>BNCR01000012.1:52872447-53254461 GCA_014656515.1 Oryzias celebensis
AATTCATAAGAACTTTTCGTGAATGCCATTTAAAAGACCTATAATGCTACAAGAATAGTTCAAGAGGCTTCACAACAAGAGCTCTTCTAAATTTCCTCTACATAAATACATTTGAAAGGAACTTTTTGGCAATTTGAAGGAAGAAATGCATCCTTTGCATCTCATTATAACTTGGTAAGAAATATGAGCATCAGAAACAATTGCCATTATGATCAGTGAAAATATCATCCAAATGTTGCATTTGACATTTTTGCGGTACATCTTTTGTAACGTAATGTCTTAACTGATCATGTCATGTCTCTACTACTGTTACCCTTTTTGTGACAGGTAGAGTCTTGCTCATAGGCCAGTTAGCTCAGCTGGTCAGAGCGTGGTGCTAATAACGCCAAGGTCATGGTCTAAAGTCGGCAAATTCAAGAGTGTCTGACTCTAGTCTAAGTTATGTGACACGAGTCCACACCTCTGGTATTTTGTTGTTACTGCAGGCCTCTTACAGGAAAGATGAAAAGATTTCATCTGTAGCAAAACATAAATCCATTAAAACTATCATATAATAGGTGAAAAAGGAGGCCCTGCACTGCTGCAGAGCAGGAGACTCGTAATGAGGCAGCAGCTTTCATAAAGACAAAAAAAAGTTCACTTCTTGCTTAATTAAACACCTATTTAATTAACGTCACACATGACAGTCACTCAGCTATTTTTTTCATTTTGTTGTAACCATGCTCGCCATGCTTCGACAGCAAATCAAATTTCCATGGCAACCAAATCTGCTGATGGAGGCTGCAGCCTCCCCTCCTTCGTTTACGTGAGTTCTGTTTAAAAAGCATGGGGGGGGGGGGGGGGGCACAAACTTCTCGTTATAATCACCTCTCACACCAGCTTTACCCTGTCCACCAATTACAGTTCCTCACGCTCCACAGCGCAGCAGCAACAGCACAGCGCACCATTTCACATTTAAGTACACTTTAATCGTCTTTCAAAGCCCTGGTCATGATATTGACAAAAAAAAAAAAAGTTCATCAGTTGCCACAAATTTGTATTTTCTGTGGACAAATTAGCATTTTATTTCCACAAATTACTAATTTGTGGGAACAAAATTCAAATTTGTGTACAGAAAATGCTAATTTATATGTGCACAAATGCTAATTTATGTGTGCACAAATGCTAATTTGTTCCCCAAAAATATTAATTTGTGCATGCACAATGCTTATTTGTGCCGACCGTAATAATAGAAAGACAGTTGGGTATTCTGATCCAACCTGAGTTTTTTTATTTTCTTTTTTTGTTTGTTTTTGCTGCCGCAACATTTGGCTGCCAGTTAGCATACTTTAGCTCCAAGTTAGCTTAGCCATTTTGGTTTCGTTATCCTCTTATTATCAACTAATTTCAGCATACTTGTTTTTATTTTACACTTAATGAGTGGAGTCGTACGTCTGTTGCGTCTTTCTAGGCTGTTTTCCACCACTTCTGGTTCTAAAATGACCCTCTGCTGCATTGTTTACACGATCACCTGTAATGTGATTGCTGTTTTTTTTTGTTTTATTCAATGTTCTACAGAGCTATGGCCATCTAGATCATTTTCTCATTATGGGATCAATAAAATTCCTAAATGTTCATTAATTCATTCATCTTCTATACCGTTTTGTCCCTTTCAGGGTCATGGGGCTGACAGAGCCTAAACCAGCCACTCATGGGCGAAGGCAGGGGACACCCCTGGACAGGTCCCCAGTCTGTCGCAGCCCTAAAAGTTGTTTTATTTTAGTTTAATAAATAACCTTTAACACGCATGTGCAGTTTGAAGAATCTATGCTCAGAGACTCAATGTTTATACCTGTGACCCTGTGACGTATTTTGACAGTGTTTTCACAGGAGAAAATCATATTTAAGACAAAGACAAATTGTGCTCTAAACAGACAAGTCTCTAAATTGGCCTTTGGGGTATGAGTGTATGTGGCTCTGCAGCAGACTGGCAACCTGTTCAGGCTGTACCCCACTTTGCATTGGCTCCAAGAGCCCCATGACCCTGATAAAGATATAGTAGGTTTAAAGGATGAGTTATGGTTTGTTTAATTTTACTGAAACCTCATCTGCCACAAAAATGTAGTAATAACGAATGTCCACTAGGTGACAGCAGCACCAAATGAAGAAACAAACATCCCAGTGTTGAAGAACTTGCAGAACACATTTATAACCTTTTTTTCTTTGAGAGCAGCAGAAAAAAGCTTCCCTCATTGATTAAGTCATCAAAGTCCATTTAGAACCTCATTAGACAGAAATGTAAAGATCGATTCCAGGGACTCAACATAGCAACTTTTGTTCTCTGCCACATTGGATACAGTTAAAAAGAGAATAAACCCATCAAGACCTGGAGAAAGCTCTGAAGGTCAGTAACCTAAATCTCTGCCTCCCATTGGCTGTTGCATTGGCATTTACATAAAGGCCGGTGGATGCCTCACTAAGGAAACAGAACAGGCCAGTAGGCACAGATGACTTTGTGTTCTGACGTCAACAGTGTGTGTGCGCATATGAAGGATTTAAATGAAGTGGGGGGGCACTGAATCTGTGGCAAGCGTGAATGCTGTGTTTATTCTGATGAAATGACTAGGTCATCCTCTGCAAATGTTTTCAGTCCAAACAGGGAAAGCCGTCTGCGAGCTCGCAGCCCACAGGCCCAGAACCTGCTGCTAACCATTCCTGTTAGATGCACCTGTTTAAAAAGTATTACTTATCAAATTAGGCATTAGTTGACATTTGCAAAGGTTGAGACAACAGGCATTTTAAAGCAAAAAATAAAAAATAAAAAGCTCAAAGCATGACACATTTGTGCCAGCGTGTCGTCTTTAAGCGGCACTAAAAAACAGTAAGACCCACACAGATTAAAATGTTGTTTTTAAAATCTTCATGTGACATTTTTCTGATGAATTAGGACATTTCTGAGTATTTTTTTTTAACTGTTGTGAATCAGATCCACATTTTTGTCTAAAGTTTATTTGTGACATACACTGGGTGGGCTACAAGCTCCCTGCTCCGCTTAAACAAAGAGCTCTCAGCAACAGTGAAGGGAAGGGGGGGGTGGGCTTGCTCCTCTCCAACAGTCCCGTCCACAACTTAGAGGCAAATGTCTGATGAACTCCTGCCACTTTGCAGAAATTATGTCCTAGAAAACGGCAAAGGTTTTTTGATTTTGTCTAAGAACAGGAGAATCATGACTAAATGACCACAGTCAACACACAGAAATGGAATCAAAAGATAATAAGAGTGGGACTTTAACAAAGAGGCCTGATTCTGGTGATGTCTTCTGGTATTGAGAATAAAAGTGAGGATTATGCATAAATCTGCTTAAACAAAGACAATGTTGAGAAAAAAAAGCACAAATTAAAATGTAGTATTCAGACTGTAATCATGAACACATATGGAAATCTGTCAGACTCAGGTTTGTGCTTCTTGTTTGAAGCTATTTTCTGCTATTTCAGCTCATCCAGAAGAACTTTCTGCACTTGTCCCATCCCCACTTTCTTAAATCTTTCTCTTGTGGTTCATTGTGTTGCCCCACTCTGCTTCCCTCTGCCCTTCCTGTGAGCTCCTCTCCACGCCTTCTCCTCACTTATCAGCGCCGTGTTCCAGCTGGAGGAAAACGCCGTTCAAGCAGCATGCAAAGAGGCTGTGGCGCTCTGCCCTGATAACTGACTTCAGAGAGCTCCATCAGTGAGGCTGAGCTGCTGCACACACACCACAGTTTGAGAGAGGTTTCACTCGCTCAGCGTGCCCTACTTTACAGTGGAGCTGCTATCATGACTCCTCAGAAAAAGTTCTATTCTTTAGCACCAAAATAGATCACTAGCAGTACAACAGAACTTGATAATGCTGTAACTTAGCAAAGATTTGTGTGAGTGTGCAGGAGTTGTAGCTCAGTGATCCAGTTTAGGTTTCTTGCAGTTAAATCAAGAATGCAGTTATGTTTTTGCAGGAAAACCATAAATGGTGATGTAAAACACAACAGCTCCTCTCTCATCCAGTGATAATCAGTTCAGAGCCCTCCAACCCCTGAAAACCCACAACCCTGACCGTTGCTTGACCTTTGATCCTTTTCAAAACTGTAATCCTGTGACACCATCCAGGGTTTTCCCTCGATCAAATTAGACTTCATATGAATCCTGTCAGATCTTTTATTTTTTCATTAAAGTCCCACTACGATTATCTTTTGATCTGTTTTCAAGTATTTTCAGCACTTTCTTTTTTAAGTGTTCCCAGTGGTCTTTTAATCATAATTATGCAATTTTTAGCCACAAAAAAGGCAAAAAAAACTCCAGGGCCGGTGTCCTAGATGTTTTCTAACCAACCTGCCGTGAGCTCCTTACTGGCGAAACACACCTGATCCAAGTAATCAGCAGCAAATAAGGCAGGGTTTCAGGAAAACCCACAGGAGGCCAGCCCTTAAGGACTTGAGTTAGACACCAACGCCCTAGACCAGGTGTCTCCAACCCTGTTCCTCGAGGGCTACCGCCCTGCTTGTTTTGCAGCTAACCCTGCTTCAGTAATTGCTGCTCACCTGGATCAGGTGTGTTCAGTCAATCAGAAACTGAGCTGATTCAATCCAGCTAATCAGCATCTACTGAAGTAAGGTTAGCTGCAAAACAAGCAGGATGGTAGCCCTCGAGGAGCAGGGTTGGAGACCCCTGCCCTAGACATTCTGCCACCAGGCCCATTGAGCTGGAGCAGTCACGCTTGCTATGCCAACTCCCGAGAGGCGAGTCGACGGTCAGACGGAGATCCGCTGTGGGATGGAGAGGCAGCCTGCTCAGGCCTCCTGAACTTTATTATATTTTTCTTATTTTCATCGAGACAATTGTCAAAAAAAGGTCCCATAATTTTATCCTTGTTTTTATTTTTGCCGTCTCTGGTTAATGCGGAACAGCAAGCCTTCAAACACGGTCAGAGAGAGATGGAAACATCGCAGACGCGACCGTCATGCAGACTCAGTGGGACTGAAGCTCAGTGTATCTTTTAGAGTCTCTGAATGATCTCATGAGCCCAAACATGGAGAACACTTATGTTTTTGTAGAGCTCTTCAAAATGAATAGAACTGATCAACAAACATCATCCGTGTCTTCCATCCATTGTAAATGAGTTAAACAGACACCGCTTCATGTAGCAATCAGGCTAAAAATATTAGCTTCTAGCTTCATGTAGCAATCAGGCTAAAAACATTAGCTTCTAGCTTCATGTAGCAATCAGGCTAAAAATATTAGCTTCTAGCTTCATGTAGCAATCAGGCTAAAAACATTAGCTTCTAGCTTCATGTAACAATCAGGCTAAAAACATTAGCTTCTAGCTTCATGTAACAATCAGGCTAAAAACATTAGCTTCTAGCTTCATGTAACAATCAGGCTAAAAACATTAGCTTCTAGCTTCATGTAGCAATCAGGCTAAAAACATTAGCTTCTAGCTTCATGTAGCAATCAGGCTACATGAACAGGCTACAGCTCAAAACATTAGCATGTACCTGCCACACGTGTTTGACCAGGATGAAATACTTCCTTTATCTTGGCAATTTTCTGTTTTCGATTTTCACCTCCTTCTTGTTTCGACTTTTGTTTCCCCACCTCATCACACCGGATTCAGGTGACGGTCTTTAACATTCTTGTGTAAAGATATGATAAGCTGAACCGTCTAAACTGAAGCAGGGCAAGAGAAAATCTCTGTAGAGCTGCTTTATCTCACAATCTTTAGCTCTCCATTCTTCCTTTGTCCAGGACAGCAGGGATTTTGTGTTTTTCTTCCCTCATGTATACAGAGATGATCAGAAGGTAAGATGACTAAAAAAAGTAAGTCATGCGGACTCAGAATTTAGCAAAAAAGTTTCTTTCTAAAGAGGTTTGCTTTATTAGAATTCTTTCCTACAATGATTGTAAATGTAATGTTTTTGGGTAAAGAGTTATTGCCTGCAGACACCTGCTATACTTTCCTGCTATGTTTTTTAAAGCAAAAAATGACTTAAAACCAAGTTTGTCCAAAGAATTTCTACATTTTATGAACAGACATGGTGTTGAAACGATGCGTCTGAAACATTTTTATGTACAAACTGAAACCCTGTGCATGAAGGAGGTCAAAGGCTTTAGTAACACCATGACATACATGCTTTGAGTGTAGAAACTCCACCCAAACCCCCTTTATCCACCTATGACATAAAAACTGCTCAGTCTTCACACATACTAAGTACTCCAAAAAAGGAAGCATATAAACAAGAAGATCTGTACAATAACAGCAATGTGCTTCTACAACTAGGAGAAAATCCACAATACATTGTTTTTTACAAATTAAGTTGAGCGATAAGTATATAACTAAGAAAATGAACATATTTTTGGTCCTCCTACTGAAGTTTTCCAGGTCTGATGACCATAGAGTCCTTATCTGTTGCTCTTCAAACCCAAAAGTAGGTCAAAATAACACTTATATACTTTAAGGAATTTTGTCTTTTGAAGATCCTTGCTTGTCACCTGAAGAAAAAAAAAAGAAACGTCCACATCACTTACCAGCAGGAGGCTTTCCACTATAAATTATGGATTTCTCCTCATCTTTTTTGCGAGCAGTGAGCTTCTAAGCACCCATCTCATCCTCAAATCATGTCTTCACATATCAGCATGCAGTGGGGCAAAACAGCATTTGGCTGTCGCTGATTCTGAAAGTTGTCCCACTTAAAAAGAGGAGAGAGATCTGTATGGTTCAGCACAAGCATACCTCAACTATGAGAGAAAGAATCCAGAAATAATCCAGGAAATCACAGTGCTTGATTTTTTGTTCAGATTTTATTTTTATAATGGTGCAGAAAATAAGTCTATACTATGATGTTGTCACCTCCATGCTTCATAGTGGGTATGATGTTCTTTACTACTAACCTTTATTACTGTGATCCCAGCTTTCTTCAGGTCATTGACCAGCTCCCCCATGTAATCTTAGGTCGTTTCCTCCTCAAGATTATCTGTACCCCACCAGGAGACATCTTGGATTGATTTAGTCCACTTTCTAATATTTGCTCCAACAGTTAATGTCTTGTCATCAAGCTGCTTGCTTATTGTAGAAAGGCTCAATCAAGTCTTGTTCAGGTGAACAATCTTGAACCCGGTGTCCTTTGACAGCTCAATGGTTTTGATCATGGTAGAGAGGTTACAATCTGTCAAAGGTGCACTCACACCTAACATGATTTACATGGCAGAGGCGGCCAGTTTCTATGTAAAGTCAATGGTTTAGACGCAAATTGAGCTTCTGCTGCGCGAATAGAGTGGTTGACTCAGCCGAAACTCTGGAACCAGCGCAAATTGAGCGACGCGGCGCAAATCAAGCAGTTGCTGCAGCTGGCCAGAGTTTTAAAAAAATTTGAATGGACTCAACTTCAGGCACGTGATGTTTTCAGTGACAGAGGGGAGAAAATACCCAATATGGTGGATCGATCCCTAGTTCTCCTGATCTTCCATTCATTTTCTTAATCCGTTGTTTCCCATTCTGGGCAGCGGGGTTTCCAGATCCCGTCCCGGTTACTGTTAGGCGAAGGCGGGTACACTCTAGAGAGTTTCATGTAGCAATCAGGCTACAAACATTAGCTGCTAGCTCCAAGTAGCAATCAGGCTACAAACATTAGCTGCTAGCTCCAAGTAACAATCAGGCTACAAACATTAGCTGCTAGCTCCAAGTAGCAATCAGGCTACAAACATTAGCTGCTAGCTCCAAGTAGCAATCAGGCTACAAACATTAGCTGCTAGCTCCAAGTAGCACTCAGGCTACAAACATTAGCTGCTAGCTTCATGAAGCAATCAGGCTACAAACAATAGCTGCTAGTTTCAGGTAGCAATCAGGCTACAAACATAAGCTGCTAGCTTCACGTAGCAATGAGGCTACAAACATTAGCTGCTGGCTTCATGTAGCAATCAGGCAACAAACATTAGCTCGTAGCTCTTCCCACATGCGAATGAGGCAGTGATCTTAGGAAACCCATTTTTGGCCAAGCAGCGAGCAGCGAATTCTCTGCACGCGAATTGGGTGTGGGAATAGCGTTCGGTGTGAGTGGACTTAAAACTCACGTTTTGGACAGATGTCATTTATACAGATAACCAGCTTAAACAGGTGACATAATTATGGGTAACTAGTGGAAGATAGTAGAGCTTTTTTAGATCTCACTCTGATTACCTTTTGATCTATTTGTTCTCAGTGGTCTTTTAATCTCTATTGTACCAGTTTTAGCCAAATATATATATATATATAATTTAAAAAAAACCTGTCGTTTTCCAGGACATGGTTTCTGCAGAGCAGCGCAGGAGTTCAGTAGAATTCACTTCTAAGTTACAGGCAGGACAAAATGGCGAGCAATATTGGAGCTATCCAGTGGTAGTTTTGGGCCAAATGCCAGCTCAGATGAGGAAAACAAAAGATGAACACGGATCTACTTGTCTGCAAGTGGATGCATTCGATTGGAAGAATTTTACAATTGTGTTTATTAATGTCATCATAATGAGAAAAATGCTCAAAGAACATGATAAAACACAACAAACGTGATTTTCATTGAAGTGGGTCTTTGAAAAATAAGTAACGGGTCAAAGAGGAACAGGATTCTCGCTCGTTTGTAAGACCTCAACACCTATTTTCTGCACCAATAAAAGAAAAAAATAAGCAGTTGAGTATAAATCAGGCGAGGTGGTGTCAGTTCCTTCTAAATGCTCCATCTCTGCATTATTAAAAAGCAATATATGCTGATGTTCCGTTCTGGTGAACCAATCGCAAGTTGAAACCTCAGTGAATCTTGGCATTTTATTAGAGTGCTTTAAAGTCGGTGGGTTAATGACCATGTTCCTGCCCGTTATCCTTCAAGTTGGTCTCGACATCCTTGACGTTTTTATTGAAGCATTGGATGTAAAAATTCCATCAGCTGCATTAGCAGTGGTCATGTGCCTTATAGAGGCAGCTGAGAGCAGACAGAGACGCTTCTCAGCCATTACGGTCAAGACAGACAAACTTTAATGGACCTTCTACAAAATGTGCCAGAGAGAATCCAAACAGAGATCCGCTTTGAAGACTTCAGCAGCTTTGTCCTGGATGAAAAAGTCGCTCCAATGAAGGCTCATTTATGTCAAAAGTCCTTTTCTTGGTGTTTTGAACAAAATCCTTCTATTATAGCACATTTATTTTAAAACAGAGACAGCACAATAGTACAACAAAGTATTTAAAAAATCAAAAAGCACATAGAGATATTGATTTAAATGAATTTATTCTTTTTCACATTTTTAAAAAGTTTTTTAATGGCAAAACATTCTTCAAACCTATGCATATGTTTGTTTTTTCCTGCAGACTTTTCTCAGGATAAAAAAATATGTAAATCAAAGACAAAAACTAGGCAGGAAAAGCAGCTTTTTAAACTCTGGAGAAGGAATTTACAATCAAGCCGTTTTCCTTTTTCCCTAATCAGGTGTGAGTGTGCAGGGGACTGAGGGCCGCAGTATTTCCAGTTCATCAGCTCCGAGCATGTTTGATAAAACCTGAAGAGAACCATGGAAGCGCACAGACAGGAAAGACTCTTTTTTTTAAGTGCAAGGGCTTTTTTTCCAGCTGTGCATCAGCCTGTTTGTCCCAAAGTCATTTAGTAGCTTGGCAGGAGTGTGCATTGTGTGCCTGCATTGCTGAGCTGTGACTGCTACAGTCTCTTCTAAGTGTCGCCTGTGACCTGTGTCTCCACAGAGCCTGCTGTGTTGCTGGAAATGAATAAACACTGAGCATAATCTACCCAGAAACCACATCATCCAAGGTTCTAAGGAAAAAGCCTGATCAGTATTTGCACACCTCACTTACCAGAAACATTTCTGCAAAAAAAAAGGTGTCAAGAAATTAAAACCATAAAAGATATTAAAACCAAAAGATAAAAACAGCCAGAATGAAAATGACCAAAAGATGTAAACATCCCCCCTTCCCTTCTCTTGTAAACACCTGTTTAAAGTCCACATCAGCAGGAGCGAGGCGCCCGCGTTGACCTTTATCTGGGAGGCCACGCCCCTTTGGGAGTGTGTTGTCATTGGTACTGGAGGTAGTTCTTCAACGTCTGTGGCAGCGGCAGGGCGTCGATGTGATGGATGCGCTCTCTGCCAAGAGCGAGTCGAGCCACCCGTCTGCACAGATCCATGAGGGGGAGGGGCTCCGCTGCAAAGGTGGAGATGCAGTCAGTATCCAGAACAGCAGGTTCGCCCCCATCCCGCACTAACAATGCATACATCTCTCATTTAAAGCCCCTCCCTGCAGGTGACTTCTGTTCATTCTCAGAATGAACTGCAGAACAGAAATCAATGCAATGGGATGATGGCTCCACGAGTGGAAAGTTTTTGTGATGAGTAAACAGGGAGACTTGTAGAAACTGTTCAGGATGTGAAGAGTTAATGAAGTTCCCAACCATCTTGCAAGCAAAGCATGTGCTGTGAACACCCATCAGGCTTTATTTCTCAGGGCTGCTCTGACCTGCATGTTTGGAAGATGGAAGGCTGTCAGCTGTTTAGATGCACAGTGCATGACATTCCGGCACTCTGGCTGTATTAGGACAAGCAAACAATAGCGGAACCATTCACTTTAAATGAGAACTGGACTTAGTGACCCCCCGACCTAGTACACTTCCATAAAGAAATGAACAGCTATTATTCAGTCATTATGTTAGTCAGAATAACAATTCTTGCTCTAATACCTTCTTTAACATGTTCTTGATAGTTATCTCTTACTTTCACCGTATTTGTATGTAGTCTAAGTAATAAAAGGACTAATCAGATGCCTCAATAAAAGTAGGTGGTCTCACGTTTGAAGTTCAAAATGTTAATCGACAGCCTCCGCTTTCAAGTGGAAGGGGTGTGGCCTTCCATCAAGCTCACAACTGATTGATAAGAGTGGCTGCCATAGAAACAATGGCTCGGACCAATCACTGCTTACTGACATTGTCTGGCTCCAACATGGCAGTGCGCACATCGCGAAAAATAGCGACTGAATAGACTTCATTTGGTTGAAGCCAGAGATGCAGAGATGGAGCAAATTCTATGGCTTGGTCCAGTTCTCATCTACAGTCAGTGTGCTGTTTTTTCAGCTTCCTGAAGCAGCAACCACAGCTTCTTTTTCGGAGTTTTCTTGTTGAATAGTTACTGTTATTCCAGATTTTATTAGCTCTTGTTGTTGTACTTAGTGTTTTCATTGCTTTCTGTGTCATTATGGCCAGGGGACCGCAGATGAAAACTAGCCTTCTGGCTAATTCTGGCTTGTGTTTTGTCTTGTTTAACCATGTGGTTTTCTCTTAAATTGCATTGTCCCCTTTTAAATAAAATAAAATACTTAACAAAATACTAAAAAGAACCTGTCCAATACAGCACACTTGACTCCCTCCATTACATCAGTCTCCACACATGCAAAGAGGAGGGAAAACAAGCCGTTTACAATGTTTAGTCTATTATGTAATATGTACACTCGCTCCCAGTTCCATCAAAGCCTGCCAGCAGAATGTGCCAGTGACCCTCCCACCAGTTTTAAAAGGCAAGTGGTGTCTGGATGTCAGACTCCTAACTGCTGCCGCTTAACGGATGCCAGGCTGCTCCACCTGGAGGCACCATCTGCTGAAGAGGAGCTCCTGCTGCTCTGAATCCACCAACACGCTGAAGGACAGCAGCAGCATCCACATTTGCATAAGAAAAACATCAACACACAGTCTACTGATAAAAAGATTTGAGATGTAAAATAAATGTAAAATAGGTTGCCAATGAATGAAGCATTTTCAAACATCTGATAATTAAAAAGTATATTGGTTGCCTCCTATGGTACAACAAGTTTAAATCTGAAGGAGGAAGAGCTGCACCGATTCAACGTGTTTTCACCTGAACTACAACTATTAAAACTGTCATCCTTTGACCAGCTTTTATTGTGAAAAACATGGATGAGTTCACCAAGATCACTATGGTCAATGAACAAGGGACAGAATCTCTTATTCTTAGGTATGCAGACACAAAAATATAGGAAAAACAGTAACTTCTTGTAAGTGAAAGATTTTCCAAAGATGCGAGGAACCAGATCTGACCAAAGGGAGCTCTATAATTGAACTTCGGCATTCCCTGTGAGAAAAAAAACTGAGTTTAGGTTGAGCACCAAACACCATGATAAGCTTGAAGCCAACAGCTCATCTGTTTGAGTCTGATAGGAATGAAATTCTGCAGGTAAAGTTGACCCAATGCTCTCTTAACAAGCAGCACCAATGATGATGAAATGGTCAAAAGACATTCTGAACAGCAAACCTGACCTCTCCTTTCCAATGTTCTTCATTAATGATGGACAATTTACTAAACATCTGAAAGAGTCTTTATATGGGGAAAAAGCAGCTGACAAGCTGTGAAAATCAAGAGCTACAAGGATGCCATGTGTTTAGTAAAAAAATCTGCCCAACTGCCCCCAAGAGGGACGCTCACGAAGGACTCATTAAAAGCTCCGACATGTGAATGTCAGAAGGAGGACGTAAATGAGGTAAGCAGAGACGGCGACATTCTCAGCAGCTGGAGGAATGCACAGCGTGGCAAACGCCCGATGTCTCATTAACTTACCCCATTACAAAATGACAAACAAGGTGGAGGGATGTGTCTCTCCCCCGCCCCCGGCTCGGCTGCTCTCTCAAACTGGCCGAGCTCCACTACCAGGGAGCTTCTGCAGAATGAACTTACAGAGTTAAGACTTTACCATCGTTCCCTGTTTCCAGAGCGGCTGCAACATCTAAGCAGTTTCCACAGCAACAGGAGCCTCACACCATCCCAGTGTGATGTCACCATGCTGGGTAGGGTGAACATTTGATGAATTCATTACTATTTGCTTTACCAACACAGATTAACATATCACAAATCAAACCAAGATATTTAGCTAACTTTTGCAGACTTCTAATATAATCATCATTTTTTGAAGGAAAAGTATTCAAGCTTTGCTGGTTTAAAGTCCCACTACAATCATCTTTTGATCCATTTTCAAAGCATTCTCAGTGGTCTTTTAATTACAATTATGCCATTTTTTGTCTAGGACATCATTTCTGCAGAGTGTAACAAAAATGGCGAGCAATATCGGAGATATTTAGTCGAACAGTTCTGAGCCGCATACAGATCAAGACAAGTTAAACAAAGACATTTGTGGATCCATGTGTCTGCAAATAGATGCAGCAGAATGGAGCAGAGCAGGGAGCTTATCGCCCACCGGCATATTTCTTACAACACAAATACAATCTTTTTCAAACAGCACACCCCACAAACTGGGGTGGCGGGGTGGGGGTTAATTTTAGATAAAAACTGCAGTCATAGTTTAAAGACTAATGGGGGAATATTACAAAATACAAACATGGTTGGAGTGGGACTTTAGGGAAACTCCATAAAGTTTATCTTAGCAAGAAGAAAAGCTAGTTGGTGGGAAAATAGCATCACCCCGATTTGTGTGTGTGTGTAATTCTTGATTTGTGTGTAACTTTGCATTTGTGTGTGCGTAATTCTTGATTTGTAACTTATACAATATATTTTGTGCATAAGTGCAAAACTTAAAAACATAAAAAAAAAAAAATCTTTAAAAATTATGCACAAAACACTTGTTATGCACACACAAAACTGATGTGTGACTCTTTTCACGGCTCAAAGATTTGTCTGTAAGTGATGCGTTTAAATGCTGCTAGAATGCTGGGTTATCAGAGTTTTCTTATCAGCTGCTTTGAACTTAGATTGTGAATAATATCTGGTGAAACTTGACACTTTCTTAAACAGGTGTGGTTGCTAATTAATACGAAAAGTCTAAATAATCATTTTTAAACACTTATTCCTTTAATAAAATAAAAACATTTTCCAGAACTGACTATTTCCTCCTTGCAGCACTTGTCCTGACAGCGCCTCAGACACAGATCTCCTTCCCGAGCGCTGGTGACCAAGTCACTGAGATAGCAGGTGCCGCGGAACCCTTCTAAACAACGGCAGATCGGAGCGGGCCGGTGGGCTGATCAACCCTCTCTGCTTTATGGGTGTTTGAAAGGGACTTGTGCTCCCGCCTGCTATCGCCGTGTTTGGTGAGCTCTTGCGCCGCTTGCTCGCAGAAGTGTTCCGTGCCAAATGCGCTGCAGGAAAACCACAGCAGCAAGGGAGCGATGAGAATAGAGAAACTTTAATGTTGAGTGTTTTCAAAACGCACATTTAGACTTTTTTATACTAATTATCTCACCAGATAATATTCACAATTTTAGTTCAAAGCAGCTGATAAGAAAACTCTGATGAACCAGCATTCTAGCTGCATTTAAACGCATCACTTGTGCATGAATCTTGGAGATGAGAAAAAAAGTCTCACATCAGATTTGTGTGCATAAAAAGTGATATGTGTGTGTATTTAGTTTCAAGCTGCTGTAATTTTAAGTTGTGCATGTGTAAATTGTATTTTGCATTTTTTTAAATTGTAAAATGTTTGTATTTATCCACAAAACGTATTGTATGAGTCACAAATCAAAAATTACACATGCACAAATTGGGGTGATACTCTTTTCTCTCCATAAGTTTCAGAAAAGGAAAAACAAACCCTGTTAGTCTGAGGAATGTGACGAGCTGTGCGGTAAGATTAGCCTGAAGCGAGAACGTCCCGTCAAACACAGATGATGAGCACCATCAGGAGACACAAACTCCATCATGAAAAGCGGCAGAAGCTTTCCGGATGGTCTTTGTTGTGCTTAAAAACTCAATTCCTCTTTTGCTCCACTGCGAGCACAAAAACCTCCATTGAGACGTGACGAGCATGAGTTTGAAGGGTGTAGACATCTGACGTGCATTTAGAAAGGTTTACTTTACCAAAATGTGAGGAGAATTCCAAGAAAATCTAGCAAAAATCTACAGCCTCTATCTAATCCAAGTTCAGGTGAACTTGTCTAAAGCTCTATCACACCCCCGCTCACACATAATTGATTCTGAATGAAGAGACAAGCTCATTAAATTCATATTTGCTCATTAATTGCAGTTACCTGAATAGCAGAGGTCTTAGCTAACCTTTCTTATCATCCCTTTTTCTCTCAATCCATCAAGCAACTGCAAATATGTGCCCCCACTTCAAGTCTATTCAGAAACGGCCAGACTCATCTCCTGACAGGTTTATAGCTGCACGGCAGCGGGGATGGGAGTGTGGGAAAGAGCACTGGGGAAGACAGAATGACCGACTCGCTGATGTCTGGCTGGCAGGCGCACAAAACCCACCTTGCACTTGGTCAAGAACAAAATTGAGGACGGGTGGGGATGACGGCGCGCCACTTTGTCTGCCCGCACTCTGGTGAGACAGCTCAGCGCAAAGTGGAGGCCGTTCACTAAAAGCTCCTCATAGTTTTACATGTGCAGCAAAACCAATGTGTGAGGTTACGCCACTGTCGCACAGACGCCGGGTCACAACAAGACGGAACACAACCCGCTTTGTCCTACTAAGAAAAGAGGGGTGAGACAGGTCCGTCCCTCGAGTACGTCTTCCAGTTAACTCATTTTGTCCACGAGCCCACCCACTCTGCCCTGCATTCTTTTGTTAAAGCTATATTGAGCCGACAGATTCTGCCTCACTGCTGTGCTTCCTTACTATATTAGCATAAAACTGTTGCAGCTGTCTGACCTACTTTTACTAGGACAAGTGCATCTACACCCAAAGCCCTTCAGATGGGGGGAGGACACACCTCCAGTCCAGCAAATGTTTTCCACTGACAAGCAAAAGTGGGATAAATTATTTGGTAAAGGACAGATTTAGATCAGCAAAGAAGGGTGTTAAAGGAAAAGGGGGCGTTATAGCCTTGTCACTTTAGCCTAAATTCAATATGCTAAGGTAGGATGACATGCCCCCCCCAACCAGTTCAGCAAATAAAGACTTTCCCTGACAAAATCGGACTACTTTCCCAAGCTTTTCATAGAAATCTCATAAAAGAAGGAATATTTCAACTTAATACAATGATGTCCTGACAAGTCTTCCCCTGTAAGCAACCTTCACAGATTCTGTGTTGTTTTTAAATATTATGTCTTTGCATTTTTGTAATACTGAAGGAAAAGGCAAAATAAACTCACAAATAGAAGTCAGCATTTTTGAAGAAATTGTATTTTAATCTTCAAAAGTTTGAATTTTTTGGTATAAGTGATCATTTAGTGCTGTAGTAATTTCCTTTTGTCAGACTGGGTGAATATGGGCTGTCTGCAGGCAAAAAAATGGGCTAACCTGTAAGCTGCACACAGGTGGCCTGCACAAAATAATAAATCATAAACCTCTTGGTAAGCCCGTAAAGCAAAAATGTTCATTCACATTTATTTCCACAAGCATGCTGCAGGCAACAGGTTGTAGCGAACACTAATGCTACTTCCCCCCAGGCTCAAAAACACAGGTTCATGTGACCACTTCCAATGAAAGTCTACATAAATGCACGTATATGCACGTTTCAGGCTTCTGTGTTTTAAACTCGCGCATTTATGAGTCGCTATGCAAGTTTTATGGCCTGTTTTCTGCCTCTGCGTACAAAACGTGACCATTGAACACACATCCAGAGTTAAAACAGTCAAACTTTTGCCAATCAGGGAATCAACTTTGGTAGTCACGTATGGATTAAGTCCTTTACAAAACACAGAAGTACCAGCCATTTGAAAACTGATCACAAAGGCTAAAACAAGGTTTGTGCTCAGACAGTCTTTCATATATCAGAATAAATCTGTGGGAAAAAAAAACTTGGAGCAAGATTTGCATCGCTTCAACATTTGAAATTATAAAGCCTTTTCCAACTTTGAGTAGATGCGCTAGTACTGGATAGGAACGATCCAGTGTGTGGGCCAAACACGCGTTGTTGAATAAGCATCATGTGCCCGGTGTGTACGTAGCCTCACACAACATGTAAGGGTAAGTAAGGGTAAAGTAGGAGAGACACAAGCGCATCGTCACAAATCCTTTTTTAAACCCCCCGAACCCTGCACAAGGGGCCAGTTAGTGTTCAAGTGATAAGCGGGCTGCTTGCATGCCCAATGCGTGACCCATGCCTTCAGCCTAACTGTTAGTCAAAATTCATGATACAACTTTTGAACAAGAAGTTCAATTGCTTCTTTTTCTAAACAGCAAAACAAATTCCATCCAAGACTTTCATTTGTTTTTTAAGACCAAAGAGTTTTCCACGTAAACTTTCTAAAAATAAAGTCTTTCTTCAACTCTTTAATACCAGAGATTTCACCAGTGACACCCAAATACAACATGTTTTTTGACATAAAGCTCCTATCTTAATGGGTAAAATCATATAAACACCAGAAAAATGTATCATCTACCTAAACAGACTAAAAAACTCATTTTCATGAAAGATCTAGAGACTCCAGTGATAGACAGAACCAAACCACGTGTTCTTAAATAAGGCTCAGCAGGTACTGCTAATGAGCACCTGTGTCTAAAATAGACCTTTAAAGACTGCAGCAAACTGATGAACACTCAGCGTATGACGTGTGTCAGAAAAAACTAAACCTGTGTGATACACCGGCCTACAGATGAAACAAAAACCTTCTTTCCTTTTGTGATAAAGCTCTACGTTGAGGAAGTGTCAATTTTAACCAACGTGGCTTCCTAAAAGAGAATGTTTTTAGGCCTCTTAACTGTATTAAAGTATAGCCAAGTCCAAGTCTCCAGCTACAATCTAATCCTGAATATAGGTGGGTCAGTCGATCCGTCTGTCCATCCATCCATCCATCCATCCATTTTGCCAAAACCACTTAAGTCTTTTCTGGGTCAGGGGTTGCTGGAGCCAATCCCAGCCACTGTTGAGTGTAGGCGGGGTACACCATGGACAGTTTTTTGCACAGGGCATGAAAGGAGGTTTTTGTCACCCCGTACACTTTTGTTCTTCAATAAGTTACTGAGAAGATGAGAAAATGAATGCTACATACATATAGCATTTCATTCTTTCAAAAAAAAAAAAAATAGTCAAAGTCATGTGGTTAATTTTTTATGTAAAAAGGCATTGAATAATTGTGATTTCTGGTCCAATCACCAGAAAATATGCAAATGAAGCAACACTGTATGTCACTGCCACTGATTGCCAAAGAAAAGCAGAAATAATGTCTGTGAAGCATCACTGATGATACCTGAATACAACAAGGACGTTCTCTCACACAGCAACCACAGAGGGAGGAGAAGGTTTCACCAATGTTTCTCCATCTCAAAGTAACAGGATACCTTCAGGCATCAGGATACCTTTATTCTAAAATATATTCAAAAAAGCTTTCTAAGTCCATCATTCAAGGCCAAACCAGATGCTGATCCAAGGAGCTCATTTAAACATCCTCCACAGCGTTCAACAATCTGCTTTTTTCAGGACTTCAGCCATTTTTTTTTCAGGAAAATTAAAGTCTTTCAGGAATTAACCAAGAAACTCAATTTATGATAAAGCAGAAACAACAGAGGCAAAGTATTTTCATAAAGAAACAAAGAACAGCACTGCTGTCTGCATCAAATTCGCTGGATGTGAACTTGGTTGTAGATCAAAATGTGCCGTTTACCAGTCTATAAATCATAGTACCAACAGAGGATAACTGACAGAGGGTAACTTCAACAAGATGAAAAAGCGTTGTTAAAATGAAGTAGACTGTTTCAATGATGAGATCCTGAGTCTGTTTGGATCCTTCAGTGAGCTTTTACACCAGCCAAAAACAAACAGGACTATCCAAGTAAACAAATTCCTTATCAAACCAGGACCCACCTTGTGGGGATACTTTAAATACAAATCTTGGACCTTTCTCCTAGTGATAGTATTGCAGCCAAAGTACCGATTTGAATTTTTTTCCAACCAGTTAACCATTTAATTTCATTTATGTCATTAAAGCCGAAAATGAATTCTTACCCCACCCCTCAGGCTTCTCCCTACATCCTTAATTTAAAGTGATGGGGTGTCCGAAACTGTTTTTCTAAGGGTAGCCCAAAGGAACTTCAACTTCTGTATTCCCCCGCTGGTAGAGGGAGCCGCAGAGGAGAAACACATTTATTCAAGTGGGTATGTTCACAGAAGTTTACATTTAAATGTACGTAGTGACTTTTTGTTTTAGCTTTTTAAAGTTCGAAAACTAATGTTATGTATTTTCTGAACACTTTCAGGTACGTGCCAACCTTGATGACCGGTAAATATTGATGATGTCACAGAGTGGGAGTGATGTCTGAATTAGAAGACAACATTTTTCCACAACTCTCCATTTGAAGGGCTAAATGCAAGAGTAGAGAGAAGCCGTAGGAGTAGGGGAAGAATTCAGATTTGGCCCTGTTTTTTTTGGTTACAAATAAACGTTTTTACATAACTTCAAACTTACATAACTTCAAAAACGTTTTGTACTTGTAGTAAGACATTTGTGTGTCTAAAATGATTTTGTAGTCGTAGAAAAAAATTGTCTGTAAAAAAGTTTGACTGTAAAAAATACATTTGTGTGTGTATAAGTGTTTTGTACTTGTACCAAAAAAATGTTTGTCGATAAGAAGGTTTTGTACTTGTTCTGTACTTTTGTACTGTCTGTAAATATTCTTTGTCTGTTTGTAAGACATCATGTTACAGAATGTTTTTTCTACAAGTACACAACTTTTTTTACACACACATATTTAATTTTACAGCTACAAAACTTTTTTACAGAAGCACAAATTTATTATTGTAAGTACAAATCCGTTTTACAGACAGACAATGTTTGAGCAACAAACTTCATATGCGACCCCGAAAGATGAACCACAATATTGCAAGGGAGCACTGAATATCAATTATTCAATGTTTTTTTAACACGCATTTAACCATAGCTGACATAATAACAAAATCTATACCCAAAACTGTTTTTACAAAATCAAATCATAATCGTTAAAAAAAATTCAACTCTGTTACTGTTGTGTGTACTTACGATCTAGTCCATTGACGTAGCGTATCGACACTTCACAGTGCCCCCACACTGCACTGACAATGGGGTACAGTCTTTTGCCTTTCAGCCCCCTAAAAGCCACTCCAAGATACTGGCCATCAACCATAAAGCTTAAGGTCCCTTCATCCATGTCCAATATCACTGTCAGACAGTCCGGGAGCACAAACGACTCATCTGGCTCAAGGAAACTTGGATAAGTGGGGGCATATGAAGAAATAGGTCTGTTCTTTCCATCATGAAAAAGTCTGTTCCGGCCTAGGTCCCAGCCCCAAGACTCAGAGTCTGAGCCCACCAGAGCTGTGTAGCCTACCGAATGTAAAGGTGCTTCAGCTGTGGCCACCCCCACCACAGCATGGGTGCCTCTTTGCCTGGCTGGCCAGTGAATCCTCCATACATGGAGACCCCTAGTGTAGCCCACCCTTCCTCTGATACAGTCTGTACTTTGTGCTACAGGGTGTCGATGAAACGTCAGCTTGTCGTCTTCTTTGACAAATACATTAAGGGATCTATCGTCAGGATTCCAGGCATGGCGCAGTTGGGTCTCAGGGCTGGCTGGTGGCATGTCCAGCAATAAGTCTAGCCGTGGAGGCCGACAGAAATCTGGGCCCTGTAGTTCATGTCGGACCGGGTGGTACGGGGGTTCCCCACGCACATCAACTGACTTGATGCTCCCCGAGATCTTCTGGCCCATGGCTTAGGGAGTCCAACAGAGGAAGAACAGAGGAAAAGGACAAGGCCGGAGTTTGGCAATGAGGGGCCGGGTGGTCCCACCGTTACCTCATAGGCTTGATTGCAATTCCATGTCCAGTGTGCAAGAAAGTGGTAGGACACACACTGTTTTCAGCCAGGCCAAACCTCAGTTCTGAAAAACACAAAAAGACAAAACTGACTGAAGATGTGTGTATGAACATTCCATCCTCAATATAGCTAACTGTAACTTAGAAATTATACTAAAAACATGTATCAAGGTATTCTTATCAAACTTTCCCCCAACAATTTTTTACACCACTGAACCTCTGGAGGAAAGTTTTTTACAAAGCACGCAGCCATGACTGATTATTACAACTGACAAGTGACTATAAGTTTATTTCATCTACTTTTTGATCTTTTATATGTATTATAATGTTTATTGCTTACTATAAACAACTCCAAAACTGTATTTTGACCCGTATTTTGGTTAGTGTGTGTATGCGTGCATGCACGCTTTCATTTGAAATGAACAATGTCATAAATCTTCTAATTGTGTCCCGTCTCCAATATCCACCGGGTTCTAGTAGGTGTTCGTTAGGGTGGGAAACCGATCTCTATAGTGGCTGGGATCCAGGAACAACAGGATGGTTTGCGTCCTGGTCATGGAACTATGGAGCAGTAAGTCAGACCTGTTCCCAGTGCATGTTGGACAACAGGAGCGCTGTCCTTCATCACCGGTTCTGTTCATAGTCTTGATGGACACCTCCTTGGGGAAGTGTTTCGGGCATGTCCCACTGGGCGGAGGCTCCGGGAAGACCCAAGACACGCTGGAAAGACTACATCTCTAGGCAGGCCTGGGAACGCCTCAGGATCCCCCCAGGGGAGAGGAAAGTTGGGGCATCTTTTCTTAGAATGCTGCCTCCGCGACCTGGTCCCGGATGAGTGGGAGAGGATTGATGGATGGATGGATACGTTTGTGTTGAATGATTTTTGGTTTGTTCAGAAAAGTGTTTGTACTGTTTTCTGATGTGGTAAATTAGAGCACTCTGGACCTGATAGGTTTGTTTTGGTTGTTTTGTTTTGTTGTTTTCTTAATAGTTAAAGATTTGAAAATAAATTACTCCCTTGGTGATGTCAAAGTCAAAAGGAAGTCTTTTATAATAATAAAAAAAAACGGAATAAATCCACTTTTTTGTTTTATTTTGGTCTTGTACTGTGCCACAATGTCACAAATTTAAATAAAATACATAAAAATGATGAGGCTTTTCACAGCAATTATTAGGTAAAAGAAAAGTCACCCACAAAAATAATCGCATCAAAAACTTAATCGCAACACAGCACTAACCAAAAAACAAATTTTAAGCTCAGAATAAAGACAGCAATAAAGGCAAGAGAAAAGAAAAGTTTGACAATAATGCATCCAAATGAATAAAGAATGATAAAGCCCAGGGGACACTGTCCAATGAGTACAAGAAAATACAACAAAAAACATACATTGTGCAGGATTCACACCTTTACACCACAGAGAGCAAGGAAAGCGATTATGTCTGTTAATGCAAGTCACACCATAACAAGTATGTGCTGCTTTGAGGTTGAAGGGGGTTGCAAAATATCGAAAGAAAGCTGCTTTTAGAAACTCACAGTTTGTTAGAAGTGTTTACCATGAGACGCGGAGGTAAGAAAACACGAAGGAGGATGACAGACGGAAAGAAAAGGGATGGGAATAGGTGTCAAGACAGGAGATTAAGGAAATACATAAAAAGAAGTTCCAAGTGCATCAGATGTGGTTTACTTATTTTAATCATGAGTTGTATTTCATAGAAATACAACTACTACTTTGCTGCTTCAAAACTTATCAAAACTGTTCTAAATACTGTCTCCAATTCCAGGAAAACACTGGAGTACAAAAGAAAAACTGGCATTGTAGATCCTCACTGAACCCAAATAGGCAACCTAAAAATGCTATCTTAGGCCAGTGAAAGAATATTGTGATAGTGTGAAGTAACTCATGCACACAGTGCTTTAGGGCAGTGTTTTTCAATCAGTGTGTTGCGGCACACAAGTGTGCCGTGAGAGGTGTTCAGGTGTACCATAGGAAATTACTCATTTTCACTGATCTAAAAACAACTACAATTGCCAGGATCTCAGCTCTGTTCATCCAAACATTCTATTAATTCTATTAAAGACACTTGAATTAAAATAACAGTATTGCAATTTAGCTGTAGCTTTAGCTGATAGCTTTGTTATAGGAAAAGTCAATCTATCTTGGAGGCTAAATTATAAATCAGTCTGACCAATCAGAAGAGGTTAGCGTCCTCACTTCCTTATTCCGACTTGACTCAAACACATCATGAGACACATTTAAACTAAATTGAAACAATTAATAGGAAAAAGAATACCTTTACTGAAAAAAAGGTTGAAAAAAACATTGCTTTAGGGTGTCCCAAAGTGAAATACTGATGCAAAAATTCTAATGGAGCACCACCCTCAACATACAAATGCCCATAACGTAAAAACTGACATTCATCTGTGTCAGGAATGCACACTTTTACAACAGCTGGAATGGATACATTGATGTGTACTACACCAGAAGCAATCACTGAAGGAATAAATGAGCGCTCCCAAACGCGTATGGAGCAGGTACTGTAAAAGAACTGTCATCAAGCTTAACCAACAAGACACTTCACAGCCAAAATGATTCAGTGTGTAATGCACACAACAATTCATCAGTGTAGATTGGCATCTCCAATGAAATCCAGGCTGACCTGAGTGCATAATAAGAGTGTAACTAAAGTTGGTGGCCAAAAACCTAGTTCTAACACATCATCATCTTACACTTTGTTTGAAAATCGCAAAGGTGGCAACATTTGATCATTAAATATGCAATGCATAGAACAATGAACAAATGAGTCCAATGCTGAACTGGATTGGTGTGTTTTTCTGTGTTCTAGAGGCTTCTTTTTTTACTCTAACTTAATAACAGAGCAGAGACAGAGGGGCATGACAATGGGCAAGGGGTTACAAGCTTGGAATTAAAACTCCATCGGCTGCATTCATTCCCACACATGGTGCACCTGCTTAACCAGTTGAGCTAAGCATTTGATCCATGACGTACTCTTTGTCCCTTATCTTGTAATTTTTTTGACCTATGCAGTTATTTTTCCTCTCTTTCATTTATATTCCTTGCATATCTGATGCACTTGTGGACCTCTAATCCCTGAAGTCATTTTCACATGATGGATTAAGTCAAATGTTATTACAGCATCACAACAGAGAGGAGCAGGCCCGTCCTGCACACTCTCAATGTCACTCCTAACATTCTTCATTCCGGTTTATGTTGACCTGATTTACATAACATACCTGTCATTTGTGGACAACATTTCTAGTATTCCTAAATGATGTTTTTAGAAGCATTGTGTTAAATATACTTTGTCTTTGACTGTTGTGTTCTGGTCATTGACTGCATAAGAAAGCTGGACTGAGCTCACTTCTGGCTCCAGCAAAATGAAGTCAATTCAGTTGCCATTTTTCCACGATACGGACACCAATCAGGAGGGAGCTTGTTGGGAGTCCACAACGCTTCCACTGAAAGCCGGTTCTGGAGAATCTGTCAAATATTTCGAACATTCGAGGTAGGGGCCAGCGGGCACCGCAGTATTCTTTTATTGAGGCATCTGATTGGCCGGTTTATAGCTTGAATAACTTGTGATAAAGAAATAATATCATTAAAAATGTTAGGATATGTTAAAAAAAGAATGGTTATTCTGACAATTAGAATGACATAGTAATGGCTGTTAATTTCTCTATAGAAGTCTAGGAAATTTTGGGTTCTTGGAGCCAGTGGGTACTTTCTATTTGGAATGCAGTTGGGGGGTGTCATCAAGTTCAGTTCTCTTACACAGTCACTGGTTCTTGTCCAAAATAACCATTTATAACTTCCAAATTAATTGATTAAAGCGTTAGAATAGACACAGCTTTAACATCTTCCATTCTTGACTCAGTTTCCTAAGAAAAGAGACAATATTACGAAATGGAAACATTTACAGTTTTTCGGCTTTACCTGCAAATTGTGTGCAAAATAAACTTCTGAGACTAAGAATCAAGCTCACCAGGACACATAGGAAAAATCAAAATATGAAATCATTTTTTTAAAGTGAAGCTAGAAGGTTTAGATACTCTATTTGAAATAAATATTTATTTGGGAAACTCAAACATGGATTTAACAGATTAAATAACTTTGACAGATATTTCAAAGTCTCTCGATAACACAAAGACACAGATAATACATACTGTGGTCAAGAAGAATTCTGAAGCGGGTCTGAGGGATGAAAAAGTTTTGCCAGATTCAAGAGACAGAGGTAGCCTCTGTGACACGAAAGGCCAACTTACCACGAAAGCATTTCTAGGAAAAGTCAGGCGGTTCTCACATGGCAACGTTAACAAAATCACAGCAGCCAAGTAGCAAAGTGGGAATAGTGACTCCTCAGTCTGTCGTCCAAAAGGAGGCCAGAACAGTCAGCAGGCAGATAAGTGTGGAGAATGGCAGACAGACAAGAAAAAACACATTGCATTTGTATAAGTGGCTAAGTTCCTGTTAGTGACGCGAAGCTGGGGAAAACACACTGGCTCCAGTTCCCAGCAAAGACACCAGAACAGCTGCTAAAAGTAAAGATGGAAAAGAAGGAAACAGGGGGAGGAGCTTAGGATGGAGCACGCTCAAAGACTTAACCCAAGAAGTGCAACGCCACCCACCCTTACACAGCATGCCGACTGTGCTCCTCTAAGGAGAAAAGGCTGCATGGGCACACAAACAAAACACACACACACACTCGCCCAGATTGATGGATGCATCGAAACTTGCTGAGCAGACAATGCACACTCAACCAGTCCAAGACGGAACCTGCAGAGAGTGCAAGCCTTCAAGTTCCATTACAGCAGCCAATGTGTCTGACTCTAAACTCCACCATGTAATTTGTCTTTTATTGAAGTTTAGATGATGTGAAGTGATTTGCTGCTGAGTAAACACAGGAAAGAGATTTGTGATTTGTAATGGAATTTGTACAAATATATCAATGTTTTACTGAATTGTGTAGGATTGTAAACTGAATCAATTTGAGAACTTGTAAAATAAAACTGAGTCAACATTTTGGCAGTGAGAGGTTTACCTAAATCCTGTTGGTGATTTAACTCTGGCAAGGGCACTGAGCTGTCTCAATAGCAGCTTTGAACGAACATGGGGCAGTTACAACAAAATCTGTAGCAAATGTAGTCTTTCACAGTGCAATTCAAGCTTCCAAAATGTTTGTTGCAACTCTCCAGGGAACAGATGTATTCATATTGCCTTTTTTTTTTTTCTCAAACTTTGGCACTTAACATAAGTAATACAGCAGTGTCTTTCAAAGACTGATGACTCACAAACAAAAGTAAAACCACGTGGGATTGTTACCCAACACCAACCAAAAAAATCCATCATTTGCTTAAAAAAAAAAAAAAAAAAAAAAAAAAAAAAAAAAAAAATCACACTTAAGCCTTTTTAGTCTTTTTTCAAATTCTTTTGTATTCTTTTATATTATTTTTTTTTTTTCAGTTCACACATTTCTTGCCTAGTTGTTCTATGTCTGTCTGTTTGTTTTTTTACCACAAACTGGGACAAAGGAAGAGCAAAAGAATGAGAGAAAAATGAAGTGACTTCCGTGACACTGCCAGACTTTCCAAAACTGATTTTATTTTATTTATAGCGGTCAGAGTTCGCAATTTTGAGCTTGTTTTGTTTCTGCTGAGCACAAATGGGTGGGGTGGCCTAAGTTTAACAATACATGGATCCTTCCAAGTATTTATTTACTATTTCAAGGTCTTTCATTACTGGTATACAGTTCTCTTGGTTCATGGACTGAGAAAGTCTACCGTTTCCCCGCAAATGCTTTGCGGTGACTAATACATTTGGCCCCAACTTTTGGGGTTCACGCCACAGTCGACTACACCGTGCAAGGACACCATCTTTTAAATCACTCGCGAGCTATGGAGTCTTTCTTTATATTCTGTCTCGCGGTTGAAGTGTACCTACAGTATGGTGAACATTACAGACCTCCCTCATCTTTTGGTGACTTTGGTGCCCCACTGTGGCCCGTTGCCTTGTTCAATGCCAACAGCACAGTCATTGTTAAGTCAATTTGAACAGGAGAAGTGATATTTGTGTGTGCAATGCTTGCTTGCTGTTTGCTCGCCGTTTGTCCGATTTTTTTCAGTGTAATTTTAATTGTTTTCCTTTTAACAGCACACTGTGTTCTGCATCCTGATTGGCTTTTTAACCCTGTCAATCAATCTCCTCTTTGCCGCGTCTGCTGTACATATTGCAGTTTGTCCACATTTACAAAAATCCTCAATCACAAGCAGATTTTTGTTTTCATTCAATAGTTAAGACTTATTTTTAAACATCGGTGGGCTGCTGTGGAGAAGAGGTAGAGCGATCTGCCTCTAATTGGAAGGTTGCATGTTCAGTTCCTGTCTTCTCTGCTCATGTGTCAAAGTGTCCTTGAGCAAAACACTGAACTCCATATTGTTCCTGGTACCAAGAAGTATAATTTTCTTAACAGTATCTCGCACTTTTTTTTTTTTTTTACTTTACACATTTTTTTTGTATTTCAAAAATGGATGAAATATTTTTGGATCAATCAAGTGTAAGGTTTAATGCATTTAAGACAAGAGCGATCAAATGTGTTGTGCTCCAGTTCCAGCTTATCCGTGTGACACCCACAGGCATACACGTCAGGCTACATTTTAGCACTGAAACAGATTCCGTGCATGGCGGGTCGTCTGAGGTAAGATGATTCACTGCGGTCGTGTCTATGCCGAGTCTGCCCTCACGCTGACCCTCTCGGTCTGGGAAAGCCGATTTGCATGCAAGATTGTTTTGACAGGAAAATGGAGGAGACTGAATTGGATACGTTGTACATTAAATAAGATAGTCAAATTCTTTTATCGTCCGCTGTTGTACCCATGCAAGTTGACCCGCTTAAAAATATCTCAATGGAATATCTGTGTTGCTTCCCTCAACTTTGGAAATCACTGGATCATGCATCCCATATAAACAGCATTTGGGGGATAAACAAAAAAATGCTGTCAAGAATAATCATTCAGAGCAGCTCAGTGCAGTAGAAAAAAAGGGCAAACCTTCAGTGTACAAGTATAGAAACATGTGGGTGGAAACTTCTTCCAGGAGGAGCGCTTTACACCACATCCTTCTCAGACGTGAAAGATAAACTACCCCAGTAACTTGTCTGCCTCTATCTCTATTTAGCATTCTCCACAGGGAGGAGCATCCATCATCTGCTGAAGGGCTCTGTGAGAATCCAGTTAGCAGCAGGCATGGGCGTCGCATACGGAGTAACTCACTCTTTCTCAGTCACATCAACACATTCTGCCAGGAGGAATAGGACTGTTGTCAAAATGGGAAAACATGAAAAAAAGCAAACAGAAGTCATATGTTTCACTCAGTAAACATTGCTCCAACGTCATGGGTACTGTCCTATAATGATACAGTGATACATCTGTAAGTAAACAAAAGTGATTCTCCCTCATCATCCACTTCTTCCCTGATGAGGGCAGGAAAAACTTTTGACGGTAGCTCCTCCCACACGCAGCGGGAGCGGCAGGATTACTAAATCCTGAAACATTTTTGACATGTGCCAAACTGTGGCTAGCAATCCATTGCACCCCTAATCTGTAATATGGACAAAAGTGACCCATTGTTTTCCACCAATACATTTTACATTAGCAGGAAATGTTGTTAAACTGATGCAATAATTTGTAATTTACAGGTTTATATGACTTTGTCTTAACCTGAAAATATCAGTCATTTGCCTGCCACAGTTGCTAATCAGAGCAATAGTATTTACTGAGGGATAATAACAGCTAGTCCTCTATAACAGACCTAAAATGAGTGTTTTAGCATTAAACACATACAATGCAAAGTTCCTTTTAAAACTCTTAAACTAAAATTACTAACATTTAAACAAACTCCTTTAAACTGCTTTGAAGAGCTACTCAAATATTTGGCTGCAAATTTTAAAGTGGCTCAATTAAGTGTTAGCCACTGAAGTGATTACAGTCTTTGCACAGTGCAAACACCATACCGCTGTCGGCCTCTTTTTAATGACCCGTGGTCCCATAAAACTCCGGCTGGGCCGTGGTCAACAACGGATTGCTCTTAATGGGATTTCATTATCGTTTCAACTGAGTCAGCATCAAACACGCCGACTGCAGTTCTCCAAGTGCTGAAACAGCCTCCTCGTACACCTCTCAATGTGTGTTTGTGTAAATTAATGTAGTTAAAGACTGAAAGTGGATGTGTTTTCCTGGTATTTGAAGCAAATAAATGTAAAAGAAGACATTTTTTGGTTGTGTATGTGTTGTAGCTTGTTGATGATTAAACTGGTGACTGTGATTCAATTGAAGTGTACTGATAAAGATTGTCTCTTACTTTTACTCACAAACTCGAAAAAGTCAACTCTTTTTAAACAGCAGAACAGCAGAATATTTTTATAAATCAATTTTCTAAATATTCTTTTTTTTATTCATTCTGGTATTTTTTTAATCAGAGGAAAATAATTTTTCTCTCAGTTTTAGGAAGTCATATTTGGCCTTGTGATGAACTGGTGAACAGTGACCCAGCACAAGACAAAGCAAGTTTAGAACACATATGAATGAACAAATAAGTGAATTAATCAAGCTATACTGTTACCGTTAACTTCCACAATTGCCGAGTTTAAATCACTAGCAACGGAAATGGAAAAAAGGTTTTTCATAGAATAAGAAATTGCTTTGGAATTTGAATTCCAAACAAATAAACCCTTTAATCAAATCGTGTTGAATTAAAAACAAAAACTGAACTGTGAACTTTGAGTCAAAATCAAAACCAACTGTTTTTGCAGTCATCCTTATTTTATTTTAAACTCATCCTGTCCAGCAGCTAAGCAAACCGATAAGAATTTAAAGTGTTAAAGTGTTTGTTACAACCAGTTTTAGGGATTTTTTGGACTCACAAAGCGTGTCCTTGTATTTGTACATACTTGTACTTTTGAAAAGAAGCCTAAACTGCTGTTGACATTTTAAAATATTAAGTTTCTGAATGTATGTAAGCAGGAGGGAGAGTTAAAGGGGTTCTGGGATTTTTTTTTTGGGGGGGGGGGGGGGGGGGTGTCTTGGAAAGACAAAAAAAACAAAACAGAGTTGAAATTAGCAAAAGTTTACTGTAAGATAAAGTTGCTTACTTAGCTGAAGTTGCTCAAGGTTTATGTTCATCACTGATGTAATGCAACTATTGATTGTATAAACTTTATACAAGTCTATACAGACGCACATAACTATTACATATATGATCCAACTTACACACACACACATTTATACACTAGAGTGGAACAATTAATCGCTTTAATCGATCGATTGATTTATATTCGTATGATCCAATCAGATCGATCTGTCCAAGGCAATCTGTTAATCAAATCAACCTATATCACTTTAAAATTATTAGGAAATAAAATAAATCAATTACAGTCAATTTGGATTAAGACATGGCAGGTAAAAATGAAAAGTTTCATCACCACGGGCAACACACATGTGATACAGCAAAAATTGATCACTAAATCATTACAGACACTTTGAGTTTACAAAGACGTGACTGTATAGTGTGGTAGAACGTTCTAATAATGTTCCCTTTGTGTTATTTTGATGTGAGCAGTGGCCGGTTACAGTGGGCTGAATCCTTTTTCGGATCAGTAAAAAAGAAAAAAAAAATTTTTTTACAAGATTCAAACATAATAAAATATATGAAACACTTCAGTGCATAAATACGCACTCCCGCCAATTTATATCACATCAAAACATTTGCTCATTGAGGTCTATTTATGATAACAAAGCAATAATGACATCTTTGAACTCTAGATATTCCTATTTATACTCATTCATTCATTCATTCATTCATTTTCTATACCATTTACCCCTTACGGGGTCACGGGGCTGCTGGAGCCTAACTCGGCTACTACTAATATTCTAGATGCCCATATAAAGAAAGTACATTATGGTGCATTGCATCTTGAAAAAAAAGTAAGAGAAGAAGCATAGGATCTCAGAATTTACAACTTTAAATTCTTTCATGGTGTGTCCTCTCTCACTGGGAACATGCGCAGCAGCATCTCTCTCCAGCCACAGCACGGGACAGAAAGTCAGACAGAGACGTGTACTACTTATCAGCGCTTTTGTACAGTTCTTCAAAATAAATAAACATTGCCTGATTCTCCCTTATAATCTGTGTCTTCCGTGATGTAGGTGAGAAAAACTTTTGACGGTAGCTCCTCACACACGCACGGAGAGCGGCAGGTTTATTAAACCCTGAAACACTTTTGGTTAATCAGTGGAAGAAAATTTCACAAGCGGATCGCGTTCGATGTAAATGAAATGAACCACTACCGACTGTTAAAGGTATTGCCACCACAATTTATGATATGAATCAAATCGTTGTTAAAATGAATCATTACACCCCTAGTATACAATTAAATACAACACATTTCAAACTTCTATTACACATGATCAAAAATTCTGGAAACCCTTGTAGGTGATCACTTTAAAGAGTTTATTTACTCAAATGAGCTCTTCTCAAACTTGCAATCTGGTTTTAGAAAGAAGCACAGATAAACCAATGCTGATACAAAAGTGATCAATGACATTCTTGGTGCCCTAGACAACAAGCAGAACTGTGCTTCCCTTTTACTGATCTGCCAAAGGCATCTGACTCTGTGGACCACATTGTGTTATTACAAAGGCTCATCAGTTTAGGTCTGTCAGAACATGCAGTCTTGGTGAGTGACAGAACCCAACGTATTAAATATGATTTCTTTATGTCCACAAGGGGTGCCACAGAGCTCTTTATTAAGACCCTCCTACTCACTATGAATATTTATGATTTAGGACAAAATGTGTCTGAAGCTAATATGTATCTTTATGCTGATGATACCATCATTTACTGCTTTGGCTCCTAACCTGCAGCTGCTGTTGAATCTCTGCAGAAAGCATTTGATAAGGTACAGCACACACATCTACAGCTCAAATTAATCCTCAATGCTGACCAAACCAAGTTAATGTAGTTTTTCAATTCAAGCAAGAGAGCACAGGTTTTCCCTACAGCATCCACTCTGCAGGGAAATAAAGTTGAAGTGGTTCACCTATATTAATATCTTGGAATCCTCATTGATGACACGCTGATATTCAGGCCCCATTTTGAGAATCTTGTGAGGAAACTGAAACTGGGTTTTCTATTCTGGAATAAAGGATGTTTTTCTTTTGGGGTTAAAAAACGGCGTGTCACTGCAACCTTTCTCTCCATAATGGACTATGGAGACCTGTTGTATTTGAATGCCACATCTCACTGTTTGAGTAGGATTGATTCTGTGTATCGTGCTGCTCTTACTCCAAGAAACTTCAAGATGTCGACTCATCGCTGTGAACTGTATTCTCGGGTGGGATGGCCTTTGTCCACTAGGAGGCTGACTCACTGGTGCACTTTTATGTACAAGGTCATGCTTGGACTTCTGCCTTCCTACATATGTACTTTAATCACCTTAAGAACAATGGACTCGTATGGTTTGCCTTTCAAAGATTATTGCTGTCGGTTCCATTTGCCTGAACTGACTTTGGAAAAAGGGCTTTTGCCTTCGCTGCCCCCTCCACATGGAACATGCTACAAAAGGACTGGAGACTTACAGATCTCCTTCTTTTAAATGATTTTAAATGCAAGTTGAGAGCACAAGAGAAAGACTTTTTTTTTTGTAAATGTTCATAATGAATTGTTGTTTTAATTTTCTTTTAACTGAAACGTATAATTGTCTGTTTGCCGCCTCTTGGCCAGGACTCTCTTGTAAAAGAGGTTTTTTAATCTCAATGGGACTTCCCGGTTAAAAAAAGGTAAATAAATTAAAAAATGTACATCATTAAATTGGACCCTTTGTTACTAAGTTTCCATGAGTAAACCCTTGGACATCAGTATCACCACCTCTACTCCAAATTACTTACTTCATCAACTTCGTTTAGTTGGCCATTTCTCATGCCAGATATTGACAGTGGTTACAAAATACCAAACTCTGAACTGGAGAGCAAAACTATACTCTGCTTTGTTTTTTATGAGCCAAGCTGAAATGAACTGAACTTTCAGCATTAAGTGGATCAAATTTTGGCTATTTGGAACTAAACTACAATCTTTTGTGTGTGTGTGTGTGTGTGTGTGTGTTGCCTTGGTTTTTAGTAAATCCCAAAATAGAATTTTAAGTTTTCTAGTTTTTTCTAGTTTAGATTTCTAATTAATACATAAAATCACCAGTTTAAATGCTAGACATCAGCCAACATGTGTTTTAAAAAGTATTAGCATTTGAGGTATTAATGAATGGCTGCACAGTGGTTGACACTCTCACCTCACAGAGAAAAAGCCATGGTTGAAATCCCGGCTGGGACCATTGTGTGGATGTTCTCTCTGTATGCATGTGGGTTTTCTCCGAGCACTAAGGCTTCCTCCCACAGTCAAAAACGCAAAGCTTCACAGGTTCACTGATGATTCTAAATGGTTCCTGAGTATGAATGCGAGTGTGTTTTGTTGTGTGGCCCTGCGACAGACTAGTGACCAGTCCAGGGTAGACTGCCCCTTCGCTCAACAGTAGCTGGGACAGGCTCCAGCAACCATGGGACTACAAAAAGAATTGAGCAGATGTGGAAAATGGATGAATGGAATTTGCTATTTTTGTTCATTTGCATAAGAAACAAAAAAGGAGGAGCTTAGAGAAACAGTAAAAATGTTCAATTTAAAATAGTGGTTATGAGCAGATAATTTATGTTAGACCCATCCCAATACTCTTTTGATTTATTGTAACAGTGTTCTAAAAAATAAATGGGATAATCAAAATTAAAAGACCACTGGAAACACTTAAAAAAAAAATCAAAAGAAGATCGAAGTGGTACTTTAAGAGTGGACACAAATTCCTCCTAAAATGTGAAGAAACTTGCTCATCAACAACAAAAACACGTCTGACTTCTGTGATTGCTAATAAGGGTTTTGTTTTAAAGTCTTTCAGGAAAGATGGTTCAAACACTTGCGCAAATAAATATATATGAATTCTTTAAAGTCAATTTATTGACTTTCTGTCTTTTGTTGTTCAAATAACCTACTGTTAAAAATGAAAATGGCAAGGGATCAAATCCTTATTTCCTCCACTGCATACCAGGAAGCTTGTTCTCCATCACACCAGCTGTTATGGTCCATCCATACCAAGCCTTCATAAAGGTTGATCTGGCCTGCCAAAGCCCTGCAAGGCCAACCAGATGGTGTGGTAAAAGGAAAAGTATGGTATTCCAGCTTTTAAAGGAAAGAAACTCACAGGGAAAAAAGGCTTTACACTTTTTTGTACCCCATTCTGAACCCCCATCTAACATCCTTGGAAAGTTTTCAAATGTATGCAAACTTGAATATCCAAGTTTATAACAAAATAGGAGCAAACTAACAACAAAAGCAGAGACACTTCCTACAAACTCAATATGGGATATAAATCCTGAGGTCAATGTTTATGTCTATGAAGGCAGCTGACTGTAAATCACCAAAGCCACCAACCAACACTACTTCCACCTGAAGTCTAGTTCCAGTTCACTTCTGATAATCGGACTATTTTGAAGAGAATGTAATCGTTTCCTCATGTCTTATAACAGCTGAAGGGAGAGTTCACACATTTAGAGCTGAAACAAACACAAAGCTTCAACACCAGTTGTTTAACAGGTTAGACCATCCGGAACACATACCCGCCTTGGTCATTTTTTTGCTGAATTATTCCCTAAAATAGCCTTTTATTTTATGTAAAGTCATGTGCTTTCTAAGTATGCTCGTCACAGAGGCATAATGTATAGAAATTGCATACTATAAAGACAAGAAGTTGCTCGTTTCTCTTCGTTTTACGTGACATATTGACGGCAATTTTCCGGAGAAGTTTGAAGAAGTCTCCGTTTCCCTTCAGGTAAAGCGACACGTGAACGCAGCATTCGTTTGCTTTGATAGTTGCTTCTATTTTTCTTATGTAATGTAAATGAACTGAATAGGACACAAACTTACCACACAAACGTTCAACGAACGCATCCGGGAAAGCTGGAGGTTTCACGGAGAAAAAAAAGAAAAGAAAAAGGTGACAACAAACTCTCACGACGCCAAATTGAGCAAGTTTGCTCTGCCTTGTGGGGAAAACACACCGCTCGGATTTCACACGTGAAGAGACATTCAATACTTCTCAGAGGGGGTTACGAAGAACGTCGAACATCTGAGGATTTGTGCGAATTGCAGGCGGGAAAAGTGAAAGGACGAGTAACTAGCGGCTGCCTTCCTTTGTTTCACCCTGTTCCGTGAATATTTTTACGGTTCTCGTGTCTCCGACAGCCGCTCATTGGTTGCACGGTCGGGATCAAGAAAAGGTAACCACTGTTAAGCTAGCCACCGTGAACGCACCACTTCCGGTCACGACGAACACATACAGTTTTCTGGAAAAAAATAAAAATTTTAATAATAGTCATTATGATTCATCTTCAGACATTGACATATTAAAAATAACAGTGGTTGATATGTAGAGTTTTATTTAATTTTGCTGAAAGCAATCTTTGCCTTAAGTACATTTTTCAGCCTTTATTGTGAAAGGAGTTTTGGAGTTCCGGTTAGTTTTATTTTTTAAAAACGACACAGGGCGGGGGCTTTTCATGCTTTGCATAGTTTTATACTGAGCATAATCACGACCTGAGTGCTACATTTACAAAAAAAAGTAAAGATCTATGTACAAACCTGACTATTCTGCATTAGATTAATAATAAAAGAATAACAAAAGACGCATGATGACAAATTCAGCTTAATTACCTTTTTTTAAATTCAACTCCATTTATTGATTTAATAAAAAAATTAAAAAATTTCCATGAAACAAGTGATTCAAACTGAAAATGTGGAACTTTCACCCATAATGTTGTTAATTCTTCTAGAAAAACCAATAGAAGAGCTTTTTTAGTGTGACAAATACAGGAAGTTGCTCCAAAAAGAAAGCAATTCATGGATTTGATCAAACAGAATGACATTTTTTAATACTCGCTGTTTTGAGTCATGAAGACTGTTGGATGAGTGATGAAACATTTCAAGGAAGAAGATTCTGAGTCCAGTTGCCATGAGTTAACTTCAAGACAGCGTCACCTGGATGAATGAGAACTTTTTTTTAAACCATGTCATCGGTCAGGGGCCACATAGAATTTAGGATATAGAATATATGACTGCTTGAAAGTTTCACACTCACTAAGCTGGGATTTGAACCAACTCCATTTCCATCTCTGACAATGATGCACACCAAACAGTGAGGGTTGATTTTAGGCTGCAAGAAAGCAGATTAATCCAAGCGTTCATCACAATCATGGAACTGTTATTTTCTAAGCTAGAAAGCTGATCCCTGTGAGAGACAGACAGCTTCGGCTAAACATGACTCATGGCTCCCATGCTGTGTGCACGCATGCAGTGACTTACTGGTGTTGTGTAAGGCCAAGTATGCATGCATGCCTATTGTCTGCACAGAGGCTGTGACACTTGTGAGTTTGCATGTGTGTGCCTGCCTGCCTGCTCTGTAGGACTGACTTCAGAGAACCCGAGCGCAGTTGAATGCTTCCCAACTCATCCCACAGATGTCACCCCTTTATTTTCCCAGCTCTCCGATAAAGTCTTTGTGTGTGTGTCCCTTCCCTCCTCCTTCTTCATGTTGTTACCCCGTTTGCCCTTCCCTACATAGTCCTCATATGTCTCTTCTTTGTTCTTCTGTTCCAGGGTTGGTCATAAAGGAACAGTGCACTGAGAGGGAAAGAACTGAATCACCAAGAACTGTTTTGCGTGCTGAGCGCTTCGGGGAAAGTGCTGTGCCCCAACTTGTCAGATGATCCTGCTTGATGTGAGTTTATAGTGTCATTTTGAGACATCCACAAGCACTTTTGTGTATTTCATGTAAGAACAGGAAACCAGTGTGGTTAACACATCATGTTTTTGTGTACGGTAAGAAACTGACTTCACCAATCTGGAGTAATCTGAACAAAAAAAAAAAAACAGTTTGAACTCTATACAGCATGTTAACATGCTATTAAAAATACCATTCTCACTGCAATCCCATCACTTTTTTAGGGCGGAGTTGACTCATCAGACCTGACATTACTGGATTTCTATTAACATTGTTAAGGCCTGTAAAACAAGATTTATTTGATTTCAGCGTCTATTGAGCTTTTTTCTTTTTTCTTCTACTTTGTTTTTACCTCGATGCTTCATCTTCTGTTTTTAAATACCTGAACCTGAACAGGACCATCTTCTGTGCTTAACCACTTACACAAGCAGCTAGATCAGGGGTTTGCAACTTGAGAACCATGTGACTTGTTCCTCTGTTGTGGCTCCATTGTGAGAAAAATGCTAACAGTTTTAATAAATATTACATTATTTAATTAAGTTAGGCAAATATTCTAACTTATGCTGCACAATAGCATCAAGTTGTTGTTGTAATGACAGAAAATATCATGTCTGACTTCTTTTCATTTTCATCTGCTGCAGCAGGAGGAGCTTTTTTAACTCAGGGTGTGTTTTATTTTGAAAGGAACTAGAATGTGCTGCTGCCAAAAATAAAGAAGTTAAAGTTGTTATTTACTTTTAAAAAGTAAAATACTTTTACTTTTGTAAATATTTATTTTATAATAGCCTCATAAACACACATTTTTCTAAAAAGTTACGGAGGATTTGGCTTCTCTGGCTGGGTTTTGGTCTGTAAGAAACTGGACCAAGCGGCTCTCGTGGGGTTAAATGTTGCTGACCCCTGATCTAGATAGATGTTTGGGACATACGGTACATTTGGGCTCCACACAGCAAACACATTCATGCAAGATCAAATCCCACCTATGGTTGAAGAGAAAAAGTAAATTAGAGACTCAGATGAAAGGCTGTTGGTACTCTTTATCAATAATTTAGATTGCTGAGTTGTGCAAACTGCTGAACACACATCCAACACAAGCTCAGTTTGGTCATAAATAATGGGTAGGTCTGTCTGTGGATGTTTTCTTCTGAGTGAGAGGTTTTTCTTATTGACTCTCTGCATGCCAGTCTAGGGTTTCATACTTTGACAGCTTGAGTCCAGTAGCATGCTCGAGGTGAGAGACGGAAGGACCATGTGAGTCTGCTCAACTATTCCAGCAGCTCTCTTGTGCACCCTGAGCTACAGCTGCTACATGATGCACACGCAACCCAAACTTCATGTGCAAATCTTCTACGTTTTTAACAGAGATTTTCATATGTCTAACATTTGGTACCAAAACAAAGCTGGACACTCCACACTCAGAGTGAAGACACAACATTTTAGCTTCTGGTTTCTTTTAATTAAAAAACAAGGTTTTATTTTGCAAAAGCAACTTTTTATGTGACAGACAGATCTTAAATCCCCACTCCAATCAAAACAGTGTTTTTAACATGTTCTTGTTGAATTTTTCTGACGATGGAGGACATATGTAAAGCAAATTAAGAATCAATTCAAAATAGTTTGAGTCAGGTGAAGATTTTAAAAAATGGCATTTGAAAAAGATTGTATTTGTAATGTAGGTAAAACGCTGGGTCCACTTACAGACAAACAGATCCGTGAACGTCTTTGTTTTACTCGTCTGAGCTGCTAACTGGATCAAAACTGTACAGCTGGATATCTCCAATATTGCTTACCATTTTTGTTGCACCGCTAATGTTAGGCTGGAGTTGTGAGGGGTTGTAAGCTAGCTGGAGAGCATTTAAACAGAGATCTGTCAGCAACAGGGAGGGGAAGTGAAAAGAGTGTGGGGTTCCACTGCACCAACAATCCCACCCACAACTCAGAGGTGAATTTCTGGTTATAGTTAAGGTTACAGTTAGGGTTAAAACACGTGTTTAAACAATGTGTATTTTGGCCACAAGTGTCACGTGTGGCCAACATGAATTTCCATCAGTTTTTGTACTTGGTTTGAATGTAAACAGGTGCAAATAACATCGGCCGATAAAGAAATCCAGCGTTGACATTGACTCTTTCTTGCCCTTGATTTCCTGCAGTCCAGGTTGTTGTCGTGTAACCAACAAAAATAAAATAGACAGACTGAAGGATATTTTTAACCAGAGTATGTAACGGACAGACTGCCTTATTTAATAACAAACTGCTCATATTTTCTAAATTGCGGTGTCTGTTACAAGCAGGTATGCTGGCTGAGCGGCAAACCTCCATTGGCTAACATTTGATCAAAACATCTTTCAGCTGATCCTGCAGCATCCTGCTGCAAGTACAGGAGAACCCTGACAGCCAGCAGCAACTAACGTTTTCCACATCTCATTAACAACTGAGGAACAGCCAGTCAGTTGTGAATTTTGAGACAATACAGTGCGTTTCGTGGTGGATCTTGCTTGTCAGGTGAAGCCCAGAGGCCTCGGTGCATCCTGGAGGTGATTTGTGCACGCTCTGCACCATTAGTCTGGCAGCAGGTGATGTCCTGGAGGAGGAGATGAAAAAAATGGGTTGCATGGATTGACACTGGACTAATCTAATCTTCCAAGAACCCTGGAAATGTTTTCCTATTTAACTAAAATAAATTCAGTAAAAATGTGCTGTAAATTAAATGTGATTGTTTGTTTTAAAAAGTTTTTATTATTAAAAGTCTTTTGGGTCTCTGATTTGTTCATGCGTGCCCTCTCTAAGGAAATATCCATGTTCTTTAAAAAATAAAAATAAAAAGGCATCAAATAATTAAATATGTTCATAACATCAATTCAAAAAATCCAAATGAATGTGAGTTAAAGTGTAGAAATGCTAGAGAACAGCACATGGTCCAAAACATGTCAAATGAGGTGCAAAGTCTTTCCTATATTTAAGACATGAGACTGAGCTGCAGCTCAGAGGTAAAAACTCTACCTGTCACAACTCTCTGCTGCCTCCATCATTGCTTTTCCTTGCTGTCTGTGTCCCCATTGCTTCGTTTTACAAGGCAGGAACAACCTGCACCCCTGAGGCACTTTGAACTGTTCCAACAACTCTGGCGTTGTTGACAAAAAATGTTTCTGGAAACACTTTTTGTCCCTGACAACACAAACACACCACAGGCGTGAGTCAGGCTGCTACTGCTGGAGAGAATGCATCCATGATGTGCTGTTATTCAGGCCAGGAATTCAGCTCTGGATGAGGTCACACTGCTACCTGCAGACCCATCATTCAAATTTGTTATCAAACTTGACTTTTTTTTACTGTTTTGTTATCCAATAATGTTTCGTTATAAAGTAACATCCATATTTCTATTTATTTGTTTTGAATTAGTCAGTCTTCACAGGAAGGTCCAATCAGGTGATGCAGTGGAAATGGGCTCAAGTGTGATCAAACTGCCACCTAGTGGCGACAAATAGGCAGTAATTAAAAGCACAGGAACCACAAATGGTTTAATTTAAAAAGCTCAAAATTTATTGGTGTTTTAATTTAAATTAAAACAAAACAAGATATTGGATCAATTTAATAATAAAATAGTTTTTATTTAGATATACCACCTAAGTTAGATAGAAAACTACCATTACTTTTCAGTAAACAGAATGTCACTTTTTTGGGACTTTTTGGAGCTTGAATCCTTTCTTCAACTAAGACATTTTCTAGCTTGAGTTATACAAAGAATCTGAATTTATGTCTCTTTATTTAAAACATCTTAGCTTTTAACTGAATATTAAAGAAAATATACAAACTTTAACGCAATCAGAGCAAACCAAGCTTTTGAGGAGTGAATTTTGTTTATATATATATATCTATATATATATATAGATATATATATAGATATATCTATATATATAAAGCTTTTAAAAAGTAAAACACTTCAATAAACCATTAACAGGGACACTTAATGTTGTTTGAAGAAACAGAAATACGTTGCATTGATGAAAAACTTTAAACCATTTTTGCTTTTTCAAACCCTTAAGCAGGAGCATTTTTTGATGAAGCCTCATCCCCTTTTCTGATTTTTTAAATAATTGTTTAACTTGACATTTCAGAACACATGCAGGCTGATCGTTGAAAAATATAAAGTTTGTAGTCGAGCATCCAATTGCACAAAAACACTAGTGGATATTTGCAAACAGAAAAATTCTTCTAACTTTTTTTTGCATCTTAGGTGAAAATATTTCATCTGTTCTTTAAACTCAAAAAGAAAACAACTGCTTGCTAAGAAGCAGTTACAGCAAGTACAGCAAGAATAACCTGCAAAATCCGAGCGCAGAGACGTGACAGTTTTGATTCAGTTGCCCATAACTGTCTTTTTATTTTTTAGTTTGAATTGAATTTAGAAGAGCTAAACAAGTGTTTTCATGAAACACAAAATGCCTCACAATGTTCGGCCCAACACTAAACGTTTTTTTATTCTTTCCAGAAAGCTACAAGGCAAAATACAGATTTACCTGCTTGAAAAGGCAGTTGTGTAAACTCCAGATTTATTTTTAGTTTATCAATCTGTCCTCATGGAAGCAGACAGAAGAAAAACTTCCACGGGTGTCACTTCCTCTAAAATAAACTGCATCCACTGCTACATGATGAAAAGGTATAGAAAATGTGCTGTCCATCACTGAGCACACTTTTTTTACATTTTGATAACTCGGGGTATAACTTTTTTGAACAGCAAAGCAGAAACCTTTACCATCTGCCATAAAAGGTAGGACGGCCAACAAGCTGGCCCTGTAGTGGACAGGTTGGCTAAAATTTCCCAACAGATGGAGTTTGAACTTGGTTTTCCTGTAAATGATGATTCTCTTTTACAAAAGCACAATATCTAAGCAGAAAAAAAAGACAGCAAAATCTAGATATAGTTCTTTCATTTTATTGACATTTTTCTGTACAAAAACGGGTATGGAAGAATGCATAGAGCGAGCCACATCCAGTCGGCTCGTCACATGGAAAACACCACGAGCATCTGGAAAAGGCAGTAATTTGGCTAAAACGAGAAGTTCAAAAAATAAAAAACACTGTTTGAAGGTATTGCATTCATACTTCTATGAACTCGGACACACAAATTCACAACTTTAACCTCGCAGAAATACATGAAGACACAGACAAAACAAAGGGGAGGCTGCAAAAGTAAAGCGAGACGGAAGGAAGACCCGATCTCTGACAAACACGTTAGCATGAGTGAGACGACGTTCAGACAGTTGTAGTTGAAGTTACTTCAACGAGACTCACAGGACAAACAACACAAGGAAACTAAAATGTGCTTTAGCAGGGGCCCATTTTTGGAGGTTATTTTATTTATTGAAAATATTTTGGATAAGGATCACTGTCAGTCATGACTGCTACCAGCGTCACCACCTCAACAGTTTAAGCAGAAAATCTGTTTTTACAGTCTGTTAGGAAAATGATAAACAAACAGCAAACAGAAAGCCTTCTTTTCCAATTCAATGACAAACAAATAACTTTCATGGTAAAACATTCACCTGTAATGACTTAAACAACAGAAAATCTAGATTTACTTTGAAGTCTTGTGAAATTCCCAAAGTTTATTTTCTGGACACAATAGAAGGGAAAGAGCAAAAATCAGTTTTCCTTATGTGTGTCATAAATGTGCGATCGTGGAGAGCATATTCCCAACAACTGTCTGAGCTGACTAAAACTGTAGTATTTTCCAGTGTAAACTCAAGAGGATTGTCCTCGCCTGTACAACAAGCCTGGATTCTCCTTATGAAGGAAATGCACATGAGGAAATGTTGTGTTTTGTGATAAATGTGAAAGGAAAAACTTTTTCTGAGACCAAGGTAACAACTTTAACCAATCTGCTCTCCTTTAGAGGAAACACTGTCAATGTTGGCCTTTTACCAAGACTGGGCTTACAACCGCAAAAAAAAAAAAAAAAAAAAAAAAAAAAAAAAAAAAAAATCACATTATTTAGGTTATATATTATATGTATACAAGTCCAAAAAATTCACAATTTGTTAAAACTAGTTAATTATATGCATTTTTACTCACAACATGGGTATTTGTTTCATTTCCTTGAGCCAACAAAAGTTATTTTCAATCCAGCAGCCAGAGTCTGAACAGGAGAATTTTCGTGCTTTTCGTTTTTCCACTCACACTTAAATTAGCCACAGATTCAGCCACGCTGCTACTTCAGACACATGTCAGTTAGGGTTTTGAACAAAATAACACTGCATCTTGACTCATATGTAGCTAGCTCATGAAACTCTGAGTCCTTCCATACATGTGAAAAACTGTGCAACTTGTTGAATGTGTAGTCTGACACCACAGAGGCCAAGAACTGCTGAGCATCATGGTCCAAATGCAACATTTTCACACCAAGGCACATCATCAGTTGGCCTCCCCTAAATTCTTATATCCCACCTTGTTTTTTTAATCTTGCTTGTTAGAAGCCGTAAGCACCGATTGCTCCTTGCTTTCAATGAATTTAGAAACAATCTGATGGACATAAAGGATAACAAGTGTTCCAATCAGCTTCAACTCATCAAAAAAAGCAATCAATTGTTGAAAAGTTTTTAATAAATTGTGTATTAAAATTTGGAAAACTTCATTTAAAATAATTATCTGGTAAATTTGGTCAGATCTGGAAAAAAAAAAAAAAAACGACTTCCTGTTTGTGGCAAGAGCCATTTTTACTTCCGACTGTAGTCCCTGTGCCATACTCTTTGGTTATTAAAAAAACACAAAGATTTTTTAAATTCAAACAACCACCTGTGTGACTCAGAGGTTCTCTCTGTCATTTTGTGGCCGAGCAGGTTGTTAGCTGTGCAAGCTGGTGTTCAGATGCTGTTGCTTCTTTTTCTTGAGCCTGTGGAGGAGTTTCATCACTTAAGGACCGGGAGGGGGGTTTATCCATTCAGGAAGTAGACCACCAGCTCATAGGTGCACATCATGATAGCGGTGTTGGGAATCTGGCGTACCAGGTGGGTTGTGAGGCCACGGTAAAGAGCACGGAATCCCTCCTCTTTGGGCACTGTTTTTAGAGTCTGGAAGAAGGAATGGTACTTTGTGCCCTCTTCTCTTAGCCTGGTGCGTATCACCTCTGCAAAGCCATAAAGGATGGATTATTACTTTGACACATATTTATACATTTGATTTAGCGAGATCTAAAGAGTTGGTCACATGCACCCCGTTCAGGTGCTGTGGGTTCTCGGGTTGTCCGGTCCTCTGGACGGTTGTAGAGAGGATGCGTCTTAAGGTGAGAGCAGGTGTGACTTGCAGACCAGGGATGTCATCAACATGGAACATGTATTACTTTGCATGTAGTAAGTGCATTGTGAAGTATTTGTAAAGCTAACAGAAGTTAACACCACGGCAGAATCCGAATCGCTTCCCTACACCTCAGGCTCCTCCCATGTGCTCCGACTGTAGGGGCATTTGAAGCTGTAGTAGTGTACGACATTTGTTCTTCAAGGAGTTGACGTAGTGACTTGGGGCAAGTTCTCCCTCTGCAGGTAGGGTGATCCACGTTGCACTTGTGGCGCGGAGGAGGAACGCATTTCTTCACGAGCGTGTGCTCTGAAGCACATAAGTTTACATATAAATGCAAATATTTAACCCCCCCATGACTTTTTAAAGTTATACAACCGCTGTTATGTATTTTCCAAGCACTGGCAGCTACGCATTAACATAGATGGCCCAGCGACTACTGATGATGTCATCTAGGGGTAGTGACATCCAAATTTGAGAGGAATAAATGTCAGGGTATGGAGAAACTTTAGGGGTAGAGAAGCAATTTGAATTCAGCCCAAGTCTTTCATAAATATGAACAGAGCTGTAAAGGAAAAATCTTGGAGCGAAATTCACAAGATTTTCACCGCTTCTACATTTCGCACCAAAATTCTTTCAGCTGTAAGTACAAGGGATCGTCTGGTAGAATCTGTCCAGTGTGAACACTGTACTCAAAGCTTGTTCAAGAATGTCCATCTAGAGCGTTCTTGAACGCTCATCACGTGTCCGGGGTGTACGTAGCCTAATGCTACACTAGTCACAGGTGCAAGTACTGGCCCCTTAGTAACCCTGCGTGAATGCTGGGGTGCCCATGGGGTGTGCACGTGATACGCAAGTGCCCGTAGGATGTCTATAGCTACTAGTGTAGCGCACTTTTCAGGTGAACAGCACTCACGAGTCCCTTTGTGCAGTGCACAGGATTTGATGGGGTTAAAAAAGTAAAAATCTGTACAGTGTCTCACCTACTTCACCTTTAAGCGTTGTTTAAGCGTTTGCTGCAATTTGTCACTTACAGCATTTGCTCTACAGGGCCACCGAGCGGGCTGTTACCTTGCAATTTTGTGCAGACAACCTGCGTTTGTCTGTTTGCCCACAGACAGCCCATATTCACCCGTAAAGGAAGTTGTGACCAAGGCTTAAGTTCATGATTGGCTCTCACCGTGAGGATAAGCAATAGATGTGGCACAAGTCTTGGACGTGGCAGCAGCAAGCATCATGCCAATAAAGTCTGAGGCATCTTTAGATGAGTCCTCTTCCTCCTCCATATTGGGCGCTTTGGCCTCCAGGAGGCGCCGTTTAATGTTTTCATAGATCACAAAGTGGATAACAGTTTCTGAAATGCCAGCATAGGATGCAGACATTCCCCTGTAGAAGCCTCGAAGGCCATCTGCCTGATAGACGCGGCGCACACACTCAAATGCACTCATTCTTCGCTCACCACGATTCCTGGAAGGAAAAAGTAAAAACATAATCTTTCCACTGTGATCGCTCTGAAGACATTAAGTCCATTCTAGATGTAAAAAAGCGGAATGTTTATCAGTCTTGTGTGGCGTTTACCTTGCATCCAACTGCAAGCGAGTCTTAATGAGCCAAATAGGATTTGTTGCTGTGATTGCTGTAAAACCTGAGGAGGAGAAAACCAATAGGATTATGCACCCAGACAACGGAAGATTTGCTAAGGAACAAGCAACCAATGGGAATGATGAACTGTCTGCTAACAACTAGGCATAATGAGAATGTTTTTAATGCACCTGTGTTGACAAACAGTACAGCTCACAACAATGGTAAGAAGCCTTTTTCTAAAACAAAACTTAAAGCCATCAAACAGGTTAGACGGTACAAGATGACCTTTTTTTGTTTATAGACTGTTAATGTGGAAGAACAAAGGAACAAAAGAAAGATGCACAGATCTGTGGTAAGTACTCACGCAGACCCAAGTAACTCCTCACATGCAGCTAGAGACCCCTGGTGGTGCAAAGGGTCTAATGCCGTTGCGAGAAGAGAGCTATAGTAGAGTAAAAGCCTAAAACAGACACAGGCTTGTGTGTAGCAGAATATCAAGCATGCAACCATTTGAACTTGCTATTCTCAGCAGTATCCTGGAGGATTTCTACCACCACGAGGCAACCTTTCAGCATGACAGCAAAACTTCAAAGCAACGAATATTTCATTTTGAATAGTATTGGTTCTACAGATAAAAACCAAGATGAGTAATAAATACTAGAGTTTTGAAGGAGAAAACTGTACAGGTGACCAAGGATTTATTGAAAAGTGGCACTTTCACACCTGAAATAAGCTTTTTTTTCCTCTTTGCTTCCATGTACTACATATTTTTAAACCTCTTCATGGTCAAATCTTTAATATCATTTAAAAAATGAATAACAACTACTTGTTTTTGCCTTGTGCCAAGAAAAGTGCCCTTCTCTGAAGCAATATGAATACATTTCCTGTAAGTTGAATGTTTAAATAGCTGTGTGTCCCATGTGCAGATTATATTCACTGCTCAGAAACACCTTTTCCAAGCAGCAAAACTTAATTAGTTCAAGAAATTAAAAGGCAAAATTCAAGCCAAAACATTGAACATGCAGACTGGAATAAAGTATAAACATATCAGATGGAAACTAAAAGTAAACCGATTTACCAACTAAACAAAAAAAGCAGAGAGTGAGTTTGTACAGTTTTATTAAAGCCTAATAAGAGATCATCAGTTTTGGTTCAAAGATTTTCTGTAAAATTGTTTAGCGGCATATTTTTAATTTGTTAAATGTTAACTTTTACAGCTGTTTTTTTAGAGAATTTACAAGTTTCATGAAAATTTGACCCCTAATTTTCAAATGAATAAATTTGTATCCCTGTAGAGGCTTTTTCTAGACAGACACATTTAGATATTCTAGTCTGGACACTATATTTGACTGAAGGCGACTGTTCAGCAGTCACTTCAGCTCCGATACACTATAGGAAACGTGGATCTTTTTATAAATAAATCTTCAAGTCACTGAATATTTTGATAAATTCGACAAGTTGTTGTCTTTAGGAAAGGCTGAATGCCAAAATTTTGATGCACTGAAGTCCTAACAAAAATAACAGAACAAACCAGTTCTCCTGCCCTTAAAGAGGGATCAATGACAGTAACAGTAGAACACCCACATTCTAAAGCTGGTAAACTCCACAGCATGCAACTGCTCACCAGCTCTGAACCAGTAAAGGCCCATGTGCTCAGACAAGAAGCTCACTGGGTTGTAAGACCCTAACAAACACTGATGGAGGTCAGAACCAAGTTACCTGCCATTCCAGCCGACGCCATGTGGACTTGCGTGGAGTCTGGTTCCAAGATGCCATTTAGTTTCTCTTTAGCCGTGGAGTAAGCTGCAAAATAGATTGCTCTGTTGGAAACAAAAGACCAACAAGTTCAACATATAATACAGCAAGACATCAAATTTGTATTCTTGAGTTTCTGTGCACAATTAGTCCCAGATCCTACTGTTCTAGTCTAGCTCATCAATTAAACATTAAAATCCCACTCCAATCATCATTTGATCCATTTTCAAAGTGTTCCCAGGGGTATTTTAATAATAATGACAAAACTGGATTGGCTTTTTCTGTGCTTTTCCTGACGTTCAACGCGCTTACAGTGTGTATGTGTTTAGTTATGATGATGCTGTTTTTAGACACAATTTTAAAAAACTGTCGTTTTCTTCCACATAGTTTCTGCAGAGCGGCAGTTGTTCATCCGAATTTCACCTGTAAGTTGCAGACAGGACCATTGGTGAGGAGAACACCCACCCCCCACCCCCACCCCGCGCGCGCTGCTGAGACTTCTCTGTTTACACTCTCTTCTGCTAGCTTACAGCCCCTCACACCCCCAGGCTAACATTACCAGTAAAACAAATTTGTATGTATTTTTTATATCACAACAACAATCTTTTTCAAAACCCCCCTTTTTTTGTCTGCTCCTAATTCACAACAATTTAATTAAATAGAAACTTCAGTGGATGCACGTTTCCTCAGAGACCTCATCTGTTACGATACAGAACAGTGGTTCACGATACATTCTTATCAAACACTTTGCATTTTTGGCATAGCACCTGCTGGCTGTAGCATGAGCAGCAGCCCCACATCCTCAGCTGGCAGTAATTACAACTGAGAGACAAACTGTAATGCTTTTCCAGGTTGTTGTCGCAATACAAAACTGCTGAGAAAGCCATGAGAGTGGATGGCACCTTAATGACCGTTAAACCTTAATGCCTCGGCGTTACCAAGTAACTCCAGGGAGCCCTGCTGTCGCAGCATTTCGGCTTGTTTGTTTTACAGATGAAAACTTACACTGACAGTTTTTTCACTCCATTGACAAATGAATATAATAATGACCTGGTTTACAATCATGCTTAGAGTGAAAAAAAAACACTACAGAAACTACTGTAATCTTATCCAAGTTTTTCCAGAGTTAGGAATGGTCACTTAAATGGTTTCTTTGAATAGGTGATGTGGTGAGATTGTAGAAGGTGCATTGGAAAGTGTGACATTGTTGACACAACACTTTAACGTGTGCCAAATAAATGCTAGTATGAATGTGGGAAAAGAGAAAAAGGAAAAATGAAGCCAATACACTTTTTCCTGTTCCTTAATAAAGATGTATAGGTACAGGTGTTTTAAAAATTAAATCAGAATTCACAGACCACAAATTCTAAAACTATAATACTGACAATTTTGGGTATTTGATGATTGGTAAAGGCAGATTTAAGGAGAATAAATGTAAGACTTTTTCTTGCACATTTTTACAACCTCTTCTACAACGATCATCCCTGAAATGGCAAACATCGTTGACACTGATATTTTATTTTTGTAAACAAAAAGATAAATTCATCAAATTCAGGACTTTGTGGACCAGAGGAAAAAAAAATGAGAATTTAGGACAGTTTCATGACTTTTCAGGTCTTATTTAAGATACATTTCATTAAAAGCTTTTGATGGATCTGTAGCCACCCAATAAAAGCAAATCCATAATCTGAAAAAAAAAAACAATCTTCTTGATTATGACCGATAAAGTACACTAGGAGTTTCTCCTTTAGCCTATCACTGTTTGATGCACTAAAGTCAACCAAGTCAGTCACTGAGGAGAGACTTTGGCTTGACTTCAGAAGCATCAATTAATGATTCAGAGCATTGACTGTATAAGAGGAACTGGACAGAGTGACCCCTCCCCCCTGCTGGTTCCAAGAAGCCAAAATCCCAAAGACTTCTATAGAAAAATAAACCGTTATTGCTCATCCTATTTGTCAAAAAATCTGAAGTTTGTAGTTAGTAAATTATTAAAGATGAAGTAAAAATAGTGGGGAAAAATATTATGGAGCATAAATCCAAAAGAAGCTCAGGATCTGTAAACCTCCACGGAAACAGAAAAAACCTCAACACTTCTTAAAAGCAGACTGTTTTGTTTATATCTAGTGGCAGAGACACATTATAAAGGATCATGGGATCACAGATGAACACAAAACACCAACTAGTTTTTCTGAAAACAAAACAGTCAAGTCCAGTATTGACTTCTAAAGTGAAAGCTTACCTGGAAGGTGCCACGCCCACCAAGTTTGGACCCAAGCCCCTGAATAAGGAGCGGGCTCCTTCTTTCTCCAATATCAACCTAAAAAACAAAGCACATTTTGAAAAACCACACCATTATTTAGTTTGCTGTCATTTTGAACGGGTGAAGGATGGAAATAAAGCCTTTTTAGACATATTAAGAGGATGTCTCATCTGTAAACTGATGCATTTAGGAGAGGTTTCAATCTTTTGTTGGGTTCTTTATGCACAGTAATATAACATTTAACCTGGGGGGCCCAAACTTTCAACCCCCACTTTAACATTGTCTAGATATTTTTGGTTTTTAAAATCACTCGTTTCAAAGATCTTCTTATAGTATTTCAAACATAAACTGAATTTTATAAATGAAAAAAGTGAATTTTCTCTTGAATCAATCCAAAGCTTTTCTCTTCAAAACATTTGTATTTGTTTGTTTCAGTTAATTAAAAAAGAAAACAGAAAATCCTGAAACAAACTATAAAAATGTTGCGGATGCATCACTGACAAAAAACACAGACTAAAGACCCACACCGATGAAAATTGTGTTTTTAACATGTTCTTGTATTTTTCTGATGACAAATATAGAGAAAATTAAGCTCCAAACTGTATTTATGAATTCGTGTCTATTCAAACCGTTGTGAATCAGGAGTAGATAAAAATGCTGATAGAAAAAGATCTCATTTGTTACGTAGAAAGGGTGGGCTACGAGCTCCGTGTACGTCTTCATTTTCCTTGTCTGCTTCTAAAATGCACAGCTAGATAGCCCCAATTTTGCTCGTCGTTTTTGTTTCACTGGTAATGTTAGGTTGGGGGTGTGAGAGGCTGTAAGCTATGCTGTAAGCTAGGCTGTAAGCTAGCTAGGAGAGACTGTAAACAGAGAACTCTCAGTTATGGGTAACTGGAACGAGGGGCAATGTTGCTCCGCTCCAACAGTCCCACAAACCACTCGGAGGGGAATTTCTAATGAACTCTGTTCTAGAAAACGACACTGTTTTTTTTATGTTGTCTAAAAACTACATACGCAAATTTAAAAGATCACTGGGAACGCTTTTACTGTAGATCAAAAGATGGTCGGTGTGAGACTTTAACACTCTTTTGTTGTCAGATAAAAAAAAAACAGATTTTGTGACAACAATATTGAGATGCTTATAAAATATACCCTTGTGTGTGAGTCAAGGTGACAAAATGTAGGAGAGCACCCACTTGAGACAGTGCAGGGGTCCTGGTGGGGACACCCGTGTCACGCTGGCCCCGTTGACAGTACTGAGCTGAACCTCAGACACGTACAGCGTGATGGAGGACGACTGCAGCCGAGTCTTCACGACTTCCAGTGGACAAGTTATTATGGCGCCTACAGTTCCCCCACATCTGGAACGGAGATGTGCACAAAGGGTGAGGTGGCTCAACATGTCATGTATGAGCCTCAGCTGACAGAACAGCTGCATTTCTGACTTTTGTTGAGGGAAAAATGTGCAGGCAGGCATTAGGTAAGTGAATTAGGTGGTGTCGGTAATGGAATCTCCTGGCATGCAGACAAGAATACAGCTCAGTGTGGGAACAGAGAGCCAGTCAGGAATGCCTGTGACAATGGCTCGGCAGCAGGTCAAACAACAGTGCCCAGCGGGCTTCAGTCTGAGCCACAGAGGGAATTAATGTCTCTGACCATAATTAAAACCAAGACGGTCACAGAGACAGAAAACCCTACAGACAAAACTCCAAATGTTCCATCCAATGCTTACGAGACCTCTCCAAGTTTGCAAACTCATTTTTAAATCTAAACAAACACAACCGCCTTGTTTATTTAGAGCTACCAATAAGAAAACAAGCACAGGGTTAAATAAAAAGTCGATTTTTCTCAAAATAGCAAGATATTTGGGATGGAAAGAGCCCAGAAGATTTTGACAAACATTGCTATTTTAAAAGCTATCACACTTTGGTTCCCAATATTGGGAGAATTTAAAGCAAAAAAACCCAACATACCTTCATTTACAACTATTTTGAATCATTTTTGGTATAAAGTTGATGAGGGGGGTGATGGAAAAAAGAGTTCACCTGAGGCAGAAAGGGTGGAGGGAGACATCACATGCAAACGGGGTGGAAGTTTTTTCTAGCTATGGGTCATTTTTAATTCCACTTGAGCCCTAAAGGCAAAGAAAGCTGAAAGAGCTGTCAAAACGTTCCCATCATCCAGAGATAAAAATGAGACAAAAACACGAACAAAAAACACTCAGTTGTCAGAGTTTGCATTCATGTTTGAGCAGCCTAACTCAAAAAAGACGACTATCAGACTTCAGATATTCAAGCATAAATATTTCCTTAGATTTCTACACTGATATGGTGGTTTCAATAAATCATAAATGTTTCTCAGTTAACAAAAATAAAATGAAATATTTTGCATAACTGTCACAGGAAGTGGGTTAAGCAGATAATATGCAAGTTGATTCTAAATGACAGAATTTTAGATGAATTTTCTAAAAAGTGGTATCACTAGACTTGTGATGGACTGGTGACCCAACAGCAGCTGGGATAGGCTCCAGCGACTCTGTGACCTCAAAAGGTATTTGCGGGTTTGTAAAATGGACGGGTGGTAGATCGACTCTTTGTAGCATAACTTGAGAACAAAAACCACATCTTTGCAAGTTGCTTTCCTATAAATTAGGTTTCTCAGTGTGACACCATAATACTGTTATTGTAAATGAGAGAATTTGTTGTTTTATTTTTAAAAAGTTTCACTTTAGCTCAGTTCAAATCCATATTTTGGTAGATTTGTTTTATTTAAAAAAATGAATTAAAAAATGAAATCTAAATTGAACAGAGAAGTTATGAATCAAAAGGGAATCACTTTAAAACGGTGCCAAGCCCTTTTGTTTTGTTCAATCTGTCACTTTTTAGTTAGAGCACAGTAAATGCTAAATCAAAGGATGATCTCATTTGAGCACCAAGTCTCAGAGGTTCCTCTTTCTGCAGGATAAGAATATTTAAGAGTTTCTCTGAAGATTAGGCTGTGTTAAGCTTCTTTTCTGAAACAGAGCCGTGCAGTTAGGATGAACCGCAACAAAGCAAAATGTAAGAACTCCCACAGACAACTGTGGGGTTTATTTGATCTGTTTACAGTCCAAGAAGCAAACAATAATAATAATAGAGGGACTTCATCCTGTCACAGCCATGACTTTTCTAATATGGGCTAAATTCTTTATTTATCTTGGTCATCTCGCTCCAGTCAGGCTCTAAAAACCCAGACTGTACACCACAGTTTCAATGTTGCGTCAGAACATTTCCACACATTTGTTGGTGTCATAAAAGTCGGTTTTACGAGTAACCTTGAAATGGACAATTTGGCAAACAAGTGCAACCAAACCACCTTCCTAAACCATCACAACATATGTTGAATATGAGAGCTAAACGTCGCAGGAGTGCAGCCTCAAGAAGAAACACGACCACAAACCAGCCGTTTCATTCAGAAGTGTCATTGAAATGTCACCTATAGCACACGCACAGGCGGGCATGCTCGGTTTGCGGGTGCCAGGCACCATTAAACTATCAAAAACGTAAACCTACTGTAACATCATCCACACATATATGTATATATTCTTACATTTATCCTTAGATGCAACAAAAACACGCGAACGGCTTTGAACGGCTAGCCGTGCCTAGCTTAGCTGTGGCGGGTACATCACTCAAGAAGATACTCACCCTCCAGCAAACAGATGAACTAAGGTGTCTCTTTGGCTCATTGTGTATCATATTCGAGAAAAGTCCGCAGAGCACCGCGCGGGGGTCGCAGGTGACGTCACGCGGGACTCGCGCCCCCAAAGTAGCAAAAGAAGAAATAATGCTAAGGTGTTGTGGTAGAGGTCAGCTGCGTGTAGGAGCGAGGGTATGTAACAGCTAACTTAGCTAACTCGCGTTAGCCGCCAGAGCTAACGACTTTTCCGGCGCTAAATGTAGATGCTGAAGCACGTTGCTGAGCACCGTCAACCCCCTGGAGACAATATAATGCTTCCACAAGGTGTGCGTATCTGTGTCGTTGCAAATTGTTGCCCGTCTGTTAGCATAAGCGGCGACTCGCTCTGACTCCCTCTCAAGTTGACGTGCTGTGCCAGACTGTGTGCTCTGTGTGTCAGGTTGCAATGTTTATTGTTGAATGGGAAGCCTCAAAATAGAGGCGCTGATTGGCTGGAGGTTCGAATGAGCCCGCCCCCCCATGACGCTTTCACGTGATCGCGCTTTTATTCTGAAGGGCAGAGATCAGTGCTTGATTGCACGCGGCAGAAAGTCGTGTTTTAGAGGGGATTTGTTTGTTTTAGGAAGCGATCTGGATTATATGATATAACTTAAGTGACTGGACAAACAAGAAAAGGTCGTGACTTTTAATGAATGGCAGGAAAACAATGACTTAAACTATGAAAAGGTATATCCGGTTGGCATCTACGGGCCCCTGGACATGACAAAAACAAAATCCCACCAAATTAGCCTTTTGTGCGACCGCGTTTTAGGGCCACCATAAAAAATAGTAAATAAATAAATACATTTAAGAGTGAAAAGTCGTCAAATTAGGGACAGTTGTAATTTTATGAGAATAAAGTTATACAATTCTGAGAATAAAGTCGTAATTTTACAAGAAAAAATCGACATATTTATAAGAAAAAAAGCATGATTTTACGAGCGTAATCTCATAGATTTATAAGTAAGAGACTCCATATTTTTATGATAATAAAGTTAGAATTTCAAACGTTATAGGTTGAGAATTACTTAAATTGATGATGAAGATAGACTAAGAACAGAAGTGAGCATTTGTGAGCTGTAGTGTTAATAGAGAAGGTCAAAGAAGGTCAGAGAGAGCTGCACTGTCTCTGTAGATCTGGAGAAAGCTGATGACAGAGAGGAACTGTGGTTTTGTATGAGGAAGTCTGGAGGGACAGAACTATGCTAGAGCAGTGCAGGAGGGCTGTAAGACAGTGGTAAGGTGTGCTGTAGGGGATGACACAACCAACTTTATTATCAAAAAACAATGGCTTTTTCATTGTTAAATTAGGACTTTTTCTAGCATGACTGTTTGTAATGACTTTATTCTTATATTTTTTTTATTTTTTCATGGTAACCCTAATACTCTGTCAAATGTGCACACAAAATGATAATAAACTGTGAATTTGTGGGCACAACTTTGAGTGAACAATTGATTTACTTTTTTATGTAATGTCCAGGAGTTCATAGATATCTAAACATGCAGTTAAATTACGTTTCCTTAAAAGTATAGCTGTCTTTTTTTGCACATGCCTGTTAGAAACAATACAAATTGAGATGCAGCAATACTACAAGCAAATGTTTATAGTTTAATTATATATGCAAACATTTTTGCTATTGAAAGCCATGTGTTCAAAGTATTTTTAAGGACTGCAAGGAACTAACGTAAGGTTCTCAAGTGAACACACGAGAATAAAGTTTTCGAATTTGGGCAGCAGAATAAAATCCATGCGCCTCCTCATTTTATAATTACAGTTCCCTTTTGACTGGTCAGGATCATGTGCCACTATTTCCCATGTAATCTGGTTACTACCTGTCAGCATGAGAGGCCGGGAGGCAATATAGGGATGTTGAATTTAACCATCGTACTGCGAATTAAAACTTGAGACACAATTTATGGCTTAAAAAATAAATGTTTAAAAAGTGCTTTCTCATTGGAGTATGTTTTTGTGGCAGTCTCTGATGATGGAGGACATATTTAAAGGGTAACACAGCAGGACAGTTGGAGGCTGACTCCATTCTCAGCCCAAATTTGAAAAATGCAAAGAGCAGGGACATACAATAGGCTGTCTACAAGCTCCCTACTTCTCTCCATTCTGATGCATCCACTTGCAGACAAATAGATCAATGAACGTCTTCATTTTCCTCGTCTGAGCCGGCATCTGGCTTAAAACTGTTCAGAGGTGAATTTCTAATAAACCACTGCCAAAAAAAACAAGTACCAGTATCCCACTATAGAGAGACTGAAATCTAGTGACTATAACAAGTTAGTTACACAAAACTTCAACATTTTTGTTTTGTAGTGGCACTAAATTGGCATTGCACAAACGTAGGTTCAATTCACAGCTAAATTTGAGCTTAAAATACATAAATTACTTTGCACAGCAATCTAATTCCTCTTTACAATCATTTACTTTTTATTTAAGCTGAAAGAAACCTCCCAAAATGGTGCACATTCTCATACTTTTGGATCATGAAACCAGAAAAGTAAACGTTTGAGACACCAGCAAAGACTGTTTTCCCAAAAGACTGTTACTAAAATGATGAACAAGTTCAAAGTGACAGCTGAAAAAAAAGAGGCCCTGCAACCCAGGGGAGCAAAGTTACCACATCAGTTTGGTATAGGCTCCAGCTGAACAGACAGTGTGCTCTATTTTGACTCAGACAGTGTACGACTTCAGGGTAAATCTTGAATATCTCTTTTTTTGTACTTAGTGAGCTTATTTAGGGAGAAACATGACTACAAAACATTTTGTTTCTGTGTTGTAGACTATACATTGAGCGCAAAAAAACAGTGTAGTAGTCTTTACATTAGAGCATCTAAAAATGAGACATCACCTTTTTTCTGTGTCTAATACTTATTGTTTTTAAAAGTAAATAAAAAAGTGAAAGAATGTCCAAAGTCTTTTAAGTGAATAGGACTTTGCGGCAAGTTTCACAGCAGTTTGTTCTGTAGCACAAACAATCAAAGGAATAGAAGTGATGTAATCAAGTAATAAACTAATTACTCAATTTGAAACGAGCTGGAAAAGCCCTTCTACTGCCCCTACTGGAATGATGATGAACTACAGGGCAGAGAACATGGACCATTCTATACAACTGGAGGTAGAGCCTTTAGCCATCAAGCTCCTATCTAATGGAATAAGCTACCAGCTCATGTAAGGGAAAACGACACGGTTTCTACATTCAAAGCTAGGCTAAAACATTCCTGCTTGGACAAGCTTATTGCCAGGCTAGCTAGAAACAGAGAATATTTAATTCAATAGTTGTTAGTTGGCTGCTAGTAAAGTATGGTGCACTGGGGTTCTGTTGTCTATTTTCCTCTACTTCTCCTCTCCTTCTCTCCACTATTCTTCATCATTTATTTTTCATTTAGTTCTCCGTTCCTCTGTTTGGTGCAGTGTGATTCGTGTGTTGTCCCTCTCTCCCACTCCCCTACAGGGAAGCGGATGAAATTCCAGATTCCAGGTGGATAGTCTGTGCTCCTGTCCTTGGCCGTGGGCCTGGCCTCTGGCTTTTCTCGCACGCCCAGCTGTGCCCAGTTCCATCTGGATGAAGGCCGTCAGCTACACTATTCCAACATGTAGTTATAGAGTTAGGTAAGCAAATTCATCTTTACCAGTCATATCGCCTTTCTATCTTGGTGGAGGATCCCTCCTTCACGTGGGTATCCCTGAGATTCCTTGCTTTTCCCGTAATCTGATTTTTCAGGAGTTTTTCCTCACCAAGAAGAAGGGTCTAAGGACAGGGACGCCCAAGCTCTGTCTAGTTTAGTTTAGCAATTAGATATTGTTTAAATGTTATGACAGATTGTATGTTTTGTACTATGTTGTGATATTGGGCTCTATAAATCGAATTGAATTTTCTCAGAGGAAAATATTTTAAATGTTTGAAAACTGTGCACATCCAAGTATCATACTGACCCCTCTTGTGTTCTCTTATTTTTTGCAAAACTTCACCAAAACGTCTGGACATGCAAACTGTCTGTTTGTGGAGGAAACATATTTTTGTTCTGTTTGTTTTGGCTGTGGATGCAGAGCCCAACTTCTTGGTGTCTGGCAGGAAACAGTCAAATGTTAGTCTGAACTTTGAGAGCAAACATTCTTCTGTGGCTCCTGGTTGGCCTCTCAGCACAAATACGATCTCAGCTGAAGGTGAGCAGCCAAAGCAGGTTTGAACCAAAAGAAACAGAAATTATATTGAAACCTGTGCAAAACGGCTCAAAACTCCTCCTGGGAGTAGTTAATAAAAAGTGCTTCAGCTGTGATAAGGCGAACCTCAATGTTTATGTACTGTACACCTTCAGATACACAACCAAAAACTGTCATTGATCTTAGCCAACAGAGACCAACTAGGTGCTTTCCTGTTTACAAAGGCTTTCTCTGCAGCTTGAGCAGTTATAGAGCATTTCTCCTAAAATAGCAACTTTTTAGCTTTTCAGAACAAGTGTGATTCAAACTCTTCTTCCAAATTCAGGAATACACTTTACTTTTCCACCCTATTTTCTGATTTTCTAATTATTTATTTATGTTGACATGTAAAGCACCTGGCCAAATTGATACAATCTGTTTTGCTGTAATTAAAATAAATGTTTTATAAAGTTTATGACTACAAATGAAAAAACAAGAAATCAGCCAGAGGTCACAGAGTTAATAGATTTCATGTAACGACCTTTCACCCCTAACATGAAGAAGTCCCTCTAAAAAAGGCAGACAGTGACTGTGAAAGCTGCTATAATAAAACCATATTAGGATGCTTCCATATAAACAACACTGATTTGGGGATTCCCTTCTTTGAAGCATACCTGGCTAATAGTGTGGAGCAGATGAAAGAAAGAGTCTGGAATAAAGGGACACATTATCGTGCACTATTATAGTGTGTATGAAAAAATTACTTTTGATCCAGAATATCTGTGTTTTTCCTGAGCTGAGGACATGAATGTGTTTTTCTTCCAATCATCATCCTAGTTACAAACGCTGTGAACAAATGCATGGCCCATGTTAGAAATGCACCATTACTCTGCTGGAAGCCTTTCTGGAACATCTGTGGTCAGTCAACACAACATCAATGATTAACCAGTACTTGGCCATCTGGGTTGCTGAACTTTTAACTTTGTTGTAAAAACATTTGACCAACTAACCAACCATAATAAAAAAAAAATAACGAGGATCAACTTATACCTCTGAGGATTTGGTTTCTACCTTTGGTGACTTCATGATATTCAGCTCTGCCTCCTTAACATCCAAGTTCTTGTTCTAGTCCTACATTTTAAAGCATAGAATAATTATTTTCTACATGGGAAAAGGCTTAGAAGTCCCACGCCAATCATCTTTTGAGCTATTTCCAAATGCTTCCCAGTGGTCGTTTAATGATGGTTATGCCGTTTTTTGCCAAAATTACAAAAAATCAGAAAAACCTGCGTTGTTTTCTAGGACATAGTTTCTGTAGAGCAGCAGGAGTTCATTAGAAATACACCTCTGGGTTAAGTTGTAGGCAGGACTGTTGGTGCAGAGTGCTTTCACATCAAACGCGATTGGTGCAGCCAATTCGCATGGCCCGCCCCTCTTTCACCATCTGGCGAATTCCTTGCTCGCCGCTTGACCTAAGCTTGCCGCCCCCGGCTTAAAAACTCCTTCCAGCCTCCTCACTAGTGCAAAGTCTTGTTTAGCCCTGCATACAATCGTTCATTCATTGTTTGCCTCTCCGTTCCTTGACCTTTGCCTATTCCTTGGCTCCATGCCTCGCGTCATGTTTGCGACCCTTGCCTGGTTTTTGACTACAGCCTGCCTTGCCCACGTCTGTAAGACGTGGCACGTCCTCTGTTTGCTCCATTAACATGTGTTGCGTATGGATCCAAAAGCCTCAGCCCTTGTTACAGTGTGTTGAGTAATTCAGAAATGCTGAGTGAAAAGTTTTGTTCATCCATGGATTTTGCATGGTTTTTAAGCAGGAATCATGTGTTTTATTTTGTAACAGCATGTTGAGTGTGTGTTTGAACACTTAAAAACGAAAACTTCACATTCTTTTATGTGTTTTAAGTAGCTCACATGCCAAAAAGGTGTGAGTCCTTTGTCTCTCCATCCTGCAGCAGATCTCTGTCTGGCTGCCAGCTCGTCTCCCGGTAGCCGACATAGTAACAGACTGTTGGCCAACAGCAGCCAGTGAAGCAGACAGTGATAGAGGCAGAGAGCGCGGACTACTGAATAGTCAATAAAGCAAAATACTGGAAAAATGTGTCTTATATTCCATATCTTGCAGCACTCCAAATCCAAATCCCTGATTGGTCACAGTGCTGTGTTGCTGCGATTCTGCAAAAATGGTGAGCAATATCAGAGCTATGCAGCCGTACAGTTTTGAGCCATTTGTGGATGCATCAGAATGGAGCAGAGCAGATTGTAGCTTCTACGTCACTGCCTCAAGCTTTTTCAAACATTTTTGTCTGCTCCTGATGGAGCAGTTAGTCGCTGACTAGTTCGCTGACTAGTTCAGAATGGTTGGTTCAATGATGCTCCGAATGCAGAGTAAGATTTATAGTTGTGTGAAAAGGACAGAAAGGAGAGAAAGAACACAAACTGTGCCTTTATGGTTCATTTCCATTCCAAAATATGATAAAAAAAAAAAAAACTAAACTGAAAAGAACAGCGGCAAGTTTGCCTCCGTTTCTTCAATCGGATATCAGTTTGCATCTCATGATGTTCACACATGTTTGGTTGCGTGATCTGTATTCTCTCCAAATTGTATCAGCTTGGTCTCCATATTACACCCCCGTACTGTACAAAAGCATACACGCTTCATAATGCCCCCTCCCGCGTTTAACTTCATAAAGGCTTTCACGTGGGAACACAACACACTTCCACAAGCTCAGACATGCCATTCCCAATCACCCGTGCCATCGCTGTCCTCCCCTGTCCCATGACTTCTATTGCTGCGGAGTGGAATGGGATGTAAGCAGGTCAAGCTAAGTGGTTGCACGTTAAGCAGCTCCATTCATATGACTGCCGTACCTCCAGAAATTAGTACAGCAGAGGTGGGATGACCAGTAGATCATGTCATGTATCTTGAAACTTTCTTGAATGTACACTACGAGTGTGTAAAATTTGTTTGACCCCTCCCCTGTGAGCAGTGAGCTGCAGAGACATCCGCACTTGGGAACCATTTGGTGGTTTAACCCCCATCCAAACCCTTAAAGCAGGGAGGCACTGGGTCCCATTTTTACAGAAAGGAATAAAAATGGATGGATATAGATTATATATATATATATATAACTTTTGTACATATTTTTAGGGTATTCTATTGTAGTTTTATAAAGATATTTTCTCGTTCATTGATTTATTTTCTCCATTAGACAAAAAATGTCAAACTTTTGGTGTTGATGTGGTGTTCCATCCTAACTTTGCTTCTGATTGTTGCTTCAGAGTTTCTCAGCTCTGAACTCAGGTTTATATGAGGAAGTTTCTGCTCATGGGTTCATTCTTTCTAGCTTTCAGATTGTTGGAATCTGTCTGCATTAAAGCCATAGTCATATGATAAAAGCCAGCAGGAAACAGAGGCAGAAGACTTTCATTACTGCCCTCTACAGAGCTCTCAGTGCCACTACAACTACTGCCCTACATTTTCAATGAAATGTGTATTACATTAAATATCATATTATAATGTAATTTAGTTAAAAAATACATGATGGAAGGATTAACCTCTGTTTTGACTCATTTCTTTAATTGATAAACAGGGTTTATCTTCTGACACTGGAACTGAATGATATTCAAAGAAACACATAAAATCTATTCATGTTTGTGCAACGGTTTCTCCATTAATGAATTTTGACGGTGAAACTCCTTTCATCGCTTCCCAGAGCCACAAAAAGACAGTTCCAGCACCAGAAGCTGATCTTTCTGGTATGTTTATTTATAAAATTTGGCAAAAAACATTACAAACAAACAATACACAATGACACTAAAACTAACAAGCTACAGTGTGCATTACCCAAGACAGAGATTCTGTGAGATATTTGTCATTCTGGGTTATCTCATAAGACTCATGACTCATGTCATAAGGTTATCTAATTTTAGCTAAAGAGAAACACATTCTAGCCATTACAAATTACACAAACGGGCTAATATGTGTATTTGCAATCAATCATCCATCTATTTTTTTAACCCGCTGAATCCCTTTCAGGGTCCCAGCTACTGTTGGGTGAAGGTGGGGTACACCCTGGTCAGGTCGCCAGTCTGTCGCAGGGCACACACTCACTCATACAATCATCCCTCACACTATATTTATAACCCTAAAATAAAAAAAGACATTTAATACTTACCCAGGAAGGTTAAGCTTTGCTCTTTTATTTCCATGCCAATCAAATACAGTTCAGAGAAGTCTTGTTTTTTGTAAATTAAATCATAACAAAACAGTTTAAGTTATGTCTCAGGATAAAGGCTAAGATTTACTCTAAAACATGACTTACTCTGCAACAGCACTTTACACTTTGTTGACATAAAGATGGGTCTTCTTTGAGCATTTGTATTTCTCATCCAATCACACACAAAAAAATACATTTTTAAAAAGCTTTAAAACAGTTTGAAGTGGTTAATAAAAGTTGGCAAAATCCAAGAGCAGCTCAGTAAGTTTAGTTACAAGTTTGGGTTTCACATGTAACCACAAGAGAGCGATAGAGCTGTGACGCTCATGCCCCACAATTAATTTAAATACTGGGAAAAATTGATATGAAATTAACGCAATAGTTCAGATTGTGAAGTTTCATTGAGCAATCTAAAAAATGACCAAAATATTGCATTTGCTGAAAGTTAAGTACTACATGTACTTATTCAATTACCAAAAATGAAACATATATAAATATATATATATATATATATATATATGAAAAGTGACAACAAAGAATCAAGAAAAAAAATCAAGTTATTTCCTTTGATTTCTTAAAATTTATTTTTTGATATGTATGAAGCTTGCAGTCTGAAAACAGCAAAAAACATCATCAAAAGACCATTGAGAAGGATTTGATAACAGATCAAAAGATGATCTGAGCGGGAAAATGTTAACTGAAGCTCCTCTATTCCATCAATAAACACACTCAATTCCCATATTTAACTACATTGTTATAAGCAAAGCCTTCAGTTGTACTGGACCATGGGGTGATCACTCCACGAGGGCAAGTTAGAGAGTTTCTCCTCTGTGGCTGCTTGTAAAGGCCACCCCCAGGCCTTGAAGAACGCAGTCAGGTTCATGCCCACAGTCTGGGAGAAGGTCTCCGCATACAGATTCATCTTGCCTGGGTTGTCCCCTGGGAAATTGCTCATTTTATGGTAGGCAGCAAACACCTTCTTGAAGGCATCCCAGCCAAATTTATCCTGCAACTAAATGGACACAAAAGTCCACATTATTTATTGTGCTTTGTTTTAGTTAATGACATTAAAATATCCGTTTTAAAAGTCACTTACCTGCATGTACGTCTCCAGGGCCACCCACATTTCCCAGCTGTTCAGCTTCCTGCCCTGTTTGACGTAATTTCTTGCTCGACTTTTCCGGTTTTCCAAACTCATGTTTGGATGAGCCTGAACAAAGCAAGGGGAAAAAAACCGCACTGAAATCCCAGCAAAATGTATCATTTTAAAGTTCAACAACTGTGGAGTTACAGGTCAGACATTCACGGATGTTACTGATCCGCTGCACCTTAGCCCTGTCGATCCCCAGCACCTCCTCGTGCACGTACACTGACCACAGGTTGCACGTGCACTCAGTAGTGTTTGGGGGAAACTCCCAGCAGCCTCTCTGCTGGTTGTGTCCCAGCTCATGTATGGGGCCCCAGAGACCATTGCTCTTCATGTGGTTCACCTTCACCAGCTCATCTGCGCTCGACTTGTGGCACATGATTGGATAACCGGCGTGCATCCAACCTGAGCAAAGAAGATCGTCAAAACCTGATGGGGTTCATGCTTGAAGATGATCAACGTGCATTTAGAGACACAAGAGTTTATTTTCTGTGTTAGTAGATAATAAACAGCGTGTGCAACCCAACACACCCACCATGGGAGATCTGCACGTCTGCTACAAATCGCTCTTTACGAGGAAATTTCTCAGGCTTGGCAGCAAGGTCGGCGATGGCCCTCATGATTTTGTTCCAGACCTGCGCCAACTCTTCTGGGTTCTCCAGCGTGCGGACAGCCTCTGATGGCACAGTTAGGATGATGTTGTCGAACTCCAGCTCCGCCCACGGGGAAGGAGCCGTGCGCAGCAGCGACCAAGCATCTGCTGTTGTCACACCTAAACACACAACCCAAAGATTAACTTTGTGTTCACAAAAAATATTTAAAGCATGTTGACAGATGTGTCTGAAAAACCTACAAACGTTTTACAAAGACTGATTTTTGAAAAAAAAAAAAAACAACTTTTTCGTTGATTATTTGTTTTCACGTGGACCTAAAAATTAGGACACCCCAGACATGGCATTAAAATATAAATAAATGGTTTCCTCAAATTAGCATTTTGTGCACTTAAATTAGTTTTTTTAGCACAAATTAGTAGGATTTTAGAATAGAATGATTTCAAACGCCCCTGCCATTCAGAAATGCAACATACTGGCACACACAGTCCAAAACAAACATTATCTAGCAAAATATTTGAAACACATAAAAAATCTAATTGAAAATAAACTTAAAATAAATGATTTTCCTTTGTTTTTATTACATCTAAACTCCACATTAAATACAAAGTCCACATTTAGCTTATTTAGTTATTTGACCATAAATGTGGATCTAGCTTAAACTGAATGCTAGAAGTCTAAACTACTGTGCAGACTCAGAGGTGACATTTTTTTATGTGCTTTAAAATGTCATGAACTGATGATCTGATGCACTAACCTGATTTATAATAGGGTGCAGGAACAGCCATTTGCACTATGACCTCAACTCCGTTAACTTTTGTTTGGGGCGGGGCCACCAGGTAGATGAGTCCCCCCCACAGGTTCCACACCTGCACCATCTCCGAGGTCACCGCGAACTGCTCGTGAACTCGAGGAGGCCTCTTCAACTCCTCGGCGTTCAGCTGGTCAGTCTGACAGCCGATCTGAATCTGGGGAGGGAGGCGCAAAAGTGCTGAACTCCTTTCCCAGCATGCAAAGCAGGTTTGGAAATTAGCTAACCTTCCATTTCTAAACATCAGATTCTGTTTCAGAACCAGGAATGCAGACTAATCTCTTCTATTCCATCAACAAAAGAAAAAGAAGAGGCAAACTTTTTCTTTCAGAGAATAAAAGTAAAACTTGCAAGTGAAAGTTTTGATTGTAAATACTGTTAATTTGACAGCCTTGTGATTAAACTATTGAGTGAAAGCATTCAAATGTTTTCCTTCTTGCCAGTGGCAGTTATTAGACGTTCATAATTACTATTATGTCCAGACCATTGACTGTATATGAGAACTGGAGCAAGTTACCCATAAAAAAATGGGTAACTCTTTTGACTTTTGACTCCAACCAAAGGAAGTAAAATCAATCACCATTTTTTAAATGACTCAGACGACCTCATGTTGGAACCAGATAACATCAGTAGCAGTGATTGGTTTGAGGCCGTCTAAGTCAACATTTCTATGACGATCACTCTCGCCAATCAGGGCGAGCTTGTTGGAAGTCCACACCCCTACCAGTTTAACTCAGGCTAAGGAGAATCTGCCGATGAAACATTGCAAACATTCGACACAAGACAACATACTTTTACTGAGACACCGGATTGGTCAGTTTATAAAAAAAAAGATATTTATCAAGAACATGTTTAAAGAAGGTATCAGAGCAAGAATGACTGAGTAATAGCTGTTTATTTCTCCATTAAAGTCTATGAGATTTTGGCTTCTGCACTTGCCAGCAGGTACTTCCTGTTTGGAACGCGAGGGGCAGGGATTGTTCAGTCCAGTTCTCATATACAGTCAACAGTTCAGACAGCAGATATGCGTTCTAAGCAGAATATAATGTAGTGTGTGTAAGTGAGGTTTGACCAGGAGGGGGCACCATTCCAGATAGGACAGCTGACTTTTTTCAATATTTGACTCATAGTACCTGCCATCCCTTTTGGACCATCGGTGCTGGTATGGCGATGTGGGTCTTCATACCAGGAGAGAGGTAGAGGCCGGTACTGAGCCACTCCTTCTCACCTGACGCACACACAGCAACAAAGATCACGATCAGCCTCATTATACACAATAAAGAGCTCTGCTTCCTTGAAACAGTTCCTACTACAAAAAAACTCTTATTTTCTACAAAAAGAAGGCTACAAATATAATTACCAAAAATAAAGTTTATTTGAAATAATTTTCTTTTTGCAAAACATTGACTTTTAGAGGAGCTTCTGTAGTTTTGTCTTTGTTCTTTTATGTTTTTCATTTGTATTTTATTTTATTCAACCTTGACTTTTATAACTCTTAAAAAAGCTGGAGCGCACAGAGATTTTCATTGTGTCATACGGTATTCTTTTTTGTGCAACAATGAAAGTAAATAGGATTTCTGATTTAGAACTAGAATAATGAAAGAAGTTTGTTTTTAAACACTTGAAACATCAAAATTGTGGGTCTGTTGTAACTAGTTGTAACCCTAAACAGTCTCTACACTCACCGGTGAGTTTGCCAATGTTGTGTTGTGTTGTTCACAATGATGTAGAAATGACATGAACCTGACATTATTGGTGTACATTCAAAATTTGACATGAAGGTTTGTCGATTATTAGCTTTAACATTTTTGGTTCAAACAAACGTAAGAAGAGTTAAGTCAAATAGTTGTGATTTTGCTTGGAATAAATCCTTGGAGCATTGTTTCTAAGGTAATATGTTTTTTTAAAAACCTTTTTCACATTGTTTTGACCTCTTCTTTGCTTTGTTTCTACATTGGTCTTTATCTATACAAATGTGATCCTCATTATAAAACATAAAAACAGTTTGATTTTACATTTTGTGGTTAAAAGATGACTAAATCTTACTCTGAATCACAATTTCTTCTCAGTTTGAGGTGTTTTGTGAAAATATTATTTAGGATATTGAAACAATGTTTGGAATAAAATAAAATGGTGTTGTCCTAAAAAGATGGATATAAAGCATGGCCACAAAAAAAGTTATTTAAGGATAAATTATTAGAGCAAATTGTAAGGTAGTACAGACGTTCAAAAAGACACAAAGACTAATGAGGTAAAGCAAATGCGTAAAGAGAAACTTTCAAATATCTTCATTACGTCTTCACAGCTGATCAAACCACTCTGACTGGCTACATACTTTAAAGCTTTTTTTCAGCAAAGATATGAAGTAAGGATTTTATGTAACTAAACAAGTACCAAACAAACTCTCAAATTCCTGTTTTATTTTTATCAAAATACCAAATGGAAACATGAAAAATGTTTTAAAAAGAGGCCTGACCTCCTGTTTTGACATCAATATTGACCCTTTGGTTGTACACAACAGGCAACAATGGGGTGTCCTTGAGGAGGTAGGGCAAGAGGGCATCTGGATCACGGCAGGTTTTATAAACTTCAGTCCCCACACTCAGAAGAAGATGATCTTTGGGGCGTTTCACAGGGCATTTTTCACTCACCTTGATGATGAAACAAAAACAAAAAAAGTTTTTTAATTTAAAATAGGACACCCTGAATTGGAGTTTTCTTTGACAGATTCTTTAAAAACTGTGCATTTCTCGGTGTGTACTCACTTGTGGCATGCCGGACTTCTTCAGGATCTCTGTGAGGGTGGACACCACCTGGGTGTAGAAGCAGGAGTCGTGAGCTTTCATCCTCAGGTAGCTGGAGCAATCATCGCCCAGCTTTTTGAGGCATTTCTCCTCCTGCTTGCTCAAATTTTCTCCAGCAGTTACGTGGCTGGCAAAGCGGGTAAGAAGGTGGCGGAAGTGGTAGTTATCTTTGATGGCTTGTTTGGGATCAGGGGCCCGATACTTCCCCGCTGAAATGGTTGCTCCCAGCAAGCTCAAGCCCATCTTGTTCAGGATCTTGTTCCCTGAAGGAAACAGCATCAAAACTTGAGTTACACTGAAACTTCAGTTGTCGCTCTTTGTGAAACTCTTTGCATTTCTCCTCCCCCCACGAGTGACAGGGATGACCCAACTGCAGAGTGGGATAACTAGACCTAAGCTAGCCCCTACCACTACTCCATTAAAAAGCATTAAATCAAGATCAGTTTAAAACACGAATGAATGAAAAACCAAATGCAAATGTTGCAAAATAGACATAGAAAATAAAAAAATGTAATAAATTACATTTAAAAACAGTTCTGAACCTAAAAGTGCAGATTGTAACTTTTAAAGAAATATTGACAATTTGAAAAAAATATCACAAATTTGAAAAAAAAAATATAGATTTGAAGAAAAACTGAAAACTAGAATTAATCTAAGTTGACCCTTATTTTTAAACTTGCAGTCTCCTGTGTATAGTTTCAGTTCAGATTTTTTGTTTGCTGTGTTGAGCCTAATACTCAAAAAGACTTTCAGCAACAGAAACCATTCAATTTTTTAAACTATTTGGGCTCTTGAACTTGTATTTTTAGTTTTAAAACATTTTTTGAGATATGCAAGCTCAAAGTCATCGTGCCATCTTTGAGTCAGTTTTTAGTTATGAATGAAATTCTATGCAAAATGAACGAAAGTTGGGATCTGACCACACAGTAAAGTGGCTTTAAGACAATACAACTTTAAAAACCCTGAGACATGTAGTTTTCTCACAACTGCCCCAAATATCAGCAAAAGATGATAATTTCTCCCATTGACCATAATACTTTTTTGTTAGAGAACTACCTTGTGTACTTCCTATTTTTAACTTGTGATTACTGCTGAATTCCTGGTTCTAAAAATCCCCCTGACTGTAGTCTGGATTTTAACTGTTTTCATTTTTACACAGAAATGAATGGTTTAAAATATATGAGCATTTGTCAAAACTGTTACTTTTAACATGTTTTTGTAGCGTTTTCTGATGATGGAGGACATAAGAAATAGATTAAATGTGCATTTCTGAGTATTTCTTTATTGAAATCGTAGTAAATCAGGAGCAGATACAGTTTGAAAAAGATTGTACTTGAGTCATGTACTTTTTGTTTTCCTCCTCTGAGCTGGAATCTGGATCAAAACTGTATGGCTGGATAATTCCAATACTATAGCATCAGTAATGTTACGTTGGGGTTTTGAAGGGGTGTAAGCTAGTTAGAGGGTGTAAATAAAAGCATGATATATATATGTATATATATATATATATATATATTACTAAAACAGCATAATCATCATTACAAGACCACTGGGAACGATTTCTAGATCAAACTATATTAAATTAGATTAGATTAATAGATCAAAAGATGATTGAAGTGGGTCTTGAAGAAGATTCTAATTTGACCCCATGCAGTTCCTCTCATGTCCTCTTGGTGTCCTCGTTGCATTTTGTGCAACCACACCATCTGGACAGCTTCATCTCATCTAATCTCATTTCATCTCATCTCATCTGGAGTACACCACTTAGCTTAACATTTACATTTCTGTTGTTTCTTAAAATTAGTTTTATAATTAAAGTTTGTTCTGGTTTAAAATTGCAAATAAAAAGATTGTGCTTTAAATAAAACAACTGTGCAAATGTGATCCTGAGAACTTACCACATTTTTATAAGCTACAAACACTGTGATATCTGATCGTACCTGCAAAATGCTTTAAAGGGTTTTTCCCAGAGTTTGTCTGAGCCCAGTACCAGGCGTGTCCACCAATCAGCAGGCCTCCTCCCTCCGCCACAAAGTTTTGGATTTCTTGCACATGGTCACCACTGTAGGCTGAACACACAAACACACTCAGGTCTTTCCTGAAGTCCGACTTTTGACACGTGAGACCGGATTGCTGGAGAACTCCGAGGGCGTGGTTCAGTGAGACGCCAATCACCCCCTGGCGGCCTTCATCCAACCAGTGAACGGCATTCTTCCAAAACGGTGCCAATTCCTGTCAGAAAAGTACACTTATTCCTATGCAGATGTAAAAATCAACACATTTTTAAAATGAAGGAACAACATTCTCTTACATTCAAATGTTTTTTGGGGGGTAAAAACAGATTTTTTTTTTTTATGTGAACAGTACCTGTCTTCCTAGAAGACCTTCATGAGTAGCCACAATGACTCTGCCTTGACCATAGTAGGCTCCTGCTAGGAACGGCCGTCCATTGTCTGTGGTCCCGATGGGGAAGGCTAGCTGACCGTGGATCAGAACCTCTGAGGCTAACAGCCCATTGGGGATCAGAAACTCGGACACTCCCTGAAGTAAAAACTCCAAGTCATCCTCAAAATCTTTGCCAAGTCTGTGTTAGAAAGGAGACAGAAAGTGTCACTTTTTAGTGATAAAGAAAAAAGTCAGGAAGTCATCCAATTATCTTATATGGCCTGTAGCAGTCCTGGACTACAACAGCCAGGTTGTTTTCCCAATTCTCCTTCCTTTCTGCGCTGTTGAGTGGAGATTTTGCTCCCACCATATACTCCAAAACTCACTAAAATTTGCACACACCTAAAACCTGGCGAAAATGATTTTTTGACAAAGTATATGAGATTACAAGACCTGCATAATACCACTGCGCCACCTGTGAGATAGTAAGCTCAATTTGTTTAAAGGTTAACAAGAACAACCTTCAACGAGGTGCTGGACGTAGACACCAGATTAGTAGACCGTCCCTCACCTGTCTTTACTTTTTGTGGTTTGTGGAAGGATAAAACACAAGTGCGCAGGGGCAGAGGAGCGCTTGGGGGTGTCTGAATTATCAACGAGGAATCCATTTCATGCATGAGTGGAACTTTGAATAAAAAAACACAGAACAAGCTCACTCATGATTGGTGACGGTAGTTCCTCTATAAACGTGACTCAGACTGACTCGCACCAATCGCTGTCATCTGGTTTCAAAACGACGGCGCAGGTATCAGGAAACAATGGCGACCCATTTGGCTTCATTTCACCAGAGCCGGAGATCAGGCATTTTCCATGGATGAGGCAAAGCAGGGAGACTTCGGTTTACCCATTTCACTTGCTGTCACAAATTTAAGCTTATTAAAATGGCATGCTTTTATTTGCTCCGATTTGTTTAAAGAAAAACTCAGAAATGCAGTTTTAGTCCTAAATTCTTTCATTTAGGTCCTCTTTCATGAGAAAAACGCTACAAGAACAGGTTAAAAATACCAAAAACAACATTTTCATTGGAGTGGGTCTCTAAACACCAACTTTTTATGTCATTTATTATTATTGTGTTTCGAATAAAGGGCTTTATGTTTACCAGTTTAAGTTAATCATTTTCAAGTCTTAAAGCTGATATTGAGAGCAATTAAAAAGGAAAGTGACCATGTAAAACTGCTGACTTAAATGCAATGTGGTTGAGAAGGTGGAGTTTGGTGCACCAAACGATAGTGCTGGTGCACCTAACAGAAAAAGCTAGGCGCACCGGTGCTACCGGAACAAAAATGTAGTCTAGAGCACTGTTATTGTTGTTATTCTTTTGCTTTTAAAAAGCTCAAACTTTTTTTTTTTTTTTTACTAATCAATACTTTTTTTTTTTTAAATACAGAAAGTCTGTGCCAAAACCTATTTTTCCTTCTTTACTGAATTTACTAATATAACTTAAGTTAATAAAATTGTATTGTTCTGATCTATTTCTCATCAACATAAAGGTTTTTCCATAAAGAAAATATATTGATCTGCATGTGTATTTATATTTGTACTTATTTTTAACTTTAAGTTTGACTTAGTAAGTGTGCGAGAATTTAGAAAACGTATTTACAGAGACAATAAAACGGACACTCACATGGCAGCCATCCAGGAGGTTGGGATCTGAGGATACACAGGCAGCTTCTCCACTTCCCCCACATTCCCTGAGAAGTAGATTCCTGCCACACCAGCCACCTTGTTCCCTTCAAACTGATGCAGAGTATTCTCATGAGGGTGGTCTGCAGCCCAGCTCCACGCCTGCCCTGCTATCAGAACCCCTCCTCCGGCTTTCAGAAATGCCACAAGCACTTTTGGGTCGGCACCCACACTGTATGCATCGGTTACATACACACCAAATTCACATTCGCTGCTAAACTCCTCTACCACTTGGGTTTGGAAGCCGGATCGGGCGACATTTTCAGCAAGAGACTTGACATTTCTATGCACCCCGACAGAGAGGTTATCTGATCCGTCACCTCTCAGCCAGGTCAGGGCGTTCTCCACTAGAGCCGGAAAAGCAGTCAGGTAGCCTTCATGACCCAGGACTACAATTCTTCCTTTGCCGTACAGGGAGGCAGCCATTGGTACTTGACCTTGGCTGTTCATCGCTAAAGGAAAAGCGTGGTCCCCAGTGAGCACCAAGTCGCTGGGAACACAAGGACCATGGAAGTCCAGTTCTTTCAAACCTCTCATTAGGGACAAGTAGGCGGCTTCGTGGTGGTTTGGAGGGTTGGCCATGATAAATGGATGGATATTCAGGTGATGGTGACTTCAGACACTTTGGAAGATTAAAAGCTGCTGATTTTTACAAGAAAAAAAAGCTGTTTTAAAGACATATGACATCTATGTTAACACTTTAATAGTTACATCTCATCGATTCAATCCATAAAACTTACCAGGAAAATAAATACAACAAAATAGTAACCAACAAACATACCTGAAGGAGAACTGACATGACAGTCAAGATGAACCCAAAACGAGAATTGAGATCAGATTTGGCAGCAAATGGGAGGGTTTTCAGGGAAGACAACCCACAGTAAAACAGCATGGAAAATAAAAGCTGCAGGTCTGGATTCTCAGGAATCCAATGAGATGCACACAGTAACATTCTGCTTAAAATAATAGAGTTACCCATCATGGATTACTATTTTTTTTTTAAAAAAACGTTGAAACGATTTATTAAATTAATTATTTTATTTTTTCTTAAAGGGCCTCATTTTATTTTGAAATAACCTAAAATGATAACTGTCCGCGTGCAGGTCGGGCGTGGCAAAGTACGTTTGACAATTAACATATAAAAATAAAGGATTACAAGTGTTAAATTGTTGTGAGGACTTTTTTTCTTTATGTTTTAACCCTTTAAAATGTTTATGGTTTCAACTCGTCATTAAACTTGTCAGAAATGTGAATTAAATAACCCGACTTCGAAAATTTCCGCTTCTTGCTGTTCTAATTGTAGGACCGACCCGGCCAGAACTCTGAAGAATGTTTAAACCCATATCAACAACTGTCATGTAGGCTATAGAGGGGGAAAAGAGAAAAATACATGTTACCGTATCTCTTCAAAGTGCTGTAAAAGCAAAACAAACACGAGGGATTTAAAATGTTAATACGTTTCCTCCGAAAATAGGAATGGATGTGGAATCTTCACGGAGTTGATGTTTCTAGAGGAGCCTATTTTCCCGACGCACCGCGCATCCAGGACGGTGCTAGTTTGGAAACTTCCCTCCTCAGTATTGACCAAAAATTAAATTAGAAACAAAAGCGAACACATTGTTTCTTTCGGTAAAGTATAGAGCATTTAAAACATCAGAAACAAGGCCTTTACATTGACATTTTAGTTTAAAGGTATCCGGAAGTCGCTTTGATGTCCTGCTCGTTAGTCAGCAACACCGGAGCTCGGATTGTGCTGGAGAACGGAAGGGCTGTGATTCTAGGCCGGGGTCCGGACACCGGAGTGACCGACAAGAAATGCTCCAGGCACCAGGGTGAGGCTCACAACTCTACGGTTAATCAAGAGTTCATCAAGAGTTAATTATTACTAGCAAAGGGATCTCTTATTGCGTTCAAAACGCATCTTAGGCTATTTAAAGTAACTCAACTGTTGTACACAACTGACACAGTAAACAAATAAATAGGAATAGGTCATATCTAAAACATATTTTTTATAGTAATTCTTGTTATGAATAAGTTCACATGTTTACAAATGATATAATATTGTATATTCAAATGCTTGAAATGTATGTGATTTGTATGTTGATGTTTTATTTTAGATTTATTTTGCATGTTCTTTTCCTTGAATTAAAAATATTGCTGTATTTCTCACAGTGAGTTTGAGTGAAATCTGTAGTTTTGAATACGTCCATGTAAAATGCAATATTATACAATAATAAAAGTATTACAAAATTCTATCCCTAATGTTGCAGAAATATGTTTTTTTTTATTACACAACGTTTTTTTATTCTGTGGTCCTCTCTCGATTTTTGTTGTAGTTTGCCAGTGCATGTTCTCTTCGGTCAGGCTAAACTTGGGGAAGAATCTTGTTGTTGTTTACATGGGGAACACGTGTGTGTGACTGTAAATAGTCTGCTCCTGTACACCTCGATCATTCTTGTTTTTTTTTCAGTGAAGCTGGTTGCGTGTTTTGCAGAGCAGAATGTTGTTGTTACGCAGGTATGAAAAACATGCAGTTTGGTGGAATTACTAACCTGTTTGAGAAACATCATTTTTTAAAAGAGTAATTCTGCACTTAACACTTAAAACAATCCGTTTAACACTAGTTATGTGTTGAAAGATAATACTAGCACTTTGTCTTTATGATTTGACCCATACATTTTCTCCAGGTGTTTTTCTCCTTTAGTCCAATATTCATTCTTGTGTGCTCTTCTTCACAGCTGGGTCCAAATCCCAGTTTCCTCGAAGGAGAGAAGTTGGGTCGAGGTCAGTCTGGGAAACTAACCCACGGAGGGACTCTCTATCTGGTTAACCAGAGCCATCCGTTTACTGCCAACTTCTCCCTGAGCGCCAACGGAACTGCGGCCAATATGCCCAAGAGAGGATTGAAAGTGACAGACAAGACAAAATCGTTGGGAAACCGAAGAGAAAAAGATGATCAATCCAGTCCAACACCCAAACGTAGCATAAAAGATTTCTTTTCTCCCTCTCCTGGGAAGGTAAAGCACACTGCCAAATGTTGAATATCTTAACTCCATAAAATTCCTATAATGTTATGGAAAAAAGGGCAAATGAAGCTTAAAAAAATATGTATGTATATGGATGTGTGTGTATTTATGTTCCCTAAAGTCCTCTAAAAGACATCTAAGCCCCGAAGGAGACCATCCAGAGACGAAGCGACAAAGAAGAGACGAGGACACCGCAGATCGAGTAATGGAAGAGGAAAGGCTGGCTGAGGAAAAGCTTCAGCAGCTGCAGGAGTTTGCTGCTAAGTCTGTGGCGAAGGAGAGGAAAGCTGTCGAGTCCTCACCCTCTTCCCCCTTGGCAAACGCTTGTGTGAAGAGCATCTGGCAGCAAACAGGCAACCTGTTGGTTTACACAGCTGCAGGAGTCAAAGCAAGTGAAAAGGTGAGGATGAACACACGCTAACGGCAGTACATGGTCTAAGTTGAGATGCTTGCTCAATAGGATGCTTCATGAAGGATGCTATAAGTTTAACAGCCGCAGCTGCTTTTTCCTTAAGAATAAACTGTAAAAATAAAAGTTAACATTTTTTGTTATTTTACCAACATTCAGGTTTAGATTCTGGACCAGCCGAGTTTGTTTTTATGTTTCACTCCAATCATCTTTTGATTTATTTTCTAAGTGTTCCCAGTGGTCTTTTAATTACGATTGTGTTGTTTTTTGCCAAAATCTAAAAACCTGAGTCAATTTCTAAGACATAGTTTCTGGAGAGCAGCAGGAGTTCATTCGAAATTTGCCTCAGGGCAACTCCGCCCCCCTTCCCCTTCCCATTATAGAGAGCTCTCTGTTTACATACTCTCTCTCCAGCTAGCTTACATCCCTTCACACCCTCAACCTAACATTAACCGGTGCCACAAAAATGGCCAGCAATGTTGGAGCTGTCCAGCTGTACATTTTTGATCCAGTTCCAGCAAAGATGTTCATGGATCTGTTTGTTTACAAGGGGATGCATCAGAATGGAGCAGAACAAGGAGCCTGTGGCTCAGCATATTTTCTACGTCACAAATACGATCCTTTTCAAATAGCGTTTTTTGCCTCTCCTGATTCACAGCGATTTGAATAAAGAAAAATTCTGAAGTGCAATTTTAAGCTTAATTTACTTTATCATCAGTGAAATGCTTTTTTTTGCAGTGCATTTTTTTCCTGATGATAGAGGGCATATATAAAATAATTTAAGGCTAAAACCGCTTCTCTGAGCATTTCTTTATTCAAACTGTGGTGGATCAGGAGCAGCTGTAATCCAGATGTTAAAAAAAGCTTGGATTTGTGATGCAGCTATTATCATGGATGGCCTAAGTCTCTCTGCTCTGCTGCAACTATGATGCATCCACTTGCAGACAAATAGATCCATGTACGTCTTCATTTTCCTCGTCTGAGCCGCCATCTGGATCAAAGTGTCCGGCTACAAAGCTCCAATATTTCTCTACTTTTTTTTGGAACGCTAAATTTGGCTTGAGCTAGCTTACGAGGCGGTACATGCTAATGAGAGTACACAAAGAAATGCTGGGAGTTTAACACAGCTAACTTCCATGCCAACATTCCCGCCCACAAACCATAATCGTTTTTCTGAACTTTCTGCAGCACTGCAGAACATATGTTTAAAAAACAACACAGTATTTTGCATTTAGGCTAAAAACTGCATAGTAATCATTAAATTACCACTGGGGATGCTTTTAAAATAGAAAAATATAGTTGGAGTGAGCCTTTAAGACCCTTGTGTGACTCTCATTCCCTTTTCTGTATTTCCTCTTCTTTCAGATTGCTGGTTTTGACATTGATGGATGCATCATCACAACCAAATCAGGCAAAGTCTTTCCTACCGCACCAGATGACTGGAAGTATGTCAGTTTTCCTCGGCTTTACTTCTTTAAGATTGTTTTGCACATTTGTGTTGCTACTACCGTCTTTAGTCTTGTATAGGTCAAATTACCCGTGTGCTCAGGAAGTTCCGGTTTGCTTTTTTCGTCATAACCAGGATTCTGTATGTAGAGATTCAGCCCAAGCTGGCCAGTTTGCTCAAGAAAGGATACAAGGTGAGCAAAGACATTTGTATTGAGCCTTATAGAAGTTTCAACCAGAAATATATTTAATATTCAGATGTATTTGCTGTGGAAGTGCTCGTGTCTGGCTTTTAAAGTCTCCCCTCTTCTCTCAGGTGGTGTTCTTCACCAATCAGCTTGGGATCGCCAAAGGCAAACTGAGGCCGGAAGTGTTCAAATCAAAAGTGGAGGACATCCTGGCCACACTGCAGCTGCCAGTGCAGGTTAGTGTCTCTACAAGTTGGAGCAGCGGGTGGGAAGCAGCATCGGAATCCCGCCTTTGTCCCTGTTTCAGGTGTTTGTCGCAGCCGGTCCTGGAATCTACAGGAAACCAGTGACGGGGATGTGGAACCACCTGTGTGAGAAGGTAATCAGGAGTTGGCGGACACGCCCCCACGAACATTCATAGACAGGCTTCATGTGAAGGACAGCAGAGCATACAAAGAACGGATCAGTAGTTAGTCACTGGACTGTTCCCCCTGCTTTGTCTTCTGTTGTTTTTGCTGATTTGTTGATCTCTTTGTACGTTTCCCGTTCAGGGTAATGATGGCGTGGCTGTTGACCTCAAACAGAGTTTGTTTGTCGGAGGTTAGTCCTTTCTGCTGGCACGCTTTAGACTCTGGTTTAACAGGAGACTGTGTGGAATAACAAACGTATGAAAGCGAAAACTTTGAAAACTAGTCTTGCGTTTTAGTCGCTCTTCTAAACTTGAATATTATGTCATGTAATTGTCATGTAATATATAATAGTCCCACTAACACAGAAGTACACACTAAGGCTGCAAACCTCTGTGTCCAGATGCTGCAGGGAGGCCAGAGAACTGGGCTCCCGGCAAGAAAAAGAAGGATTTCTCCTGCAGTGACCGTTTGGTAAGATTTACTCAGCTTCTCATTTTTGGTTCCTTTGACACCCCACCCCCCACCCCCTCCCCCAGCATGCATCACATGAAAGATCAACAACTGATGGCTTCAGTCGTGCAAAACCTTTCCCTCTTCTGTTCCTTTTTTGCAGTTTGCTTTGAACATTGGACTGCAATTCCACACACCTGAGGAATTCTTCTTAGGCTGGAAGAGCGCCCCTTTCAACCTGCCTGACTTTGATCCGGTGAGTATGATTACCTCCTCGAAATCCTCGTCTGTATGGTCACTCGGCCATTTGTAGATAATTATAGAACAGGCACAAAATTCTCTTCTAAACCACAGTAGCGCTTACTTGCTCACCAATGTTTAAATCCTTTGTTGAATAACACATGTAATGATGATGATACACACTTTATTGGGATCAATAATGCATGTAATGATGCTAATAAGCCTATTTGATATTATACTTTTATGTTTTGTGAAAATATCTGTGCTATACCAATTTAATTCTGAAATTCTGGCCTCTAAACATCCGTTTGCATTCAGAACGATGGCCAGGAGAGACACTGGAGTCCTTGGTGAAGGAATTTGCTGAATCAAATTTGTTTGTTTGGTTGTTTGTTTTTTTTCTGTACTCGGCAAAAGCGGAATCTTAAGTAAATAGATTCTTGTTTCAAGAAAAAATGTTTTATTTTCTGTCTTGCCAGACATTTTTTTTTCAATAGTGAAGTAATCCTAGTTTGAAAACACGTCTTATTGACTAGAATCTTTTTGCTTAAAATAAGAATCCTTAGTAAGATCATTTTTCTTACCCAAATGGCAGATTTTATGCTTTGCTTTGTTTAAAGAAAACCTGCCAATGGTGTAAAGAACTGGTAACTTACTTCTAAGAGGTCTGCTTTTGCAGTGCATGTGTTTATTTATTCTATAACCTTTTTATCTAAACTTTTCTGGAGGACCTGGAAACAGAAACTCATAAAAACTGAAAAATGTTTGTTCAAACGTATATCTATATGTAACGTTCATCAAAAAAGTCGTCCTCTTGCCTAATAGAGAAAAGTAGTTGCACTTAAAAAGACAACTTTAAGCTGAATTTTCTTAAATGTATGCCTTCCATCATCAGAAAAATGCTACAAGAACATGTTAAAAACACCAAATATGGTGTACATGTTGCATCAAACGTGCCAGACCATTAAAAACATGTTTTTTCTTCAGTCTCCAGGTCTGAGCTGTCCATTTATCCAGGCCTTTAAAAAAGCGGCAGAGCTTGTTTGCCTAAATTCATGGCTTGCAAAGGCTAAAAGGGTGTAAACACTCTCCACCCTGCACCTTTGTTACCTCGAACCGATCTCACTGTTTTGTGTAGTGCAGATAAATCTGGTGTTTACAGGAAATCTTCTGAGCAGATGAGGTTCTTTACACAACAATCACACATAGAGTAGTTTATGTTCACTTTGTTTGATTCAGGATCATCATTTAGGAAAGTTTAGACCTAAAACTATAGCTTGTTTGTGTTTACTAACAGCTGTTTTTCTGCTTTTCACAGAGGAAGGTTGACTCCACCTCCAGGTTGTATGACCCGCCGTCCGCCTCCCTCATCTCCAGTCACACAGAAGTCATTGTCGCCGTTGGTTACCCTGCATGTGAGGCCTGCTCCGCGTCAACCCTTTCCAGCGTCCCCTCCCAAAAGCCTTTTCATCTCACTCGCTCTTGTTTACAGCCGGTAAATCGACCTTTTTTCACGCCCACATCATTCCAAAGGGTTACGTCTACGTCAACAGGGTGAGTGAAGTTTTAAAAAGTATTTAAAGTCACACAAACATCACTGACTGCTGCATTTTAAGATTTGTCATCTTCATCCTCTCCTTTGTGTCTCAGGACACCCTTGGCTCCTGGCAGAACTGTGTGGCGGCGTGTGAGCGTGCTCTTAGGGAGGGGCGCAGTGTTGCTGTTGACAACACCAACCCAGACCCGGAGTCGCGTAAACGGTGATGCTCTAATCTGTGTGTTCAGCATATTTCAGTCTGCCTGTATGCTGTCAGCTCACCTTTCATATGAACCGGATCCAAAAGAATGACTCACACACAGAAATAATCACACAGGCAGGGTGGAGTGGTCTCAAATGTCTTTACTTTAAGCTTTGATTTAAGCCATTTAGTTCATGGTTTGAGGTTTTCTTATTGATTTAGCCTGATCAATGCCTTTGGTAAACTGGACTGCCTTATAGAGGGGTCATTAGCTTTCAGAAAGACTTGTTTTAAATTCAGCATCAAGGAATCCTAACCGTCCTTTAAGAGGATAGTGATAAATTGACTTTAGGTTTGCTTGTTTTGCAGGTATGTGGACGTAGCCAAAGCAGCGGGGGTGTCCTGTCGCTGTTTCCACTTCTCTGCTTCTTTGGAGCAAGCCAAGCACAACAACAGAGTACAGCACCCCTCTCCTTTCGCATGACTTGGTTTCATCTCTGTGACCAGTAGTTTTCACACGGATTTTCTTGTTGTTTCCAGTTCCGGGAGATGGCTCCATCTGACAGTAAACACGCCAAGGTCAATGACATGGTTTTCCACAGTTACAAGTGAGTGAAAGTGGCCTCGCAGGAGAACTCGGAAGCAGTTTTCAAAAGGCCGTTGGCAGTACAGAAAGAGACCAGAAAAACTGGATAATGTTTTAGACTTTAGTTCCTAAAAAACAATAATTTATCCCATTATTAGAAATATTTTTTGCTCTTAAATGGAATTTTTCTTCATCACACCGTTCTAAGTTTGCAGATCCAAAGAATTTCTCTGACGTCTGTGATCTGTCTCCTCTCCTGAACAGGAAACACTTCGTGGCTCCTGCTCTTTCCGAAGGATTCTCAGAGATTCTCCAGATCCATTTTGTTCCAAACTTCAAGGACAGACAGTCGGAAGTTCTCTTCCGACAGTTTTCCGAGGGCTGACTCCCCAAATTTAGCATTTCGTCCAAAAATTTCAAGTGAGCGACTGTGAATTTCCGCTGATAGGCTTTAGATTGTAATGAACCTTTGTGCCGTTAACACATGTTAACCGACTGACTATAGTTATGACTGTTCGACGCTTTATTAGTCAGATAGGAACAAAATCAGCTTGAAAGTACAGATGTGTTGGATTGTAAGCATGCTGCCCACAGATGTATAAACAAAGTCGGGAACTGTTTGTGTCTTGTTCATTAATCAGCCCTAAAATCCATGAACAAATGAAAAATCAAAGCTTTATCAGACTGTTTTTTGTCCACAAATCTGTCAATTTCTAGAGTAAAAGCTGTCTTCATTTGTTTTTACATTGCTAATTAAAATGGTTACAACAGTAAGAAAAGGTGATGTCCAGATCTGTTCAAATTAATTTTCTGCTTCGATGTTGCAGAAGTTCAGGCGTTCGTTCTGTCCTGAAGCAGGTTTATCTTCCCAAGCTGACGGTGGATCAAAGGATCTCAGGCAGGAACTGGATCTCCTTGCCTAAATGTTTTTTCAACCATGGCATTATCTTAAAGAGATTGATGTGAAAGTCTCGGGCGTCTGGAGGGGGCCTGCTGCTGTGTTTGGAGGCTGGGTTTTGGGGGTCACACATGTCCGTGGTACCCCAGCTCACGACTCCCACCTGAAAAAAGCAGGAAGTTGCCTTTTTAGCCAGGCTTTACACATCAAGATTAGGGTTTAATGAGAGAAGAGAAACCTGCAGACCTGAAAGTAACGCTTTCTCTTCTGCACAAACAGGGATCCACCAGAGTCGCCTACAAAAACAAGACAAGACAAACAAGTTTGTTTAGTTCTGTGACAGAACAGGAGTTATGGTTTTCGTCCTGCATGCATCTACCTTTGCAGGTGATTGCATCCTGGTAATTTTCCGTGCCCCCAGAGCAGAGGAATCTGTCAGGAACATACTCATCCAGGCTCACGTTTGTGGGCTCTGTAAGTGTTTGCCGAGCCTTCTCCACACATCCAGGCCTCTAAAGTAGGACACGTCATCAACTCTGCACAGGTTTAGCAGCAAACTTGCTGTTTGTGGCCATGAATGCAGCCTCACCTGACTGTCTATGTGAATGTGCGTTTGTTTACGTTCAGACTTCTTATGGATGAAAAAGGCAGTCGTTTCCTTGTGTGCAAGCAGTTCCTGCCCTGTTCACACACGATCATTTCAGTTCATGTCAAAAAACTCATGGATATGACCAAAAAAAGACGTAAGAGCAATTCAGTATTCAGGTTTTAAATTCAAGTTGTTCTTAAAATAAAAAACGAATACAGTTTGAATTGAGGAGAAAAATAATACCAATAATTTTTCTCTAAATATGCATAAATATATGGTATAAATGTGTTTCTGATTTGGAAGCTTGACATGAGGTTCGAGGTCACTTACGGTGCTCCTCACAGGTGGAGTTGATTCTCTTCAAGGCTCGAGAGGCGGCTACGGTACACGGCAAGCAGATGGGTCTGTTGGAGGACATTTGGTAAACACGGAGCCGCAGAGCCGTTTAACAGGGTGTTTGGATCCTCTGTCTCACCTGGCTTTCCAGGACAGAGGGATCCCCTGCTTCGTCAGTACCAGAGCCACATCATAGTCGTAGAACTCGGACACATTTTTATGTTTAAGCGCAATAGTGGAATAGTTATTGTTGATTTCCACCTTTTCAACATCTACTCGTCCTTCACCTGGAAATGACAGACAGCTTTATGCCTTTTCTTTAAAAGATGTTTTTAGGCGATAAAAGTTCATTAAAACATTTTTCAGGGATAAAAGTAAAATATGCTACTATTTAGGAATGTAAAGTTTTTTGTTTTTTTAAATAAAACAATTTGATTTAAGAAAGAAACCTTCCCTTATTCTAAACACATTTACATCACTTCCTGTTTCTCCCCCATATCCTTCCCCAATGGGACACTAACCGTGTGCTACGGTGATCTGCTTCGGGATATATCCCCCAAAAAATCTGCTAAAGCAGTGAGCAGCCGTCAGCACCCACCTCTGGCTCACTATGGAACCAGAGCAATGCTTATGGGGACCCCAATCTGGCTGTATAGAGGAGAAAAGTGTTACACAGCAGCCCTCTCTGCGTTTTCTTTGTTTCCAGTGAGCGCGTGCAGAGCCCTTACTGATGTCAGGATCACATGCCACGGTTTGGTGAAGGCCACGCTGCCATCATCCTCAGATTTTTTGGAGATGTCTTCCTGAGCGATTCCACACATGGTCACGCTTCTGTCACCTGATGTGTGAAAGAAAGGCCGGCCAGAAGGAATTTTATGATCCCGTTGGGTTTTTGTGTCGATCCTTGTGGTTGATGAATCTATATCAACTCACTAATGATGCTGTTGAACACTTCTCCCAGGGTTTGGTAGTCCTTCAGCACAAACACATGCTGCTCCCCGCTTTTCTTAGAGGCCAGAGAGTTCAGCTCCTCCTTGTTCACTTTGTCTCCAACGCCGAACGCGTACACATCTGAAAACACACACGTCAAATGAAGCAAAAGCACTGATCCTTTGGGCATCTTGAAGAAGTCCCACTCAAACGATTGAATACCCAGCATCCTCTCGCTGGTGTGATCCTGATGTGAGTCACCGTATCCCAGCAGCTGTCTAATCTGGGCCAGAGCAATCTGAGGCTTGGTCCCGGTGTTGGAGTATCCTGCATGGAGAGGAGCATGGCAACAATCAAAGGGTTTCTATTCACAGCTGGCTCATAGACCCACTCAGATGGTGTTTTTATATGTATTTGTGGCATTTTTCTGATGATGGAGGACATTTATGAAGAAATTTAAGATTACAGTTCAATTTCTGAGTATTCCTTTATGCAAATCGATATGAATCAGGAGCAGACAAAAAACTGCAGATTGAAAAAGATTGTAATTGTGATGTAGAAACTACACTGTAGAAACTACAGGGTCACATGCTCCTTGCTCTGCTCCATTCTGATGCGCCGTCTTTCAGACAAATGGATCCATGAAAGTTTTTTTTTTTTTCCTCGTCTGAGCAAGAATCGGGATCAAAACTGTACGGCTGGATAACTCTGATATTGCTGCCATTTTTGTTGCACCGGTAACGACATAGTACATTCACTGCAGCCTCTGCCACGTGCGTTCAAGAGGCCACTTTAATGAAAAGTCTATGTAAACGTGCATATCTGAGCATTTTGGGCTTCTACTGTACGTACAAAACTCTCACGCTCACTTATCACTGCACACGTTTTTAACTTTGTCTTTTGGGCTTTACGTACAAAATGCTCCCAATGAATGTTGCAAGTTAAATGATTTGAACTTGGACCAGTCAAACTCGGATTTGGTATGGTGTAAGAGTAGCGTCGTTTTCAGAACACAGAAGTACCAGTTGTTAGAAAATTGATCATAAAGGAGAAATTAATAATTGTGTTTTGTGCCCGACTGGAGTTCAATGACACCAAGTCTTTCATATATCATAGTGGAGCTGTGGAAGAAACAGCCTGGAATCAGGTAGCAACAGTCCAGTGGGAACCTTATTCTTGAACGCACATCACATATGTGTATGTCGCATTAGGTTGAGGACGTGAGGGGTTTAAGCTAAAGGGTGGGTCAAAGAAGGCAACAGTCCCTCTCACAATTCAGAGGTGAATTTCTGATGAACTCCTGCTGCTCTGCAGAAACTATGTCTGTAGAAAACAACCCAGGTTTTTATTTTATATTGGCTCAAAACGACAAAACTAAAAGACTCCAGGGAACGCTTTTAGAATAGATCAAATACCGATCGGATTGGGTCTGTAAGTTAATATGAGGTTCATCACCGTCAGTTTCTAGGATGATGATGTTCTGGGTTTCGTTAAAGGTGGCTCTCTTGTTTTCCTTGAAGAAGCTCATCGTTGCTCTGACAACTTGCAGTGCTGAGTAAAGGTTGGTCCCTGTCTTTTGTCCGTGGCCTAAAAAACAAAGCACGATCTCAGGAAATGAAAGCCATAAGTATTGGGATTAGCCTTTTATTACAGTGGATATTCCGGATTATACGTGCAATTTCTCCACAGAAGACACAGAGATAAAGGATATTAGTCAAAGGTGAAAAGAGAAGCTGAGTCCTACTGTGATAGTCGAAATCCTTCAAGTATGATATGACCTCATCGGCGCTGCTGCTCGTGTCTGCGTCTTGCATATCTACGATGACTTTAGCCTCACTGGCAAACGACACTACGTGGAAATTCAGCTGGATGTCGTAACTGTCCAGCTGCAAAAACAGAGAAGAGGAGCAGGTTTCACATTTGCTGAAAAGAGCAAGAGTGGAAGAAAAAAAAAGGCTCAGGCTTGCATGTTTTCAGACCTTATTGATCAGAGCTATAGTGGCTTCTCTGGACAAATTGAAGTCTTTCTTTCTGATGCTTCCAGATGTGTCCAATAGAATGTAAATATGCATTCGACCGACTTCCCCCACCCGGATGGTTCGGCCAAATGAAAGTCCCTCCTCTTACAGTAAATCAAACAAAGTTTTTGTTTGTTTGTTTTTTGGGTCATTTTCTGAGCAAGTCTGAACCATACTGTGACCTACCTTGTTTTTTGAAGTCTGGAGAGACTACATCCATCATTCCTGCTAACGAGCCTGCCATGGCTGCAGCTACATAGCTGGGAGAGTCAAAAGTGTTTGGGCCTGCAGCAAAACACACCGACATCGCAGGAAAAATCAACCTTTGTTTTGTAGAAGTGACGAATTTCTGAAAACCTGAGACTCAAACACCTTGACAGCGTGGCGTGGAGCCGCCCCATTCCCTGTTCTCCATGCAAACCCTCTCAGCTGACCCAAGAAGGTTCAGGCCCGCCTGGCACTGGTAGATGACTTTATCTCCCCTGTCAAACCGACCCCCTGACCTTTCAGCCCCCGGGGGAATCCCTGGGTCGTCGCAGTCATCCTCTGCAGTGAAAGTGCAGGTGTTCAACGTGAGAAGTGAAATGGCCATGTCTGTGAGTCACATGACATCCACTGCACGATGGTTTTCTTTAAAGAGTCACCATGTTTGTCACAGATGGGAGTGCTTCCTGTCCAGTCTCCAGAGACAGTGCAGTTCCTCTCAGATGAACCGTGCAGGCTGAACCCATCGTGACAAGAAAAATGCTGCATTGTTCCGACACGGAACCACTGATTTCTGGGCCAAAAGTCCCCATTGTCCAGCTGGAGCTGACCTGGACACAGAATGTCTGCGTGGGACACGGAAAAGGAGATGAAACAGGAAAAACGATGAGAGAAAACAAAATCCGCTCTCACTGTAAAAAGACCCTTACTTTTGCAAGTAGCACTTGATATAAGTCTGCCCGTGGACAATCTCATGGGTGACCACTCTCCATCATCCCCACAGAGCCTGGAACTAACAGGAGACGGGTACTGACCCACACCACAGTGATAGGTCAGCAAACTGCCCGGCAGTCCTCCCTGTGGACCACATTCACTGTGAGGCAGGAGTTCACAAAGCTTTCAAAGTAGTAGACCTTCGTCCTCTGGAAAAAGCTGCCATCTTCAATTTCACCAAAAAAAAAAAAAAAAAAATCCCTTTTAGTACCCTCTGCCACATTAAACTCCTCCAAGGGATCTCGATCTGTGGCCTCCCAACTCCTCAAGCATCATTAGGAAGCTACTGTGACAAAAAAATGTTGAAGTTTATAGACTTTGACGTTAGCGTTGCGAGCTCACAGATGTGGAGTTTCCCTTTTGCCTGCACCTTTTCTACCAAAAGACTGTGAAAATGTAACAAGACTCACTGGCTCAAGCTCAATGAAACGATAGAGCGTACGATATGACTATTTTAAGATGGGTAACAAAAAAAACTCTGTTGCCAAGGAAATCCCAAAAATTACTTTTGCTGAGTCTTCTAAAAATGACATAGACCTTTTCGTCACCCTCAGGCAACTAAAAAATGAAATAGTTGCCATGGAAAAAAACCAACAAAAAGCTACCATTTTGAATTTTTCGTTTCTTCATGAATTTGTCGCCTGCATCTCTGACCAGCTGGGAGAGGCAGCTGGTGAGAGAGCCTGAAGCCGAGAGTGATGGCAGGTAAAACAAAGGTAAGGGTGGTGGGGGCGGGGGCGGTGGAGGGTGGCGCCTGCAGGCCACACAATGCAGCTCGCGGCTTAAATTCTAACTTTATTATTGATTCATCAGCAGTTTTTTGAGTTCTGGAGCTCTAAGGTGAGAGTTGTTCTGGCTCCAGCAATAATGACTTCACTTCTGGACTTTTATTTGAACCAAATCCATACAAAGGTTTTCTTTCTGTGGTAGGTCTTAAACCATGAAGTCACAATCAAACTTATTTGCCAAACATCTACTCATCTTTTCCATGTGCTCAGCTAACAATGCTGAGAAAGAGACCTCCTCTGTGACTGAAGCTTGGGTGATGGACTTCAACTTCCCACAGGTTGTGCCCTCAGCATCTGCTTCCTCAGTAGGAGGCATATCGGCAGGATTAAAGAGATCCTTAAAGTTTTCCTTCTACCTCTCCCCGATGTCCTTGTCTCAATGTGTCCTCTGATTAGAGAGGAGCTCATCCTGCTGCTCACAACAAGCTTCACTTGTTGGTGCAGTGGAGCTTTGGTGGGATGTGGTGGAAACATACTTCCATTCCTGCTCCCTCTGGCAGCTTACACCAGGATTCTGCCACATTAAACCACAACATACCGGGGGTTAAGAGGTTTAACTCTGCTTGGCAGCGCACAGGCTTGTTCTGCATATGCAACAGGGCAATTCATCCATTTCAAAACCATTTTCAAAATTGCTTTATTTGCACTGGGGGTGACCAAGATGTTGGAGCCTATCCTTGCAACTGTAGGGTAAAGGTGGATTCCACTCTGGAACAGGGGTGTCAAACTCCAGTCCTGGAGAGCCGGCCTTCTGCTGGTTTTCCAGAAACTCTGACTTATCTGCTGCTGGTTACCAATAAGGAGCTTCAATGGCAGGTAGGCTGGAAAAGACGATGGATACCTGCCCTAGAGCCCTGGATTCTGACACCCCTGCTATGGACGGTTGGACAGTCCAACGGAAACAACACAGAGACAATCACACACACTCAAATCATCAATCCACCGTTGGAGGACGGTTTTAGAGTGTGGGAGTGCCCGCAGAAACCCAAACATGCATGAAAAAAGCATGCAAACCTGGCAGAAAAAGGACCCAGCTGGAATTTGAACCTGTGAAGAGAGAGTGCTAACCACTACTCCACCATGCAGCCCTCAACTGTGCAGAACAGCACTTATTTTAGCTCAACTTTTTCTTTATTTCTCAAGCCTGTAGCTTAATTTTAAACTTTAAAAACATTTCCAAACTACGTAAATGCTGTTTACAGCAGCTTTACCTCTTTATTGTTTTATTTCAAACATAAGAAGAATGGAATAATACAATTAAAATGAAAAAAAAACAGATATATCAAACCTATTACTGACATCAAGTCAGAGAGAGTTCGGTGTAGAAGTTTTATGAAACAGTAAATACATTTTACCTGTGAGTACGTGACATGTCCCCCTCTGATTTCCTCTGCCACTGAGCAGTTTGTTGGCACTGAGTCTTTATAATCTTCATAGTCGTAGTCAGACTCCTGCAAAGACACTTGAACCAAAAAGCAAAGACTGCTGGTGATAAACGTGCCCGTCTGCACGCAAACTTTACACAAGTCATCAAAACATCAAGACAGTCTGCTCAAACTGAAGTGTTCACCTCTACAGATCAAGACGAGTACCATTCTCAGAGTCCATCTAAAACAAATCATTTTTGCTGTTTTCTCTCATAAATCACAGGAAAAAGTCCCTGAGGTGACCTGCAGTCACAGCTGCTTTGTTTGATATGTGATTACCCAATAACACAGCAGCTCCAAAAAAGAGACGCGATTGAGCAATTTATTGAGAAAGCCACATTTTTGATTTGTCTTTCATTTCTCAGAATGTATTTGTTATTTTGCTTCGAGATTCATTGGCTTTTGGACTGTCAAACATGCTGATATTTTCCCCCAATTGTTCTGAATAATCTGCCTGAAACAGATTCTTTTTTACTCTCTAAAATCCCAACTTTTCCCATGTAAAATTTGCTGAAGCGAGTTTTTATTGGAGATTCTAGAGGTTCAACAGCCCCTCCACCACAATCTCCACCTCGCTTGGCCCCTCTCCTCCTGTCCTCCTCAAGGCTCAGTCCTCTCAGCTGACTTGGCTTAACCTCACTGTGTAGGAGTCTCTGCTGCTCTTTTGTTACCAGCCTCACATATTCCAGCAGGAGGAAAGAAGTTTCTGCTGGTGGTTGACCGCCAGGCGACAAAATTGAGAATTCTGAAGCTGGAGTCTGAACTTTTGATGGGAATTTTGCCTTTGGAGATGGATTTCTAAGGACAGAGTTATTGAGGAGGAATGGCGGTTCTGAAGAACGACAAGGAGAGTCAGGAGAAGATCCTGAAACCCTCACACAGCAGGGAGCTTTCTTCATGATGTCCTCCCATCATTTTCATCCAAACTTTTCACTCTTTCAGGACAAAGTCATCCCTTTCCCCTCACAGACATGTCTGACCTCAGCCAAGTCTCTGTGTTCTCCGAGTCACCAGACGTTTATAAGGTGAGTGGAACAGTTTGAAGCCCAGCATTCTACTCAGTTCAAACCAAACAAATAGATTCTAAGGTTCAACAGCTTGAACTTTGAACAAAGAATTGCTTAAATTTGGACTTTGGTCAAATGTGGAAATAAGCTTGAGTTTGTTGATGTAATCCCATCTTGACACTAAACTTTCGTGCTTTTCAGAGGCTTCTGTGTGTTGGTAATTCAGCTTAGCTGTCGGGATAAGAGTCTTGTTTGATAACAGAGACAGCAACAGCTAATAAGATTCGTTTGTAAATTTCAACAAAGCAAACAGAAAGACTTCCAGGAAAGGGCTGGACGAATGATTCGGCTGCGTGTAGTGCCAGCGCATGGGAAACCAGGGATTGTTTCCCATGAGCTGCAATGAGGCAAATCCAGTGAGGGTCCTCAGGCAAGACCCTTCATGCAACTGCCTAACTATGTAGCCACAAAGGGGGCTGAGTCTGGGTCTCCCTGTGCCGGTCCTCAACCTGGAGAAAATCCAGGGTTGTGTCTCTGCCAAACCCAATCTGCGGATCAGTGAAAGCTGATTCGCTGTGGCGACCCCTGAAGGGATACACTGAAAGATCTGGACTTAACCTCTTCAGGCTGTACGTCTCACATTCACAACGTACCATTTCATCCAGGACTCCGTTTAAGTTCCTCTCACCTTCAACACACGAAAGATTTTTATAATAAATCCAGGCATGAAGGGGTTAACTCCTGGATGAATGAGAACCATCAACGCTCAGATTTGTAGCATTTTGCAAAAAGAACAACATTTTAAGTTTAAGAAAGCATCATTTTTGCGTGTGCATGCCTTTTGCTCCACGTGACTGCCGTGTTTTCAGCAGCAGGTTAATCCTACAGCCGTCCTGTGAGCGGCTGTAGGATTAACTTTTGTTTACCTACTCTTTTGCTTCTCTGCCAACTCATTCAATTAAAAAGTACCTGTAATACGTCTTATTACATTTTTTTTAATGAAAAAAAGAGTCCCACCGACTTCTTCTGCCTAATAGCCGTGTGCTGACACAGATGTGGCTCAGGAGTGTAGTTTTACAGACTGAGTCCAGCCTTTTCCTGGCGGGAAAAACCATAGCAAGGTATAAAAAGATGGATCTCCAAAGGATTTGTATGTGATCATAAACTGTCGCTCTTTTGTGAGGGCTTTTAAAAGGCTTTTTTCCTGCAGGCAAGAATTTTGAGCACATGTATGAACAAAACGAGTCACAAATTAAAACAAATTATTAAAAAAAAGGTTAGTTACATGCTACATTTGAAGACTTTCATCAAAACTAGAGTTTGAACCTAAATATGGATTTTTTTTTATGACTATTCTTTAATTTGAATGAAAATCAATGTTTAGATGTAGAGTTTGAAGAGAGTTTTTTTGCTAAAAGTGTCATGAATGAACTCTTTCACAGGAGTCAGAGTCGCTCCTCTCACTGCACACCAGTCTGTAACTGTGACACTCACATGAAAGCACATAAGCGTCTTCTCAAAAAGCCGGAGCCGGTCTGCTGAAATACTTTAAGCAATGCCATAGGTCAGAAAAGCCCGTTTGCAGAAGAAAAAGAATATTCTTGCAGGATGGCAGTCCTTAATGTTAATGAAGGCTTATTGACTGGAGAGCTTTTCTGACTGTTGGACACTGTGGGGAGAAAAGCTTTGGCAGTCAGTAAAAACAATGTCAAGAGCTGATTTTTTACCCTCTGGGTGGCAGTAGAAGACAAATATCAGTCAGAAGAGCAGAGCTGCCAAACTAGAAATGCAAACATCTTCATTCCATAAAGCTTTTCTCTTTCAATTGACTTTTGCAGCCTCATTAGAAGTTATTTCTTGAACATTTTCTTGCACTGTCAGAAGGATTTAAGGAAAAGGTACTTTTAGGAATAAAGTACAATTTGTGTTTACCACAATAAAACATCCTCAGGAATACAGAGACTGGAATGTCTTTGCTTTTGATCTAGTATTTTTGATCTATTCCAGAATAATAAGTTAAGTTGATGAAATGACTCAGCTCTTTTTCAGTGTTTTGAAAGGCAGCCTTTTTCCTTCAAGTGTAACACAATCCAGGCTATAAATAACTGACAGTAATCTTTTTTTTTTTTTATTTCTTCCAATGTTTTTGTTCTGTTTTCCATAGAATGTGTTTTGTAACCCGGCCTTTGAGCTGGAGGGAGAGCGAGAGGAGAGGGTGGAGGGACTTCGGACATCCTTCTCCACACCTGAACCAGTCAAACCAGTAGCAGCAGGTGAGTCACACTGTGTATGAAAAAATCAAATCGTAAACATTTTAATCAGCCCAGGCTGTGATTTATCCATGTATGGAGGCCACCACCCACTTCTCAGATCTTTGCTTTGTTTCCAAAATGTCAGAAAAGTTGTTTCAACAGTTGTAGGATTGAGACTTTGCCACTTATTTCTCACGTTTATCTGATCATTTAATTTGTACAAAAAGATATACACGTTTTCTACGCATGTCTGAATTCGGCATGGTGTTCCACAGGGTTCTATACTTGATCCCCAATTCTTTTCCTTGGACATGTCTCACCCCCCACCCCCCACCCCCCACACACACACAGGCACCCACACGCACACACACACAGGCACCCACACGCACACATACACATGCACACTTACGCACACACACGCACTTCCATCCTTGTAATATATTGACATTCAGCTCCACCCATAAATGATGAAACTAAACTGATAGAAATGGAAGGTCAAGAACTGAACTCCAACAGTTTTTTTAATCTCATCTCAGATTATGTAAAACTATATAATGAAATATCACAGTTAAGGTGGGATTATATATGCCTGCTTCTTCCTACTCATTTGTAAACAATAAATCAAAATCCACTTCAGTTCATAATCTTACATTTAAATAATCAAATGTGACCTAAGTGTGTCTTGAATGCATCACTGCTAAAATCTTTATATATGATTATGAGTAATCATTACACTGTTATTTTCTTCATCCATTTATGTTAACGTAAATTGTAAAAGTAAAAACAAATCTTTTTGAATCAATGCTTTTCAGTATTTCTGCAATGAGTTTGGTATAATTGTGTGATTTTATTGTATTGTCTTCACCCGACGCTTGAAATAAATCAAACCAAACCTTGTGTTTTATTTCCCATGGTGCCATGCGCCTCTGTTGTGATTTTTGAATTTAGAACTATTTTTTTGTCGTTTTCATTTGTTCTTTATAGCAATGAAAGGCAGTCAAACCTAAAGAAGCTGTTTCGCTGGCAAAATGGCTTGGAGGTGAAAACACATCTCTTTTTGGGGGGCTGCAGGTCTTCTCGGGGTGTGTGTGAGGCGTCTCTGGGAACCGGGGCGTGGCTGGGGGCTGGTACTGATCTCTGCCGCGGCCCTGCTCCTGCTGGCAGCTCTGGGACTGGCTCTGGCTCTCATTCTGACACGTGAGTCACTGCCTGAGTATTGTAGAGGCGGCGTATCTAGGATCTAATCAGCCCAGGCAGTGACACATCTCAGTCATTTTCTGTGTTCTGCCAACAGAGATGAAAGGGGATGCAGTGGAGGGTCAGTTGGTGTCCACGAGCACCCCTGACCTGCAGAGTGCGGGAAATGAAGCGTCCCGCGGTTTCACCACAGTACCTGATGATAGAAGTGAAACAAGCAGCACAGCTGTGCCGCCGTCCTCCAGAATCCCCCCTCAATTAAGTTATGGTAACCCCCCCCCTGAAGAAACACCATTGAGTTTGTTTTGATTGAAATGTTATAAAAACAGGTTCTGGTTTTAGGCTGTGGGGGTGTAATGACAGACTCTGAGGGCAGCTTCAGCTCCCCAAACCACCCCGGATCCTACCCGCCCAACCTGCTGTGTGTGTGGGTGATCCGGATCCCTCCCCCGTCCGTGATCCAGATTCACGTCTCCTCGTTGACGGTGGAAGGACCGTCTCCTTGTCTGTTTGACTGGCTGGAGGTGCAGGAGCAGGTGGAGCAGAGCACCGTGGTCACCAGGTCAGTCGGCTGGTGTGGATGACCAAAAGCTCAGTTCCAGGCTGTTGGTGAATCCATCTCCTCTTTGCAGGTTCTGTGGTAATGTCGCTCCGCCCACCCTCAACACAAACAGCAGCACGGCGTGGGTCAGCTTCCGCTCTGACAGCAGCATCACAGGCACTGGCTTTGCTGCGCAGTACAGAGCCATCCTGCCTGAACAAAGTCGGTGCCCTGCAGGTTCCAGCACATTCCTTTACCGTGCATCACCGTGCCAGCAAATGTCCTGAAATCTCTGCAGAGAGCTGCTCCCAGCAGGAGTTCCTGTGCGACGGCGGTCGTTGTCTCCTGCCTGCATCTGTGTGTGACGGTCATCCAAACTGTCACGACCGCGCTGATGAGGCAAACTGTAGCAACAAACACAAGGGTGGGAGCTTTAACCTCTGACCTCTCTTAAACATCATGTCGGGCTGAAGGAGAAACGGTGAGTGTTGCTTCTTTACAGAATGTGGAGGCCAGAAGTTTGGACCACGTGGTCATCTGGAGAGCCCAAACCATCCCAGCCCTTATCCTCATCAACAGGTAAAGTCCAAATGAACTATCACGGAGAGAGAGCGGGCTGAGAGAGAATCTGCTGTTTTTCAGCTGTGCGTATGGCACATATCTGTTGACGAGGGTCACATCATCACACTCAGCTTCAGAAGCTTCAGCCTGGAAACTCAAAATGTGTGCGAGTTCGATTACGTGGAGGTGCACGACAGCATCAGCACCAGAGCTGGAAGAGTACTGGGAAGGTGAGACCCTCCACGCTGGCGTCTCATGCTCTACACTCACAACTTGTTTTGTGAAAAACCAGGATTTTCCATAACCACCGCGTCGCCTCCTTCAGGTTTTGTGGCTCCACGCTCCCGCCGGTCCTGAACTCCTCCAGCCCTCACATGACAGTGGTGTTTGTGGCGGATGAGGGAGTGGCCGACATCGGCTTCAATGCAACATACCAGGCAGCATTTATTTTAAATAGTGAGTTTTTCTCTTAAAAATAGATTTAACTAAGTCTAAGCTGCTTCAGCAACAGGAGTTTGATCTTTTTATGGGTGTAAAATGGGGAAATGGACCTCTGAGAATCCATATTAAATCAATCTTTATTTTCAAAAGCACTTCTTTTTGCTTTGAGCAGCTCAAAGCGCTTTACGATTTTAAACAGTACAGAGGAACAGAAATTCAAATCAAAACCATTGACAATCTATAGAGCTGGGCGGATTATGAACAGGTCCGTGTAAACTGTTAGAAGATTTGGCAAAAGTAAACGTTGGAATTTGTTGGCAGCTGAGGTTTTTTGTTAACCACGCCCACGTTCCTAGTGTGATCATATGGTACAGCATGTCATATCCTCTTATTCAGCTTGAGCAAACATTCATGTATTAAAATTTTACTATATGTTGGTAATAGATGCTCAAGGATGAGGAGAATGTCACTTGTGTGAGCTCGCCACGCTAACGCCATTCAAAATCTACAACTTTTAAATCCAACAAGTTTTCCAAGGAGCTTCGCAGTGATGCGAGAAGTTATAGATCAAAATCTAAAGTTTATGGGGAAAATTCAAGATGGCGGTCTATTTCTGAGGTCAAAGGTCAACAAAACTTTGGCTGCAGTTGTAGACTTAGGCTGGTGGCATGCGTGGTAAATTTTGTGAAGATTGTTTGTGTTTTGGCTTCGTTAAAGGACTTTTTTTTTGGCCCCAAAATAGTATTTGGACCCATTCGTTTTTTTTGGATTCAATTCAAATTTAATTCACTTAAATAAGAAGCCCAAAGGCCATAAAAACATTTATAAACCATTAAAAAACACATGGATATTTGTTGATTGTGGAAGTTAAATATTTCAGAATGGATAATTCAGAAATGTACCAATTTATCACTGAAATTGCATCGTTAGGTTCTCAAATAGTCATTGATATGTAAATCTCAGAGATTTTAGAGCACAGAATGAGACTGATTTTTATCTGAAGGGGGAAGAATAAACTCCAGTTTACAGTAGATTCAGTTTTCTGCTGTTTGAATCCGAAACACCAGAGGTTGTGACACCAAAACCCTTTATCCAGCTGTGATCAGGCTCATGTTTGAGGAAATGTTGCGTTTTAGCAGCTTTTAAATGAAAATCTATCCGAAGTGAAAGGTTTGCAGAAACTTTCTGAAACTCTACACTGTTTGTCAAAGGGACATGTGAACCCAGCCAGTTCTCCTGCAGTTCGGGGGAATGCCTCCAGCAACAATGGTTGTGTGACGGATGGGATGACTGCCCCGATGGGGCCGATGAACAGGGCTGCGCCAATTCCACCTACACGCCTTTCAGTGAGTCCCTCCTATCTCTGACCTGGATCGCAGAGCACAGCGGATCTCCTTTCCTCTGATACATGCATTGAACAGTTTCTTTGAAAAAGATCCTGTTTGTGCCAAGAAAATAGATCAACTCTTGTGCAGAGGAATAAAGAAAAGACTAATTTATTGAAATGTTTTTCTGTCAGCAAAGTAGTGACTGGCTTCTCTCTGTAAAATCAGCTTCGTCGTGTGAAACCATAGAGGTGGAGATGTGTCAGGGCCTCAGCTACAACCTCACCTCCTTCCCCAACATCTGGCTGTCCATTGCTGACCAGAGAGAAGCCGCCACGCTCCTGCGACAGTATCGGGTACAGAACACGCTACATCTTCATGTGCCTGTGCTTGTTTGGAGGCCGCCTTTGAACTGGTCTCTGTTCTGCTGACAAGGTGCTGATGGAGCTGGCGTGTTTCGAGCCTCTGCAGAGGCTGGTGTGTGGGATGTTTCTCCCTCAGTGCAGTCCTGACGGGGGCGTCCTGCAGCCCTGCCGATCAGTCTGCTCCTCGGCGGAGCAGCAGTGCAGTCAAGCCCTGGACCTCTTCTCCTTCAGCTGGCCCTTCAACTGCCACCTTCTGCCCGACTCTCAGGACCCCCTGGAGTGTTCACAGCCCTGAAGCTTTGGTCACAGCTTAGTTTTGGACTATCCATTGTGATGGAGCACAAAACGTGGAGCAAAAGCTGCTTTTTCAAGTTTGCAAGTTCAGAAAGTTTTTTTTTGTCTTAAACTATGTATAAACTGAGAGTTTAGCCAATGGTGTTCACACTGGACCAGCAGGGAGGGGCTTCTTCTCCATTTTTTCTATTGCTTACTAGCTCATGTCTGCCTCCTACCGTAATGATTGATTTCTTCTCCATGATCAATTTTCTTGTTACTTCTGTGAATAAAAAAGCACGCTACCCGTACGTCACTATCAAATCTGAGACCCTAATTGGTCAACATCAATCAGTGGCTGTGCGTTTTGTACGTGGAGCCCGAAAACGGTCAGAAAACCTCGTGCAGCAATGCTTGAATGCGAGAGTTTGGAAGGCAGAAGCCTGAAACGCGCATTTACATGCTTTTCCTTGGAAGTGCTGCTTGGATGGGCGTTGCTGAGGGTGATCAGTTAATGGCTTTATAGTTCCAGTTGAAAGCTTTTTTACACAGGATTGCTATAAAGCCGCTGCAAGAGGAGCCAACACTGCAAAAATAAAATAATGATTGACCCAAACCTGCATCTTTTATTTCAGTGTTTATAACAGTTTTCATTAAATAATGATGACACTGACATTGATTCCACTTACAATCGTGAGCTTTTTAAAGATGAGAAAATGAAAACAAAACGAGAGAACTCGAGGCACGGACGCTTTCATTTCACTAGAAAGATAATCAGAAGGTAAGGAAGCAGACTTAAAATAAAAACTTTAGGAGGTATGTTAAAATGCTGCCTCTGTCACTTTATTTTGGCTTTTCAGAATAAAAGGTAAAATAAGAAGCATAGAAAAAGATCAGATTTGGCTGAAAACCTCAGTATCTTCATCAGCAGAAGTTGTTAAGCAGCTGAGGATCAGGTCTTTCACACAAAGAAGAGACTGACTGGATATGAGTTGAGGTCATTTTTCTTCATGTTAGAGAACGCAGCTACACAAAGCAAAAAATGCATAGGTGATTCAGCAACCCCTCAGATAAATTAGTCTTCGATTTCGTTATTACGCCGTCAAGGTACGATGAGTTTTAAGGTGTGGTCCAAGGCCACGGCAGTCAGACCCCACACTCGATGCTTCCCGTTACGAAACACGGGGAGCGTGTATCCATACTTGTCACCTGTGCGGAAGTGTGTGTAGCCGCGGTTCTGGGGGTTGCACAGGTGTGACAACGATAAAGTGAAGATCTCATCCACCTGGAAGAGAGATAAAAGAAAGATCAAAGCCTTTTCTGTCAGGCAAACATGTGTTCAGCATTTCTTTATATTGGATTCACACAAAAATAATCACAATTGATGTTTTCAAAGAAAAATAAATCCAAATGGAAGCCATTAAAGCCAACGTTGCTTGAACTTAAAAAAGGATGATTTCCTTCCTTAAAATGTGGCTAAATTGTGTGACATCATAGTATTTGGGACTTAATTGATCTCCACCAGAAACACATCTGCAGGCCGTTACTTAGATGGTGATCAGATTTGATTCATGAATCGAGATCAGTGATTCACAGATCAGAACACAAATCTCTATTTAATAAACAGCGTGTTCCAGATTATTATACTAATTCTATTTAAGTGTCAGAAAGATAAAATTCTTTGTTTTTCAATTCAATTCCTATCGTTTCTCAGGGCTCTTTGGATCACTGAACTCGCCTGTGATCATTAGTTTACCAGGTTAGTTCAAGTAAAGGAAAAATACTAAAGAAGGAAGTTCCACATTATTAAGCAGACCAACATTTTCATGCAAAATGGGAAAGAAAAAAGATCTCTGATGCGGAAAAGCAGTTAAATGCCTTGGACAGGGTATGAAAACCTCGGATGTTTCATGAAAACTTAGGAGATTTGTGACTGATTCAGAGCACACACAGGTTGGTGCAGATGAAAGGCAGAAAAAGGAAGGTTTCTGCCAGACAAATACAGTGCCTTGGGAAACTATTCTGCCCCCATGAACCTTTCAAATTTGGCCACATTTCAGGCTACAAACATAAAGATATCAAACTGTAATTTTTTGGGAAGAATCAACAACAAGTGGGATACAACCATGAAGTGGAACAAAATACATTGGATATTTCAAACTTTTTTCATAAATAAAAAACTGAAAAATTGGGCGTGCAAAATGATTCAGCTCCTTTACTTTCAGTGCAGCAAACTCTCTAGATGTTCAGTGAGGATCTCTGAATGATCTAATGTTGACCTAAATGACTAATGATGAGAAAGAATCCAACTGTGTGTAATCAAGTCTCCATATTAATGCATTAGCACAGTGATAGTTTCAGAGGTCTGTTTAAAGCGCAGAGAGCATCATTAAGAACAAGGAACACACCAGGCAGGTCCCAGACACTGTTGTGCAGAAGTTTAAAGCTGGATTTGGATACAAAAAGTATTCCCAAGCTTTAAACATCCCAAGGAGCACTCTGCAAACAATAATATTGAAATAGAAGGAGTATCAGACCACTGCAAATCTACAAAGACCGGGCCGTCCGTCTAAACTTTCAGCTCAAACAAGGAGAAGATTGATCAGAGATGCAGCCCAGAGGCCCATGATCACTCTGGATGAACTGCAGAGATCCACAGCTGAGGTGGGAGAGTCTGTCCATAGGACAACAATTATACTGCACACATCAGGCCTTTATGGAAGAGTGGCAGGAAGTAAGCCATTTCTTAAAGGCATCCATAAAAAGAATCGTTTAAAGTTTGACACGAGCCATCAAACATGTGGTAGAAGCTGCTCTGGTCCGACGAAACCAAAGTCCAACTTTTTTGCAACAATGCAAAATGTAAAGTAATACAGCTCATCACCCTGAACAGACCATCCCCACTGTCAAACATGGTGGTGGCAGCATCATGGTTTGGGCCTGCTTTTCTTCAGCAGGGACAGGAAAGATGGTTAAAATTGATGGGAAGATGGATGGAGGCAAATACAGGACCACTCTGGAATAAAACTGGAAGGAGTCAGCAAACGACCTGAGACTGGGATGGAGATTTGTCTTCCAACAAGACAACGATCCAAAACATAAAGCAAAATCTACAATGGCTAACAGTTCTACGTAAACCTTCTATTGGGCCCCTAAACAACACTCACAAGCAGAAATGGCTGCAGTGGGCCCAGACATACAAGTTTGGACACCCCAGGTAAAATGTTCTTTTATTGTGCATAAAGAACCAAAGAAAATATTGAATATTGATCTCCTAAAAGCATCAGTTTACAGATGAGACATTCTTTTAATATGTCTAAAAAAATGAAGCTTTATTTCCATCATTTACCCTTTCAAAATAACAGAAAACAAAACAATGATGTGTGCAAAACTTTGGGCACCCTGCAGAATCTATAGTATGCTCTGCCCCCTTTGGAAAAGCTGCGACCTGACAGTGTCGTGGATTGTTCACAATCATCGTTTGCAAAGATCAGGTGATTTCAATCTGAAAGTTTGAAATAATCTGAGTCATCTGACCTCTCCCCAACAATCAGCATCATGGGTTCTTCAAGCAGTTGTCCAGAACAATGAAACTGAAAATATTTGATGCTCACAAATCAGGAGAAAGCCATAAGAAGATAGCAAAGCGTTTTCAGATGCTAATATCGCCTGTTCAGAATGTAATTAAGAAATGACAGTCAACAGGAACAGTGGAAGTTCCTCAAAGGTTCGCTAACTACAGTTACAGTGGATAAGAAGACGTGTTCCGGTTTATATTCATTATTTATTTGATTCAAACTGTTGGTTGTTTGTGAAACGAAATGGGTTTTTCAGAACTTATTCCACTAAATTGAACTTCATTTTCTTTTTTTTTTCTCATCTAATAATCTCATACTTTTACTTTGAAAATGATCATCACTGACACTTTACATTGAAGATTTATTTACTTCTGGTGACAGTAGTGCATTCAATGTGTGTAGTTTATAAATACTTGAACATTATGGTGCAAATTCGAGTGGAAATTACATTTCTTGTGGTGTACTACACTACTATATCCAAAAAGATTGTGTATCAGCCATTTTTAAAAAAAATTTATAAGTATTCGGAGACTCGTTACAGCCAAAAACCTCTGATTATCTTTGAACAATGTGCCTTAAAGGCATGAGTAAACTTAAAACGCACTAAATACTTTCATAATTGTCTCCAGAAAAGAAATCTTGTTGGTTTTTGTGTACCAAAAATGAAAAAGCAAATATACCTCTTCTGGATTTGGCTTGAAAGTCAGCTCCTCTAGAGGTCCGAGGTTAGCCAGCACCGGCACAATCATCATCCCGGACTGGAAAGAAACACATGTCACAAGGTTACAAAAATAACACAAGTTAAAGGGTTCACATGATGAAAATTATAATGCGCCTTGTCCGTGACGGAATGACTCTTAAAAGGAAAATTTGTGGAATTAAGTAAACACAAAATTTGACAAAGAGATGCAAAAATATTGCTCATTTTCAAACACAAATTGACTAAAGCAAAGATCTTATGTGTAGACCTTTATTTTCCTTAAACTAAATAAAATAAAAAAATGTTTTTTCCTCTGCAGTCAAATCATAGAGTTCCACTCCAATCAATGTTTGAACTGTTTTCAAGCTGTTCCGAGTGGTCTTCTAATTATGATTATGCCATTTTTATCCGAAATTAAAGAATCTAGGACATAGTTTCTGCAGAGCGGCAGGAGTTCATCAGAAATTCACCTCCAAGTTGTGGGCGGTACGGAACGACCCCACCCCCTTTCCCTTCCTGTTGCGAAGCAGGGAGCCTGTGGACCGCCGACCATATTTCTACAACTCTAAACTCTTTTTAAAATAGCATTTTTCCATCTGTTTCCTATTCCCAATTAATTGAATAAAGAAATTCTAATTAAATCTTAATTTTCTTCAACTATCTCCTCCGTCATCAGAAAAATGCCTCAGGAACATGTTAAAAAACACCAAAAACAATATCTTCATTGAAGTGGATCTTTAACAAATGAGGAACAACAACAAGGCTCTCTGATTTTGTAGAGTTGAACAAATATTTGAACCCCAAACTCATCTCTGTTGCTGCACAAACTTTACAAACACATTGTCTGTTATTGTTTTTTGACATTTTATAACAGGGATGTGCAACTTCAGGCCTAATTCCTGCATGTTTTCCAACATACCGTGCTCTGGCATGTTCTGATTGGCTGGACACACCTGAACCAGGTAATCAGTCATGAATAGGGCTTGGATATCTGGAAATCATGCAGACACTATGACCCTCGACCCCTGGAGTTGCCTATTCCTGATGTATAATATGTAGATTTGAAGCAGATCTTTATTAGGGAGACCTAAACATGTTTTGTAGATCCTCAACCTTGCTGAGCAAGACTTGTTTGACATTCTTAACATAAAACTGCTGAAAATAACTTATTAAAAACTGCATTTGACTATTTTTTGGCTTCTTATTTATTTCAGAAAAATTAAGAAAAAAAAGTAAAAAAAAAATGAAATGCAAATTTGCAATAAAAACAACTAACATGAAAAACTGAATTTATCAGTTGTTGAAACAAAGAATTAGTTAATTATCTGTGAGTAATAAATGAAAAGTCATCCAGCTCACCATGTCTTTTAAAGGCTTTAATAACCCCCAAACCTTTTCTCTGGGAACATTGATACCGAGCTCCTCCCGGGCTTCCCGGAGTGCTGTGGCCACCACGTCTTTGTCTGACGGATCGCTCTTTCCTCCAGCAAAGCTACAAAAAGCAAGAACACTAAGAACAACCGTTTTGTTTTTTTCAATAAAGTGGCTTCTTTGTAGCCTCTAACTTACCTGACGTCTCCTTTGTGTCTCCCCTTCAATGTACAGGAGCGGAGAGTGAACAGAACAGAAGGCTCCCCGCCGGTGCAGCACAGAGCGACCAGGATGGAGGCCCATCTATCAGGGCTCTTCTCCCGTCTCTGCCCTTTCGTCACCTTGCTCGCGTCGTAGAGATCCCAGTTGGGCTGCAGGTTCTGCCGACAGCGGTTTTCATTTTCTGGAATCAGACAGTCTCTCCAGGTGTGTGCCACATGAGGGGCAGCTTGGTGCACAGCTCTGATTTGGTGGAAACAAACTGGTTGTGGTTTGCTTTGGAGCTGGCCTAAAGTCCACAGTGTATGCCTAGATGAAGTGAAAGCAGTGTCCTGTCTGTGACGCGGATGGACTTGTGAAATATTAAACCCAGCGTGATGGATGCAACTCAGTAGAAGGTGGCTGAGGTTCAAAAACGGTTGGAAGAAAGTCCTTCGGATGAAACATTCCCAAAAAAATCTAACAGGGTTAAAATGATTGTGTTTTGGGGGGTGCAGATGATGACTTAAAGTCGCTTTGGAAATGAGCGTTTCAGAGGAACTAAATGAAGGCAACTGGGTTGAGAAGTGTGAAGTCTGGTTGGATAAAGATGACCCTTCATCTGTACTTTTTCCTCCTTTTTCTTTCCTGTCCTCCATTCCTCTGGCTCCAAAGTGCCTATAAGCAGTTTGTTCCGAGTAAAGTGGAGGTTCTCTCAGCAGCAGTGATCTGATGGAGCATGTCCAGATCTGGACTTGGGAATTTCGAAACATCCTGTAAAAAAACAGACAGACAGACTCTGAAAACGAACAGAACATCTTGATCTCATCCTCCAGAGCCAGTTGACAAAACGCTAAAGCTTTGTTGCCTCCTGGGGACTGACAATAACAACAACTAAAACGGTTTCTCTCGAAATGTCAATGCTTATTTCAGTATCTACTTAAAGCTAATGAAAAAAGGAGGAGGAAAAGAAAAAATGCACCAAAGTTCTTGATTTAAATACTCTCGATTTCAGTTTTACTTTGTTGCTAAAGTCAAACTTTAACAGTACAGACTAGCCGCTTGCTACCATTGTATATATATACACATGTATATATATATATATACATATACTAAATAACGTATCTATGCTTTTCTTCGTCACTTCTCGACCACTTTAACCACTTTGCCAAGCAGTTAAAATGACATCTTTATGTAAAACTGAGTATGACCGAGTGCGCATGCGAATTTTGTCGAGCTAGCAACAAAAGACTAAGAAAACAAGCTATAATGGGTCAGGAAAGAAAGCTTTTGTAGTTCTAGCTGTCGGTGCGTTTCTGCTATGACCCTCAAAAAAAAAATTACTAAAGTGCCATTTATTTATGTTACAAGTATAACTATAGTTTAAGGGCAAAGAACTTACCTGCACGATGGAGAACCTAGTCTACCGTTTAGCTAGCCGGCTTCAAGTAAACATATCGCGTTCAATTTCAACTCCGATTTTTTTCTCTTAAAAGAGCATGAAAGCCTATATTGCAAGTCCTTTTTACTGGATTATATGAAAAACAATCTTAAACTGTTAACATATTAAACATACGAAGTAGTGGGTGTTTTTCCTACATCACCATGTGACACAACGATCAGCTTACAGTGAAAAGCCACCAATCTTCTAATTTCCGACGTTCCCAAACGCAGCACCACTAGGATTGTGTTCTGTGCGTCACAGATGCAGGCAGGTTTGTCACGTGGTACTGCTAATGAACTGAGGTTAGGATGGAATGAAAACAAAAATCTTAACATTGTTTTGCAAAGGCGTCACAAGGAAAGCCTAAAAACCCCAGTTGTTGGGAATGCAGATGAAACAGACCATCTTGTTTTGGTTGCAACAATTTTAAGAAGAGTTTAATGAAATTTAAACAGTTGACTTACTTAAATGACATATTTTTGGCATGTAGTCACATACTTGTCATGGTGACATCTGTTGCCATCGGCTCCAATTGAAACATTGACCACTGCGGAAACAATGATTACATATGTGAGAAACTCCCTGTCACACCTGTTCAACCGGCCCCACCCAGTATTTGAGAGCATGTGATTGGTGTGAACTGGCATTTCAGCTTTGCTGTCCCTCAGTGACTTTCCTTAATTTTTTTTGTCTCAACACTTCATGTATAACCTGTTGAAACAGCATTTGTGGTCATCAACACATTCAGCTCAACTTTCTTAAAGTCTTCCGTTCCACAAGATGTCTACAGCTTGGTCTGGAGAGGACAGCTTTGCCTGTCCGGTGTGCCTGGACATCTTGAAGGACCCTACAACTCTGCCATGTGGACACTCCTACTGTTTATCCTGCATCCAGAGTCATTGGGACAAGGAGCTCAGCAAGGGTCAGTACAGCTGCCCCCAGTGTAGGCAGATCTTCAACCCTCGGCCTTCGCTGGCCAAGAGCATGGTGCTGGCAGAGGCCATGGAGAAGCTGAGAACCGGCAGCCTTAGGGATAGCACCTCCACAGCCGCTGCCCCCTCAGCCCCACCATCGATGCCCATTTATTTAGAGATCCTACCAGCTTTGGACCGGAGGAAGGACAGTGTGTACCCCAAGCTTCCTTCAGTGGAACCCAAACTCTGCCCTCAACACAACCGACCGCTAGATCTGTTCTGCTTTGAAGACAAGGAGTGTGTCTGTGAGGGCTGTTGCCAGTATGGACACAGGGGACACCGTGTGCTCAAACAACAGGACGAAAGAAAAGAGAGACAGGTAAGCAAATGAGAGCCATGATTTCCACCTGGACAATGTGTTGTTGTGTCGTCTTATGGGAGCAGTTAACATTTCCACGCATATACACATTTTCCAGTGTGTAGCTAAACTTGAAATACTTGTAAAACGAGACTCCAACCACAGGAGTTGAAGTGCTTATTTGAATCTTTTGGCATAATTATTCATAAATAAAAATCTCCCTTTTTATTTTTAAAGTATGAAACGTGTGTGTTTATACAGAAAGAGATTGTTCGGATGCAGGCAGAGGTGCAGAGGAGAATCCAGGAGACTGAGAAGGATCTCAGCATGCTCCCACATGCTGCTCGTCAGCACAAGGTTGGTGGAGGCGCCTTTGTTTTAAGGTTTGCTGGTAGTTTGAGTAAAGACTTGCATGTTTTAAGTTGACAGTTGATGTGTTCGCTTCTCATTTGTGCATTCCTAGGTCATGATGCAAGCTCTGGAAAGAGAGAGCTCAGGCGTTTTCTCAGAGTTGGTCAAAACCTTGACTCAAACCGGAGCTCAAATCGGTGAGCTCCTTGGCAGCCATGAAAGCAGCTTGGGAAACAATGTGGAGGGACAGATTCAGAGACTTGAGCAGGAGGTGGCGCAGCTTCATTGGAGGAGTGAGGAACTGAGCCGGCTTGCTGACATGCAGGACAATGTTTGCTTTTTGAAGGTAATGAGGATCATGCAGGATGCAGCTAGAAGCCGACTCTTTCCTTGTTTTGCATTTACTTTCCGTCTTTTCTTATTTAATTTGCTTTTGTGAAGAACTTCTTCCTTATGGAGCCACTGGGGCAAAAAGATGTGGCAGCAGGGTCGGTGTTGAGTCAGGAGGAAGCTGTTATGACCTCAATCCGTTCAGTCATCAAAGACCTACAAGAGTCCATACAGGACATATCCAAAGCCAACCTCGCCAAGATCATCAAACTTGGTAAAATCTCCTCTGCTAATAAGTCATCTCCACTTGTTTGGCTTTTCTAAGCAGTAAAATGTTCCTTTTTTGTAGTGAACTGTAAATCTGTGGCTCAAACTTCCAACGGTGTGGCAGCGGCTGAAGCAGCAGCTGACGCAGCAGCTACAGCACTCCCAGACTGCTCTGGCCAGGCCTCAGCAAGCGCCTCAGGTTTGATGCCTTCACCTGTTTAACACGCTCACCTGAAAAACTTCTAGTAACGTGTTTGTCACATATGCTCTGTATTTTATCAAGAGGCAGCAAACCCTCCTTTGCCACCTCTACAAGCTCAAGGTGAGTCATTTGAAAACTTTCTTCAGCCTAAGTTGTAGGGATGTAGCGATTCCCTTTATCAACAATTTGATTCGTATCATATTTTGGGTCAGGGTTTAGCGTAAAGGTCTGGCAGAAGAACGATTTAAGCGGCGCAGTGGGCCAGTGAGCCAAAGTTGAAAAGACTAAACTCTGGGAAGGTCACAGCATCGCATCAACCAATCGGGGACTAAACTTTGAGAATGAGACTTTCAGAGGCAGCAGGTTGAACACACATCCAACATGGTGAATCGATCCATAGTTCTGCTGACTGCCGTTCATTTTTTAAACCCAAAAACAACAACTGTTGGGCAAAGGCAGGTACACTCAACACTCTGTCGCGGGGCCCATAAAGCTGGAACGGTCGTGCTTGCTATGACAGACTGAGAGCTGCTGCTGGACGGGGAGACAGGCTCAGGCGTCCTGTACTTCGGAGAGAGGTCGGAGAGAGACGGAAACACTGCAGAAGTGTCCGTCCAGACTCGGCTCTCGCTGGGGGAGTGAAGCTCACTGAACCGGGAGAATCTATGAATGATCTCATGAACCCAAACATGGAGACGTGATCACTGATGTTTTAGTGGAGCTCTTTAAAAGAAATAAAGCTGATCTGTAAACATCATCCATGTCTTCCATGCATTGTAAATGAGATAAACACAGACACCGCTCCATGTAGTGATCAGGCTAAAAACATTAGCTGGAAGCTCCTCCCACGTGCAGCCAGGGCGTCGAGCTAAAGGAACGCATTTTTGGACAGGTGGCGAGCAGAGAATTTGCTGTTCCAACTGCGTTGGGTGTGAACCCAACTTCAGAGAGAAATACCTGGCACTGAACAGTGCAGGTGAAGTTTTCCAGATTCCTTGTAGTTCTTGCAAGATACTCAAGTGTAAATAAAATCTACTGAAAGTCAAATCCATTCACATTTGAGTTTGATAACGTTCAGCCCACTGTTGTTTTTCTACATCCAAATAATCCAAAGAAACATTATTAGAACATTCTAGCACACTGTATGGTCACACGTCTTTGAGAAATTCAGTGTTCCACACATTGGACTGGAATGATGGTTGATTATTTTTTGCTGCATCACATGTGTGTTGTCTGCTGTGATGGTCGTTTTAAAGTCAAAGTAAAATAAACTGTCTCAATCCAAATGGTATTTTTCAAGATCAAATATTATCAATTTATTTCAGAATTAAAATACTTTCTTTATCACAAAGAATAAATACATTTCATTAAAGTTATTTTAAATAAAGTAAAAAAATAAATAAATAAATAAATACAAAAAAATGAATGTTCTAAACACATTAAAATAAAATCCATTTTGAAATAAATCAATGTAAATAATTAATTAATTAATTAATTAATTACAATTTTAAAATTATTTGATAAATAAAGGAATCTATTTCATTAACTTTGAAACTATTGTTTAATGGGACAGGTCAATTGGATCGTAGGAACTATTCATCCATTATTTATTACAACCCCAGTCAGTTGTCTTTCCACAATATTTAATCATGTTTTCTCCTCAGTGATGGAGCCGCGCAGAATGGGGCGCTCTGCAAGTCATCAAGGTGAGATTCCCGGTTCTTAGCCTGTATTCCAAAAAGTTAAGATTTACATTCTTTTTTGCATTTGCTTCTGTGATTCATTTCTTTGGATTTTCAGCCTCAGCTTCATGTCCACCCTTCCCACCTCCTCGACCTCGAGGTAATTTAATGCATAAAATGACTTTTACGCATTAACTATCCTTTTGATTAAGTGAAGACTCTTTAGAAACGAAGAGTTTAAATGTTTTCTAAATAAATTGTTTTTTTCCCGTTCATTTTGTAAATCAGCATCCTTAAACACACCCGGTGGCTACATGAATCCAGAGCCTAAAACAAGAGAGGAAATGTTGAAATGTGAGTTTTACACTCTACAATACCAAATGAAACACAGACAACTTTACGTTTTCATCAAAAATGGTCTTCTCCCTTCAGTTCGTTTCGAGCCTACCTTGGACCTTAACACGGCATATCGCCATGTGCATGTGTTGGACTCTCACAAGGCCATATTGAAAGCAGAGAACCTGAATCCACCGGATCATCCCGATCGCTTCATGTTCTGGAGACAGGTTCTGTGCACAGAGCCCCTGGCAGGCAGTCCTTACTACTGGGAGGTGGAATGGACCGGCAAGAAGGTGAATCTTTAAGAACTGGTTTGAATCAGGTGTTGTACTCTATTCGTTCAGGATCCTCTGACCTGTTTGGTTTATTTATGTCCCTGTTTCATCTATCACTACCACCTGGATCAGGTGTGTCCATGTCATTGACTGTGTATGAGAATTGGACTGAGTGATTCCTCCCCAATGGGATTCCAAACAGGAAGTTCCAAGAAACCAAAATCCCATAGACTTCCATAGAGAAATAAAGAGCCGTTACTCAGTCATTCTGTTGGTCAGAATAACCATTCTTGCTCTGAATACCTTTTAACCTGTTGTAAAATAAGTGTCCACCATCACATTTTTGATTCTTTCAAATTGCTTGTAGGCTGTCTGTAAAAAGAATCTAGTTTTTCTCTTCTCACATGCCTTGCATTCTTCTCCCACCATCCAGGTGACCATTGGTGTAGCTTACAAGGAGATGGTGCGGGATACCTCTGATAACAGCAGTCGTTTGGGCCATAACGCACTGTCGTGGGGACTGTACTGGTCAGGATCCGGCTTCTCATTCTGGCACAATAACCAGGAAAAACTGCTGGGTGCACCCAAGGCCAGACGGATCGGCATTTACCTGGACCAGCATGTGGGGATTCTGAGCTTTCACAGTGTTGCCAACAACAAGGCAACCCTCATCCATCGGCACCAGGCACAGTTTACTGGGCCACTGTACCCAGGTTTTAGGTTTTGGTCAGGGGTTGGAGATACTCTGACTATTTGCCAACTGGACTGAGATATTTGTCAAAGATGATTTACCAGCTTTTAAGATTAAGTGTGTTAAAGAAACTTGGATCTTATTTTCCAGGGTTCTGTTTTTTTTTTCTCTCTATAAGCAAAGGCATCTATGTGAAAACATGTTACATACTTATGCTGTTTTTAAAATTCTAACTAAATAAAGGTTTATCAAACTCACAATTCATTTAAAAGATCTTTCTGTTAAACATTCAGGAACAGTCTATCATTTCTTAGAACGTTATGAGCAAACCGTGTGGCATAAGACTCATTCAGTAAGGCTGCTTCAAGAATCCTTTTTGTTGATATCTGATGATTTAGGGGTTTTCAAAAAGAACATTAGCAAAAAATGTCAAAAGAACTATGCAGACTGTATCTCATCCATCCATCTTCAGAACCCACTTCATCTAATTTGGGGTCACAGGGCTGCTGGACCCAATAAGGCGACAGTTGGGCGAAGGGGGGAAGAGACACCCTAAACAGGTCACCAGACTGCAGGGTCAAACTCACGATTGGGGGCAATTTGGAGTCTTCAATTAACCAATGCCATCCATCCTTCCATTTTCTTATCCCTTTCAGGGTCACAGAGTTGCCTGAGCCTGTCCCAGCTACTGTTGGGCGGGGTACAGCCTGAACAGGTCGGCAGCCTGTTGCACACTAACACTTCCACACACACTCACACATGCACACATAGCTGCACTTAAGACTACAGCAGGGTAATGCTGTAATGCTTTACATGTGTTGGTTGGTATGCACAAGTGTGCGTGTAAACTGGTTGTGGACAAGTTTGTGAACACTCTTGGAGCCGGCAGGTATGTTTGTAACAGCTGAGTGTGTGGACAGGCCCCGCCCATTTTAGACCAACTCTCACAATTGTAATGGGTACAAGCTCCAGCATTTTGTTGCCTGTAGACTTACAATTCTACTTTCTCCTTCCATTAGTCATCCTCTAAAATCTATAACACCCCCCCCCCCCCCCCATCTTTTCCCCCTTTCTTTTTCCGTCCGGTCCAACAAAAAGAACACAAACAAAATTAATATTAATAAAGTTTCGTTTAAATTACAAAAGGGGCTTATACCAACATACATTTTGTGTTCCCAATGATTTATAACCCCCGATTGTAAGAGTAAAATCTGTCTAATGCAAGAGGCTCTCAGCTCATATCTGTTTGCTCAGCTGTTGGACAGGACAAGTTTTAAAAAAAAAAAAAAAAAAAAAAAAACTACAGCAGGGTTGGCCAGCCCTGAGTAACCAATTAACCTATGAAGCATGTTTTTGGACTGTGTGGAGGCTTTCTGGAGAAACCCACGCATGCACAGGGAGAACATGTAGATTCCACTCAGACAGGTCCCTGCTGGGATTTGAACCTGTGTGAGGTGAGAGCGCTTCCTCCGGGCAGCCCATATTTTTGCCATAATATGACAAAACCTATGTGGAAAATTTCTAACCTTCGTCAAAGTTAAACTCTGAAAGCATCTTCCTGGTAAAAAACTGCCTTGAAGCTTGCATCATGACCATCTCCCCTCCACTACGTCATTATGTCATTAGCCTTGTGGACCCTCCTATGCACGAAAAGTTTAGAGAGTTTCCAAAAAATGATACTTGTAAAAGTTTTACTAAAGAAATAAAACATTGTTTTATAAATATTTACTTAATTTGGAATAAAACATGAAAAAAGGACTCAAGTACCAAGTAACAATTTGAACTTCAAGTTCATTGCCACCGGACGCCTGGTCCGGAGTACAAGGTGCAAGGAGGTGTGGCTTTTCTCAGCTGATGTGTGTCTGACAGGGGGCTCGAGGAAGCTACATCCACTCTACATCGGGCCCTTTAGTGTCTCGAGGATCATCAACCCTGCAGCTGTTAGGTTAGATCATCCAGTCTGAGTATTCATCCTGTGATCCACATCTGGAAACTGAACCAGCTAAAGACAGCCACCCGCACACCGCCTCAGCGAAGCCCCCTCCACCTCGTTTCGTAGATGGTGGTCCTGTCTACCCCAGCCATAACTCCTCATCTCCTGGACAGTGAAGCACGGGGTTCACTCACAATGTGGATGTGCTTCATCCACATTGTGAGTGGGTGCCGGAGCGGCATGTTTTGGACAAAGACCTTCTTTCCCGCTTCCACCAGGACTCCTGGACTCGATCCGGACCCTGTGAGGGGGTTATGTTCTGCATGTGTTTGTATGGTTTTTGTTGGTATGTCACCTTTTCTTTCTGTGCAGACTGACTGTAACTCCCCCCAGCTGATCCACACCCTCACCTGATCTCTGCAGAGAAGCACACAGCTGTCTCCCCTCAGTTAATGCAGCTTTCTCCCTGTTTAAGTTGACATCTTTCTGTATGTTGGTTTGCTTTGTATTTCATTATGTGTGTTTGTCGGCTCAGCTTGCTCCCTTGTTTTTGCCTTTCTCTGGTGAGGTTTTTGTTATTAAATCTTTAGACTATTGATTACTCTCTAAACCTCTTTCCCTGCATCTGGGTCCTCCACAACCAGTCCTTATCAGAAAGAAAGAACTCTGGCTGGTGTTTGTGCAGCAAATGATCCAAATGTCACACGTGAAACCTCTTGCAGAGATTATTTCACCTCTGGGATCTAAACTATTTGAAAATTAAGTCAGTCAACTAATGACAGAGAAGTAAATGAAAAGAAATTGCAGAACTAAAGAAGAATAAATTCATACAGTAAATATGAAAGCGGAAGGAAAGATCTGTTTGAAAAAATGGGATAAAATGTATGTAAAAATGAGCAATATTTCAGTGAAATGTGTAAAAGTGTAGAATAATTGTAACTCCAATTCATAGGTTAAGAAACCGTTTAAAAACACAGCCATGATCTGTTATGAGTGAAAACTGATGTTTTGATTAGTAGGTAATATTTGTGTGAAAATATAAGTAATTTTTGGTCAAATTTGGTCAGATTTTTACAGCTCAACAGACATGTTGCTATTAATTGAAATGTCTCAATCTGCATCTTTACAATGACAATTGTATTAATGACTAACTGTAGGACTGCACAGTACAATACACTTCACTGTGTATTTGATGAAACGATGGACACAAACACAAATAAATCTACATGAGCTTCATGGATGGAGAGAAGGTTAACCAGGAGGATGCATTTTTTTAGCGGTTAAATGACTTTAAACTTACCTCTAATTTAGAGCTTTTTTCTATGTTAATTTTAAAGTTAATTATCTGTACATTTATTTTCTTTAAATAATTTGATTACCGTTTTTTCTTCAAGTTTTCCATGTCATAGTTTATTGTTGGTATTTCATAACGATTTCTTTCTTGCTATAATTTAAATTGAACTATTTGTATATTTATAATATTTGAGTCGTTCAAATGTTTAGTTTAGTTTTATATTTCATGGTTTTAGTGTTTGAATATTATAGAATTTTACAACTGATAAGTTTGTTTTTGAAACTTTTTTCCTGCTTCAATTTAAATTGAATTATTTTTACTTTTTTTTTCTTTTATTCATTAGATTGTTAACTATGTATAATTAAGTTTATATTTCCTTGTTTGAATTTTAAAATCAACAAGTTTCCTTGAACTTTTTCCTGTTCAAATTTAAAGTAGAACTTTAACATGAACTTGTAGACGTTTGTTGTCATAAAGTATGTTTTTTTAGAAAGGAAAAAACAAATGTAAGTATTTGGACCCTTTCTTTCAAATAATTCTTTCTCCTGTTTGTATTTTTTTTATATATGTATACTTTGAGAAAAAGTCAGAGTTGAATTTTTGTCTTCAAAAAGTTTTCTTCACGCTTTTCCCTGCAGACGTCTCGACCTGAAACGGAAGTCAAATTTTCTGACATAAAGTTTTCCTTAAAGCAGCAGCTTCCAAGTCTGCGTAACACAAACACTTGTTGGCTCTCCTTTCCTGTCCTCCTTGTTCCACTTTGGTTCAGCGTCTTCAGTGAGACTCGAATGGTTCCAGCAGAGCGAGTGAAGAAGATGCTGGCGAGAGGGAACGCTGAAGGTATGACTGTTATTTCCAGCAGGAATAAAGGTTTTTGAAATCCACCACAGACTTTTGCACCATAGTAGGACAGTGTGAGGTGAAAGCTGCTCTCCATAACCAGTTCTCACCAGCTTCCATGTAGGAGCTCAGCTTCATCTTCAGGCTGTCCCACTGAGGAGCAGCTCTCTCCAACATGAGAACAAAGATTTATCTACTTTTATAAGTAAAAAACAACGTTTTTATGGAGACTTTGAGTTTTGTCTTTGAAGAAAGCTGATGGAACTTGTGTTACGTTTTTGCAGAAACCAAGAGGCCGGTGTCTGCAGACCTTCTATTCCTCACCATCAGAAGAACATCCTGCTGCCTGTGGCCAGATGAGGACATGACCTTCACAGAGAAACAGAACTGGACATCCTGTTGAAGGCCAAAGCTTTCCCTCTTCTGACAGTCAGGATTCTGATGGAGGATTCTGACAGCTGGCAGCTCTTGCGCCCTGCATGGGCGGAGCCACCAAATCCTCCTCTCCTCGTCAAATCAAACCGTCTTCTGCTCCCGGCAGCTGCTCCACATCATCTGACAGTTTTTTTCTGCTGACTCATGGCTTCATATTCCTGCCCCATCAGTGTCTTCAGTTGCTTGCAGGGCTCAGGTGTGTGGGTGTAGCAGCATCCTCTGCCCCCTGATGGAGAAACACCACCCTACAGATCAGCCATGTTGCACTGGAAAACTGCCTGCAGCCTGGGGGGCCAAAAATGACCTTATTGACTCATTGTCTGCTCCTGAACTCTGATAGTGAAGCTGAGCTGACAGCAATGAGCACGAAAGTGGAATGGAAGAGATTTCTGCAGGAATTAAATCACGTTGGCCTCAAATGTGCTTCTGCTGCTCTTGGTGTTTAAAGCATTGAAGAATCACAGAAAACTGGACACGAGACACCTTCCTTTCTAGAAAATGCTTGAACATTTGTGTCCTTGTAGTTTTCTGACACAATTTACAAACTTCAACTTCTTTCATGAGGTGTTGGAATAATTGGAAAAATGCCTGTCAAATGTCAGAAAAGCAACAAATCTTCCAACAACCACATGAATGCAGAATGACTAAACAAAAATCCATTTATTTATGTTCCATCTATGGGGAGACACCAGAATTACAGGGAAAATGAAACATTATAAAGGAGTATCAATTAAATTGATTCCAGTTTGGTCGGCTAGATTAAATAGTTGAATGTGCTCCATTTGGCCCCAGGTCATAGTTTGCCACCCCAGGTCTTTAAGTTATATGCAGATGAGGATTTTTTTTTATTTAAATGAAAAAAAAAGGAACTTTCTCCTTTTTTTGTGCCAATTTTCGATGTACCAAGGACACTCATAACTGATGTGCAATAGCATGGCCCTTGTTTGGACTTCTTCACACCTTGATGAGAATCTTTACAAACAAGATTGTAATCGTTCTGAGATATCAACACTCCTTCAAATTTCCAAATTTGCAGACGTAACAATGAAGTGTTCAGCCTGTTTGAACAGTCAAATCTTACTTACTTGACTCTGGCCTGTGGCCATATTTACCTTTTAACAGGAGCATCTGCCAATACCAATAGTGTTTTTGACAGGCTCTTGGTTTATGCCTTGTTTGCTTTTTCAGAAGCAAACAATCTGAATAGATAATAGTTGAATATTGACATTTACTCTCAGATTTTTAATTTTTAAGACTGAGGTTTTCTGAAAAGTGAACCTTATTTTTTTTTACCACTGCTGACATTACACTAAATCAAGAGGCTTAAAGAGCTTTGTCATTCCTCCAAAATAAATGTCAGATAACAGAAAACTATGGTCATAGGTTTGTGTGATGGCAGAATCTACCGCCCTACAATTTAGTTAATAACAGACAGATTTTCCTCTTTTTCTGAGTTTCTTTTGAGCATTTAGAGATGTGGCGGGTGGTGGGGGGTGTAGGACAATTTCCTGGTTGGTTCCATTTGAAAAAGGTGATGGGGAGAGCCAAAGTGTTTTAATTTGGCTTCTGTTTAGACACACCTGTGTTTTTGTCTGTTTTAAATGTCATAGTTAGTAATAATTTGTCTCTTTGGTAAATGTGTTAACGTCTTGTATGTTAGTTACAGTCCTCTTGTGAACGTGGTCTGATCCTCCAGTATAAACAGCCTCCTGTAGTGTTTCCTGTAGTTCACTTGTTTGGAGTATTTGTTTGTCATTTCCTTTGTTACATCTTGTTAAGTTGACTATATTGTATTTTGGGCTGCTTGCAAATTGGTATTTGTTTTTTTTAGTATTTGTTAAATCTTTTATCGTCCTGTGGCTCAAATTCTGACTGCTACCACGATAAAAAACCAAAAACAAAGGGGTCTAACTTTTGTCGACAAGGCTGCAGTCAAATGGGAAAAATGACTCTAGAAGTTCTCCACACCAGTGTTTTCTGGTTGTCTTTTTAGCTTTATGTTTGGAGGTTTTTTTGTATATTACAAGTATACTGGGGTCATTTTGAAACACAGATGCCGTGTATTAAACTTTTATTGCAAATCAATTTTATGTGGTGGGATTTTGGGGTTTGTACAGTTAAATTAAAATAGGAGTTTATCACAAATTATTCCATTTTATATTTTCTTCATTCTTTGTTTAATAATAATTCACTTTCCAATGACACACTATAAGATATCAAAATGTTTTGTTTTGTATTCATATCAATTTAACGAAGACAACGTCTACATTTTTAGAAGACTTTGTAAATGAGAATTGTGTTTGGCAGAAGGAGTAGGTTAAAAAATTGGACGAAATGAATTTGAATCAGTAGCCCATACGATGTTGAATCCTTTTTCATTTATTTGTTGTGGCACCGGTTGGGGGAGTGAGGGACTGCTAGTAGGAGAGTGTGTAAACAGAGTGCTCTCGTCAATAGGGAGCGGAAAGGGGCGGAGTTTCTCTGCAACAGTCCACAACTCTGAGAGTAATATCTAAAGAACTCTGACGCTCCAGAAAACCAAACCGATGTTTGCTAAAAACAGCATAACTAGGATTAAAAGGCCACTGGGAACAATTTGAAATGAGATCAAAAGATGGTCGGAGTGGGTCTAGGTATTAACTGTGAAGGACAAAAATCTGTTCATGTAACGTTGTTTTAGAATAAATCAAATGTTTATTCCTGCTCATCTTAGGGTCTTCCTTTGAGCAGCTTTAACCTGGTTTATCCAAAAGTTTCTTTTGAAGAGTTTTAGAGTGAGATTTTAAGGAGGAGCTCATTCTGGAAAAAATCTAAACCGGTGAAAACAGGATACCTCTTTTCAGGTGTTAGACAATACCTGAGTACAACAAACAGAGCCTGTAACTGGCTATTCACATGAATACAATCCATTGGAGGAAATCCTGATTGGAAAAAAAAACCTAAAGGAGGAGCAAGGTTTTCTTACCAAAAGAGTTAATGGGAGGGGCTCTGACATGGATATTTATCCTGGTATTCAGTCTCAGGATCAGTCTGAACCCTTTTCCATACTTCTGAAGCATCTTCAGTAGCCAGCATTGCAATGAGAGGTGAGACTGAGCTGTTTTAAACAGGCTTATATTTAGGTTGTTCCAACCAATAACTGCTCAATTAATGAAAACCTACTCTATAGATCTAGAGTCTAAGCTTACATTTTGTCTAATATTTATGACAACAGATATCCAGCGAGATAAAGTGATTGAATAAACAACAAAAACCCATTAAGCAGGAAAGGGAAAAATCTGTATTATAGGATCAATGTCTCGGTTAATTGCAGTAATTTAAAAATGTCTGCACTTTTGTGACTTTTGTTGCTCTTTTTCCCTGTTTTATGTTTTGCAGGGCTTGTTCTGTTCTGTCTGCTGCATGCAACTGTGGCTGACATAAAGTTTGGCTGGGATGGACCTGCTTCTACAACAGCAGGGGCAGCACGGGATCTGGTCCCAGGTAAAAGATGGTCAAAGAAGTTTGAGCAGTACACAACCCATGTGTGTTCTTTGGTAGAAACTGTTTTTCAGTTTGCAACAGTGGTCAGGAGTCGTGCGGCTGCTGTCTGATGCAGAAGCAGATCAACAGGATGGAGCAGTTCTTTAACTACAGCGTCCAGGAATTGAAAACGCAGCTGATGAATTCTAAGACAAACCTAAATTACATGAGGGGTGAGAGTCTCATTCATAAAACAGGACTTGGAACGAGCCTTCAGACAGCCTTTAACTGCCCTGTGTCTCTTCTGACTGCAGCCAGCCGCAGTGCCTTCTCCGTCGCTCTGAACAACGCCAACACCTTGACCTGCCTCGGCCCCTTCACCAACGACAAACCCATCATCTACAAAAACATCTTCCTCAACCTGGGGAGCAACTACAACGATCAGACCGGCATCTTCACGGCTCCCCGTGCCGGAGTCTACAGCTTCTCCATCACCATCTACAGCCAGGCAGCTTCAGGCAAAGCCCAAGCCAGCTGTGCCAGCCTGCGGGTCAACGGCAACGAGGTGGCTCCACTCAGTGAACGAAACGGCAAAGACAGGGAAGACAGCAGCACGGCTGTTGCAGCCGTGCAGCTGAAGGCCGGAGACAAGGTGGCAGCCAGTCTGCTGCAAGGATGCGACATCTGCGACGACGTCAACCACTACAACACGTTCACCGGCTTCCTGCTGTATGCCACTGACAAAGCATAGCCGTCATACGTCAGCAGTAAATGATAGCGGTGTCATCCTCTGTTTCATTTGTAAAACCTTTTGGCCTGATGTTGCTTTTCATGCCTCAATGTAACTTTGTAACCCCCCAGAAAAAAGTCCATAACTACTGTAATGATGTGATTTGATTTTCTGAAGAATCTCTTAATTCCTGTGAGAAAATAAATGAGAATTTTAAACCTACATGTTGACCAAACTACTTTATTTCTATCTGTTTTTGAATAAATCTGATTAAATGGTTCTTTATAGAAAAACAGGGAAGTGATGACAAACTGAGACAAACAATTTAGGCCAACAGATTAACAATGAAAATATATGTAAATATATATATTATTTACTATACTATATAGTACATAAATGCTATAAAGTAAAATGAATATAATTCCACATGGGAATATGTCCATGAACAACAAACCTGTAAAAAAGAAAAAGATCCATAATTTATGAATGAAACAAAAATTAGATATTTTCACAAAAGATATCCTAAATCTTACTAAATAAATGCACCTGCTACTTCCTGGAATAGATTTGTAGCATCATCTGATTATGCTACAGTGGCCACTTGTAGACACGTTTTGTGTGTACAGCACACATAAGGGCAGTTTTCATGTAATATAATCTGGTCTCTTTGTGATTTCATTTTGCTTTTTCATAAAGCAAATGAGGCCACTTATGTTGGCAGTCACACCGCCACTAAAACTGTACTCAGTGGTGTAGGTTTGGGGCTCCAAGTGTTCAGATGGTTGAGCTTGGATGCGTCGCTCGCTGACGGTGGCGCGCTTGCTTCCAGACGACAGTGATACCTGCCGTGCAGCAACCACAAAGACACAAACGGGTGTGTTGGTTTGCTGAAAGTGAGAGCTCCCTGTGCTAAAAATGAAATGACCCTGCTTTGAGAAAAACAAAACAATAAAAGGTGGAGCAAGACCAAAAGAGGAGGAATCAAACTGAGAGGCAAAAAAGGAGGAGCACTGAGAGAGAGCTATAAATCAAAAGTGTTCGTTTTCTTGAGTCGATCAGTGGATCACACCTCACCGTCCCTCTGAAGCTGATATTTAGCTCCAACATGCAAGGTGAGACTTCAGAAGAATGTTCACAAATGATAGTTTTTCAGCCGTAGTATTGACTTTGTTTTACTCCTGCAGCTGTTGTGCTGCTTTGCCTGCTGTGTGTCTCTGCTAACGGCCAGTATGACTGGGACGGACCTGGCCGCGTTGCTCCGGAATCCGGCAACAACCAAGGCAATGGTGAGAAAATCTAAAGAAGGCCTGAGGGTGGAATCTGTTTACTGATGTGTCTCTGTGCTCAGCCTGCAACGTGGACCAGTCGTCCTGTGGATGCTGCTTCATGCTGCAAGAGACGAACAGACTGAAGACGTACTTTGACACAACTCTGACTGACGTCGAGGAGGATTTCAGAAAAACAAACCAAAGTCTGAGCACCCTTAAAGGTGAGCCTCAAAAACTGTCCTCAGATTGTCGGGAAACCATTTTCTAATCTTGTTTTTTCTGTGTTTTTTCCAGCTAAACGCGTCGCCTTCACTGCTGCTCTGTACAGCAGTGATAATTTCAGATGTTTCGGGCCTTTTAGCACCAACAGCGTCATCGTCTACAAATACACCTTCCTTAATCTTGGTGCAGCCTACAGCACAGAGACCGGACTCTTCACCGTCCCCTTCTCCGGCGTCTACAGCCTGGCTGTCACCTCCTACAGCGACTCCGGCTCTCCTGGTTTCACGCTGGCGATATGCTCCAGTCTGCAGGTCAATGGCAAAACAGTGGCAGCGGCCAAAGACTTCAACACTAATGACAAGGAGGACAGCGCCACTATAGTCGTGGCCACGCAGCTGATGGCTGGAGACAAAGTGTCTGTCAGCCTGACCAAAGGCTGCTTCCTGTGTGACGACAACAGCCACTACAACACCTTCAGCGCCTTTCTGCTCTACGCCACTGAATGAGTCAGTCTGCTGGACGAAAACCCACTCTGCTGCTTTTAGCCCCCCACCTCTGAACAAGTTTTAAGTCCATCGTGTTTGTTATCAGCTCCAACTCGACCCAGTGTCATCTATTGTACAACTTCCTTGTCTTCCTGCTGTCACTTTGTCGAGTAAACCTGAAAGAATATGTCATAAATGAAATAAAATCAACAATTTTAGCAAAGAAAAAATATTTTTTGAAAGCCAATAAGCTACGTAACCTCTGTGCTGTTGACCATAATGAAGTAATAAAACGTGACTCTTTTGCTGTCTACTTTTTGTCGTGATGTTCTTTGAAACGTCTGTATTTCATCCCAGCATTCCACTGGCTACACTGCAAAAAGAGGCAGCTTAAAAATAGGAAAAGACACTAATCTTAAGAAAAAATATCACCACAAAGTGGTAAAATAAGATGTCAAAATCTAGAAACAAAGAGTTCCACACAATCATTTAAAAAGGGAAATATATGCAAATAAAGCTAACTGTTGGATACAATTACAAAAAACGAAATTTTAGCCCCACAATAGGTATTTTTTGGTATTTTTAAGCAAATGGTTTGTATTTTTTTTTTGTTTTCTCAACCCAATTATGGTTCATTGTGATTACAGTGAGTCTTAGTACAAGTTGGTCAATCTAAAACAAATCCTCATCAAATCTAAAACTTGCATTTACTTTCTAAACATAAATCTAATTTTTTATTTCTAAAATAAAGACAAAGAATGCCAGTCTAACATGCCTGTAAACATTTACTAAACTTTCAAATAAAATCAAAAATCAAAGGCAAATTGCAGGGAAATTTGTATTTCTTTGAGTCTTAAATCAAGTTTTTCTGTTGTGAAGATTTTGGAGCTTTTTTATAACCAATATTTTTTTTCTTTTTTTTTTAGTTTTTTGATTAATATTAACTATATTTTTCTTATTTCTAGACCCTAGCTTTTAACGTCCCACTCTTATCATCTTTTGATTTATTGTAAAATAGTTCCCTGTGGTCTTTTGATTATGACTATGCCACTTTTAGGCCTCATGTCATTGTCTAGGTCATACTTTCTGCAGAGCAGCAGGAATTAATTAGAAAATCCCCTCTGAGTTGTGGGCAGAGCTGTTGGCATGGAAGTATGCCTCTGCTGATTTCCCATCATCCCTTTGTGTACACTCTCTCCTGCTACCTTGCAGGAGCAGTATTGGAGCTATCCAGCCGTTCAGCTAAGGTGAGGTAAACAAAGACGTTCATGGACCTGCTTTTCGGTTTGCGGATGCATCAGAATAAAGTAGAGCGGGGAGCTTGTGGCCCCAACCATATCAGCCGCTATACGTCGGAGAAGTTTTCAAATAGCATTTTTCTATGAAATTAGATTTGTTGCAAAAGTATTGTCTGTCTGTATAAAACTTTTGTTCTTGTAATGATACATTTGTGCGTCTGTAAAAATGTTTTGTAACTGTAGAAAAAAAGGTTTTGCTGTTGTATGACGAGATTCCTGTATAAGTAAAAATGTTTTGTACTTGTCAATTGTCTGCAACAGACAATTTTTACAGACAGACATTTTTTTCTACAGGTAAAAAACATTTTTGCAAACAAATTTGTTTTTACAGTCACAAAACTTTTTTTTTAGAGAGTGACAATTTTTTTTCAACAAGTACAAAATCATTTTACAGACACAAATTTCTTACTAGGAGAAAACAAAACTTTTTACAGACGGACAATACTTTTACAACAAACCTAATGACAGCAAATCAACCAATCAGCAGCCTTTTACTGTCAGCCAATCGGTGCGCTTGCTTGGACCTGCCAATCAGATGCAATATATTCATGCAAGAATAACAAAAGCAAAACCTTTCTTAACATGACCTTTTTTATTAGCTGCTGTTTTGAAGGACTGTATGCCTTGATGTTTTGATTAAAATAAATCCTAACATAAATCCTGATTCATTTCCTTTTAACGCAGGAACATTTTATAACATTCTTGTAGCATTTTGGCTTAATTTTTATTTTGCAAATGCCTTTATAAACAATTTAAGGACAATAGTATCACAGACAAGCCCAAACAACAAGGGATGCGAACAGAAAAAAGGAAATACATTTTTTAAACGGGGCAAAAATATAAACAGAAATGAATAGCAATAAAATAAACAAAAGCTAGAGATTTTCTAAAAGTCAAATACTTTCACATTTATTGTAAAGATTTTTATTTGCTTAACATATGTGAAAAATAGTTGTAGTTCCCCAAGAAAGATACAAAATTTTGGTGTGGATTTTAGAAATGTGCTTTTATGAATAAAACAATTACCTAGTATTTTGTTGTGTTAATCATTACACTGTGCAATTTATTTTTAACAATCAAACCAAACAAAATACTTTCCTTTTTAAGTTCAAGGATATAAAGAATTTTTGTGAATCAATGAAACAAATCCCAAAATGTTGGGGTAAACATACAGCCAGAAAATAAATGCTGTTGTTTCCAGATGTGTGCTACAAAAGGTACATTTACAGCAATCCAATCCAAAACGCCTCGAAAGAAAATCAGAAGATGCATAAACCTCATTCATAATTTAAAATGAATCTTTTTGGCTTATGGGGCAGAAGAAAACTTTAATGTAGTTAAATAGTCTGCATCATTTATAAATAAATACTTCAAAATTGAAATTCTGGAAGTGAGAAATGGAAAAAGTTCTTTCTTTCAGAGTAGTCTGATTATTTACTCTTGCATCAAATAAATCACAGTCATTTACCAGAAGTTAGGAGAGCTTTGGATTTGTCGGGATTTTGGTAAATGTTTTCAGCAGTCGAATTACAGGCTCGGGTATAGTTTTAAAAACTTTTTTATATTGTTTTTTTTCTTTGATATCAACTTTTGTAATAAATTGTTTGAAAGAAAGTGAATTAACATTAACGTTTAATAATTGGGATACAGACCAAAGGCCTTTTTTAGATCCATTTTCTAAAAATGAAGATTTATGATTATGTAAGATAAAAGACAGAAGATGAAATTGTGTTTGTAAATCATTTTCCAATTGAACAAAATATGATGGCGAAATCATGAAAGTTTGTATGGGAGATTTTTAAGTCATTATCACACCTAAGGAGAAATTCAATGCCACCTAATTTCTTAAAGATTTCATTGGGAATGTGAAACCAATTTTGTTGTTTGGTCTTAACCATCAATACAGCTAAAGTCTATTGTCCTAATTCCACCCTCTTCATTTGTTTGCCTTTTTGTTCTATATTTTATATACCGGTACTGTGCTTTACCCTTCCAGATGAAATTAAAGTCTGGGATTTTGGCCTCTTGCAACCAGCAGGTTACTTCCTATTTGGAACACGAGAGTGGAGGGGTTGCTTCGCCCATTGTTTTTTATAGTTTATAATTTGGAGACGGCACTGTTGTTAGACGCTAATGCTATGATGCTAATTATGCTAACGAGATGTTCCTCGCGTCACCTAATCATGGACTGACCGGTTCAAAGTTGGACAGTATTTTCACAGACCGACCTTTAAGATCCATTGGATAAATACAACAGAATTAATTTCTTGGACATAAAAACTGTATTTTCTAAATAATAATGGAATTAACCCACTGTGTTTTAGCAGAGACTCGATCTCTGATGTGACAACATAGCCTATAGGTTGACGGGAAATTGGAGTTTTAGTGGTTCTGCTCTTTACCCAGAATTGATGTAATGAGATTAGAATGAACAACTCACTCAATAAATGAGAAAAAATATTTATTTACATTTCAAATTAGGACGCCAATTTGCAAAGCAGATTTTTTTTAAATTATTTTGCTTTGGATAAACCACAAACAAGCAAACTGCAGTAATAACAATGATTACATCTGCAATTTTCAAAGCTGAGTCTTAAATCTGATTGATTTTCACAGAAATACTTCATAAATCAGTTGACAGTTAAATAGCTCAACATCTATGGGAAAAATATACATTTCTGGCTGTCCTCAATACAAATAAACTACATTTTCATCCTCAACTCTGATGTTGAAATTTAACGCTCAGTTTGAAATCCCATTTGAGGTCAGGGAACATCTCAGTTTGAACACATGCTGTCACGAGGAAATGGGCACAATAACACCCGATACTCCCAATCACATCCTCCATCTACTGCATAGGATGACAGCAACGTGAGAAGAAAAACCAGGTTAGTGACAAACAGGCTCAAACAAAAAGCTATCAATGTGTTTTCCCTCATGAAAAGATACGTTTAAAAGTTCCCGTCATACCAGGCAACACCCTATTATCTAAAGAACAACAAGGAGGGTAATAAATCACTGTCCAATGTAGGCTTAGAAATGGTCATTACAGATTAGACACTTCCAACCGTTTCATAAAACATGATCCAATTTTTAAAAATTGTTGGCGAGTAGCGTGATAGCATCAGTGTGTAAAAACACAGCTGTCTCCAAATCAACACTTTTTATTAAATTCTGTTTCTGCTGTGAGTCCAGACGGTTTATCCTCCATTTCTGTTCGGATCCCGTTGAAAACCTCCACGTCCTGCTGCTCCACCAGTCTAAGCTAAACGCTACACAGAGAAGTGAACGGAAGCTAAATGCAAATTCACACAATCGATTAAATGGAATAATCGCCCAGCCATAAAATCATAACTTCTTCTCTAAACCCCCTCAGCCACTGTACAGTAAAAATGCGACTGCGAAGCGAGTGCCTCCCGATAACAAATGCCGCCGCAGGGTCACCTGCCGAGTTTGCTGAAAATGTTGCGTTGAGGCCGCTGTGTGGTGGCACTTTGGGATTTGTGATTGTAGTTTAAGTAGACCATGAAGCTGAATGTCTAAAACTGAACAGTTTAAGTGAATAAAATGTCAACACAAAACTTAAATACTTGCAATGATTTCCTATTTCTTTATGTCAACATTTTTTGATGTTTTAAAAAAAAAACTTTCCTTTAATGGTTTTTAATTTCTTTAAAGAATAACATTTTATTTCATCCATTTTCAGCCCATCCTTTGGAAAAAACGCACTAAAAAGTAAATGTATGGTTTACACGGGGAAAAAAAGAGCAAAGAGAAGAAGGTTTTGGTTTTTGTGAGCTCTGCGGGATAAACTAAAATAATTTCTCATGAGAAAATCCCACTTTTTTTGACCCAACGTTATGATGATCTCAAGTAAAAGCAGAACAAGTGTTGAATTTCTGTGACACGTTTGAGAGGTTTCAAGTTTGAACCCCGTAGATGGAAATCTTTCCTTGAATGTGTCACAGAACAACAATACAAGCGATACCATCTCAAAATGTAGAAACGTAATGTATTTAGGGCGATGGAGAGCGGCATGCTAACCACCACAGCTTTAGAGAAGCTACAGAACCATGTGAGAAACAGGCCAGCATGTTGCCTGATTCTGGTCCATGTTCACAGGGAGATAAAAACCCAAGAAACTGGCTTTGTCACGTCCTAAGGCGGTGGACAAACACTATCTCTGTATCAATATGTCTGAGTATCCTCCTCATGCAAGATGGCAACCAGACACTAGTGTCCTCAAAACAGGTATTATGGTCCAAACAACAGGGACCTGAATGCTCCATGTGATCCGCCGTTGTTCTTTTACACCAAAGTAAACCCTCCATTGTTAGTACTGTTTTGCCATTGTAATAAGCAACTCTCATTTTACAGAAGACACCCGTTGTACAGTAGGAAAAGGTGCTCAGAGGAGGTGGAGCTGGTGTTCTTCACCTAGTGGAGGAGTGGATCACCTGAGCTCCACCAATAAGAAGCCCCGACTTCTTTCAACTCTCAGTTTAGCAAAGTCGCAGAAGTTTGCCTCTCAGAAACCAGGGAGAACCAAAACAGTAAGTTTATTCTTCAATCTTTATAAAATAAAACACTATTTTTAATTATTAAATGTAATAAAAGTATATTTTAACATTAAAAACGTGGGTCGCTATGGCTTTTAGCAATAAAATGAACCTGTACTGACCACCATTTTCATCTGTACAGTTCATCAAGTCAAATACAAACAAGTTTGCCTGTTTGATATTTAAAAACATAAGAAGCTTTTTTACAAAATGCAAATGTTTATATTTGCATGAAGCTTTGAGAGTCATTTTTAACATAGAAACATTAGGGATCCTTTTATGTATTTATTTTTTGATCTGGTGACCTGTTTTAATTGAAAAAACAATTATTTTTTACAAATTTTGTTTTTGCTTATGAAATATTATGTTTAAACTTTGAAACAGTATTTTACCTTGATTAAGCAAATATCGAAAGAAGACAAAGTGTAAAAAAAAAAGTCTATTTTAGGAAAAGCACTGAAATAAATGTACTAACTTACCTATAATGTTTGGATAAATACATTTAAGTTGTGCTTTATCCATCTGAAAGAATGAATCCAGCCATCTTTTGCCATCTGGACTTTTTTATTCTGTTCAAACACAGAAAAACACAAGATTTTGATGAAATACTGTTGCAGTAGATTTTGTGTCTTTTAGCCAGATAGTCTCGCTATGACTTTTCCAGTTCAGGTTAAAGGTCAAATAGTTGTGTATTTCTTATGTAATGTTAAACTTGCCAATTTGGTTGAAATGTTTGGTTGCAAAAACATTTCATGAACTCTTTAAATGAACACAAACATTGTATTAGTAAATATTAGTAAAACTGTGTGAAATGTAAAAAAGGGCGTTTCATTTTGAATGAAAATGTGATATTTTTAAACTTTTGCTTCATTTCTGGTTTAAAGTTTAACATTTAAAATGATACTTAAGCAAACCTATTTTACCACACTTCTTGTTTTTTTTGTATTATTCTGCAAATGTCTTGTGTTTTAGATGGGCGTCTTACCGCTTCTCCTCCTGGTGGGGTCGGTGTTTCTCTTCAGTCACGTGGAGTCCCAGTCCACTGCTGCAGATATGCTGAAAGATGCTGCACGTACGCCTTAAGACAAATGCAATGCAAATAAAAAATGTTGTTCAAGTGACAGAGTCATCTTTTCTTCTGTTTAGTCTTTCAGAACCAATTAAACTGTTTGAGCATCAAAATCCTTAAGGGTTCTGAGTATTCCACCTGTTATGCTTTCCTTTTTTAACTCAATGGACACATGTTTGACAAATGTGTGAGCACAACACTGCTGTAAAAATCTGTGACTATTCTGATGAAGACTCGTTGCTTTTCTTTTCCACATTTTCTTCCAGTCCAGCTGAAAGGATCCTTGAGCTGCGACAAGTGGGACTGCAACTGCACCTTCAAGTACCAGCGCAGCTGCTGCTGTGCCGCCAATGAGATGTACAAGACAGAGGAAGACACTTTCCTGAGGATAAAGCATCTGTTTGCAGATATAATGACGCTTAATTCCAGAGTGAATGCCTTTACAGGTAAAAGAACACCAATGAGATTCAAGCATTTTGTGTCGTGTGTAGCTTTCTACAATTCCTGTCTTTTTACCACTAACTTTTTGAGAAAATTGATAGTTTTAATGCAAGTTTCTTTATTTTTGGAGTTGTGAATTGAAATGTTCCCGTAACTCCCGTATTTTGTTTTTGGTTTTTTTGCTCTGTTTTGCTTTATGCAAACTTTCTTTTTTTAAATTACTTGTTTGAAGGAAATTAACAGATGCAATCAAACATCTCCTCCTCTCAGAAAGCTTCAAGATTGCCTTCAAGGCTTCCATGGATCCAAATCTGGCCGTTGCGATTCCTGGTTCCACTGAGCGCTGCTTTGGCCCTTTTAACACCGATGTGCCAATACCTTATTCCTCTGTAGCTCTTAATGATGGTAACGGCTACAACCCGTCTCTGGGTAAGACACACAGAAAGAATCAGATCATACAAATGTGACTGATTTTTTTATGGCGGGCCGTCTTTCTTCTTTCCAGGTATCTTCACGGCCTCTTGTTCAGGAGTTTATATGTTTTCCTTCACGGCGTATTCAGCAGTGGATAGCACCGGGCGTCTCTATCATAAAGTAAACTTGACTTTTAGGATGTTCCAGCTTATCCTGTGCACCAGAAGGAAGATCGTGAGGCTGTGTGTGTATTTGTTGGCTGTGTAGGTTCAGCTGATGAAGAATGGGCAGTTGGCGGTCAGCGTGCTGGAGAACAATCGAGAGGATAATGAAGACAGTGCCACTCAAGTACGACTAACAGAAATAAAAGATGGGATTTAGAAAAGTGATCTTTTTATAGATTTTCTCAGTTGGCTTCTGTGATTCTCAGGTTGTGACGCTGGAGATGCAGCGCGGGGATCAAGTATACCTGCAGCTGATTTCTGGCAGGAAACTCTGCACCAGTCTTAGCTACAACATCTTTACTGGTCACATCGTGTATCCCTACATTCAAGAGTGAAAGACGAGCTGGAACTCTTCACCGGACCTTTTCTCTCAACTGAGAACACGAAGCTGCTTTTGCTGCACCAAACATGAATGCGATTTATTGTCTAATTTGCCTTTAGCTGATAGATTTGGAGAAGATCCTGAAACAAGTTTGTGTTCATGCGTTGTTCACATAAAAGCTGTGTACTTCTGAATAAACTACCACAACTTTTGCTTTGTGAAGCAAGTATACAAGCGTTTATCTGCCTGGTGTTTCCAGTCAAACACACAGAGGCATCACACATGGAGTAAAACTGGCTGTCAGCCCATCAACAGCCGCTCAGCGTTTGGCTTGTGGCAGCATTATTCTATAAACACAGGCCTTTCATGGAGAGTAAGCGAATACAAACCACTGACAGGCTGAGTAAACTCCTGCAGATGAATAAACACAGGCAGGAGCACGTTTTCACACACAAACCTTTACGTCATTCCAGAAGGTCGCATCTCTGGGTTTTATTCATAGAATGACACAACCTGCTTTAGATGTGATTTACATGAGTTTTCCTGTCTCCACTCCCCTGAGCTAAAGTTATGACTTCTTCATGCTGGAATACAGAGACAGATTGATGTAACTATAAATATATATATATATATGTTAGCCGGGTGGCCGGTAACATCCAAAGTCTACCAGCCAAATCTGGACTCTAGTAGCCAAACATTTCTCAGGAAAATTAATTTGTGCATTTCAAAGTAAAACAGTTATTCTCTTAATTTATAAAGTTTCAGGTAATGATTATTCTCTCACAAAAACAAAACATTACTAATAGTAGTTGAAAGTGTCGTCTTATGACAGGTTTTATAACATTACAGAAATGTTATTTTAACAAAAGACGCTTCAGATCTCTGAACTTTTTTATGAACACATTCTTCTCCTAAAAGCATTGACTTGATCTCTAAACATTACACAGCAAAACGTTGGGGAAGTATTATTGATCAGTATGAGCTGTTTTTTTTTTTGTTTGTTTTTTGCTTGCTTTTGTTTGTTAGTCAGTCCTCAAGACAATTTTGTACACAAAGCAGTAAAGTCCGTGGGTGACCTGCTGGGCGCTCATGTTGTGGGTGTGGTCGACTTTGTCCCTTACAGTCTGTTTTTTAAGACGTTTTTAAGTGATTTTTTAATATAATTTTTTATGGAAGCATTTTGCATTCAATGAAAAAAAGATCACCATTTGTTTTATTGAATGTAATATTCTTCCATAAAGATTAAAACAACTGATAAACAATAATATTATTACTTTGTTTTTTTTTTTTTTTTTGTCATGCAGAGAAAAAAACATGCACACATTGAAAAATGTGCAACGTTTGCCTTACTGTGTGTGATCCTACAGATAGGTGTGTGGAAATTGTGAGTCTGAGTCATTTAAAAAATGAGAGCAACAAGAGAGTGCTCTTAATGAAAGCGCATAATGGCAAAAATTCCATGCAGCCCCTGAATGCACCGCCTGCTACAGTGAATGTGAGGATCAAATTTGTTCAATAAAGTCAGAATGAATTGTTTAAATCAACTCTGGGATGGATGTTTGTGGTGGTCAAGTGGGGAGGGAAGACAGACGCCTAAAAGTCGTGCTGGAGAACCAGAGCACCTTGATGGAAAGTGGGCTACTGGAACAAGACGGAAATGGACTAGATGTGAGAACAAGGTTCTGTTGGAACGCTACTACTCAAGTAATCCTACTGAGAGAGGTTCCATGCTGAGGATGTGGAGTGAATGGATGCTTTGGAACCCACAATCATAGCTAACTGTCAAACAACTAGTAACTCAATGTTCAAACATCCACAAACAGCAACTGCTATCACAACTTGAGATTGACGAAGTACAACACAACTGTAACACCACAAGAGAACCACAACATCATGTCAGAGAGGAGGCTACACCACACTCCCAACCAGACGTTGGGAACACAGCCCCAATAACCACTGTTACGCTGAGCGAGGCAGCAACGGACCTGAAAGACAACATCATGTCTAGAATGAACACCAGGCAACCCCGACACCAACGCTTAAGTGAAGTAACACCTGAAAGTCTCCTGGAAACTGTTAATGAAGCATTGAGGGCAATTCCTACCACAACAATCACAGAAACCAATGAACTGGTTTACACTTCAACAGCAGTGATCCTTGAGATGCTATAAGAGCAACCGTGGGAGAAAACAATGTCCACCATGAAAGCAACGGCTGCAGGCTAAGACCACGACAGCTCAGAGGGAAGTGAGTCAGATGACTGAGGCCCAAAGAGGTGCAATGAAAAACAAGTGCGTAAGAGATACAGTCAGATGTCCGTACCTGAAGCACTGGGTTTATAAGATTTATAACCCCAATTTTTATAGTGAAATGAAACTTCAGTTTCCGGTTCCCGACACCACACGTGTCTTTCTTCGGCTCTCGATTCCTGACGTCTTTTTGAGTGTTTTTTATAGCGTTTTTTGTATTAAACAGCAGATATTCTGCTACAGAGAGAGCTGAACATGGCACCAAAGGCTGACCTGGCAGAACTTAAAGCTGCATTGGCAGACATTCAAGCCAAGCAAGCGGACATCCAACCCAAGCTAACTCCATTGCTGGCTTTCGAAGCTAAGCTATCTCCATTGCTGGCTATGGAAGCCAAGCTAACACCTCTGCTGGAACTTGTGCAGGAATTCCGACAAGAAAAAGTACGAAATAATCAACAGGATTATCGGCTTGACCTCATGGACAGAAGACAGAACGATGTGGATCAACAACTAAGAATGAATAATATCATTCTCACGGGATTTCAACTCAAACCAAGAGCTAAGCCTGGTGCAGCTAACGTTAGCACGGAGGCTTGCGGAGCTACAGCTGAGACCGTGGAGAGTCAAGTTGGATCATTCCTCACTTCCAAAGGGATTTCCTTGGATCTGAATGAAATCGAGATCTGCCACCCGCTTCCCAGGAGAGAGGAGTCAGATAAATCAGCGATCCTCATCAGGTTTGTGAATCAAAAGCACAAAATTGCTCTGATGAAGCAAAGAAAACTGCTAAAAGGGGCCCAGGTTTACATTAACCATCATTTATCGAAACATAACGCATTGTTGGCAAAACATGCCCGACTCCTGAAGCGAAAAAAACGGATCCAGAGCACATGGGTGCAGAATTCCAGGATCTACGTAAAAAGAACGGTCCACCGGACCTGGCCAAGGCTGTGGTCATCTCCAACATGAAAGACTTTGAGAAGTGTGTGGTCACGGAGCCTTTATTTGAATCGAAATAAGAATCAAAAATGATTTCAAGAAAATATGGCGCCGGGATTTACCACTAACTCTTAGATCAACTTTGACCTGATTTTCAGCAGCGATTTCTGCCCTGCAGACAACACAAAGTCTGCAGTCATAACAACGAGGAGAACTCTGTAAACTCTGTTCTAACCTGAAGGACGGCTGTTAATCAGGAGCAGAACGCAGTCTTGGCTGATGGCATGAATCATATCAGTTGACATAGTTCCCTGAAATGTGATTAATGTCAAAGGATCTACTAATGAAATGACCTGCACTTATTTATTTTCTACATCTGATTAAAGTAAATGATATTTCAGACACATGATTTATTGTTGCCTCTTACTTGGTCTGAAGAAATGACTTGTCCGATGAAGATAGCCAGCATCTACTTGATATTTACTGATTTTGATCTTTTTGTTTTGTCTTTGTTTATTCTTTACTTTTTTCTTTAATTACTATTTTTTATTATCATTTTTTATTTATTCACATCATTGATTTTTTTATGATAAAACTATTCTTAAAAAAAAATTTTTTTTGATAATTATTCTCTATTATTATTATTTTTGTATATGCTCCAATCAATTTTAAAATAGTGTTCTACTTACATGCAAAGCAGTATGACTCAAGGATGTTTAATTACCTGTATACTGTCAGTACAGTATAAGTACCTGATTATTAGTTACGAACCGGTTGATGTCTAATGTAAAGTAAATGGTCTGGTCGAGTCGGGGTGGGATTATATAAGTTCGCTTCCTCCCACTCCCTTTCAAGCAGTGAATTTTCTGATGTCTAGTTATCCTATGTTTGACATGACTACTGTTGCAAATCTTTGTGGGTGTTGATTGTGTTACACATGTCTTCTGTATATCTTGTCTGCTTGATATAAACCATTTCAATTCAATTCAATTGAATTAAATTAAATTAAAATTCAATTCAATTCAAAATCTGTCCAACACAAGAGGCTCACAGCTCATATCTGTTTTCTCAGCTGTTGGACAGGATCAGTTTAAAAGAAAAAAGAAAAAAAAACTTGGTCCATGTCTTCTGCCCTGTAGTTCATCATCCTCCCACTAGGGACAGTAGAAATTAACATTTCAAAACCACTTTTGTTTGAAAAGTTTGGTTTATTTCCAAAACTTTGTGTTGAGAATAAGTCATCTATTGTTCTTATTTTTTAATAACTATTAACTTCAGTAAAAAAGAAAAAGAAAGAAAAAAAGAAGCACAATTTGATGATAATTCATTTTTCTTAATACAGTTACACAAAGTTAAAAATGTGTAGATGAAATTTAAGACAGTGAGTAACTAAGGGTTTTTATTTTTCCTGAACACTAATGTCAATATTTCTGCATCTAAAACGTGAGCAAAAATTTAAAAATCACTCAATATATCTCACAACTGACGTAATCTATCATTTAAAAATGATGTTGCAAAATTTATTTTGTGGATTTAATCAAAAATATTTAAAAAACATTAAACCTCCATCCATCCATCCATCCATCCATCCATCCATCCATTTTTTTCCCTTTCACAGGGCTACCAGAGCAGAACCCAGCCACTCATTGGCAAAACATTAAACCTAATTTACCAAAAAAAATCTGTCAATTCATTGATGAAGTGATGGAAAACAGTGAAACACAGTGACACACCAAATGATGATGCATGCAGGACTTATCACCAGCTGCTCTTCCCCTCCCCTTTGCTTCCTCATCGCTGTCCGTGGACTGCAGACCAGCTTTACACTCAAACCTGCAATGTTGGAAGATAAAGACACCTCATTTTTTATGATGGTCCTTTTGCAAAAACCAGCTGATTTTCTTAGACTTCAAGCATGACGTGGTATTTTCTGGGGCTGCACTGTTCTTGTGCAGGGGTTAGTAGTCTCCAATAGCCGGTTGGGCAGCGAAAGGCTTCTGTCACTTCTCTAGAACTTCGTGTTGTTCCTGTTGACCTTAAAGAAATCCTACTTATCTATCCCTACACTACCTTTCTAGAGTCAGCTGTCTAATCTGGGACACCCGGATCTCACTCTTCCAGCTCTTCTAGAAATATGACTTGGTATCACAGGGCCAGCAAATAACAAGCATCTGTCAAATGTGTTTTTTTTTACAGATGCTTTTTTATGGGTCCAAAACATGACGAGGATAAGTGTTTGTTTTCAAAGTACTTCTGTTTGTAATTGGAAGTTGACCTCCTTGATCAAACAACTAAACTCTACATTAGTTCCATCTACTGTACTCTGCAGTCAAGCAGTCATGCTTCAAGGTTCTTCATGCAGAAGAGAATTCTCTTGGAAACATTCAAACAAGTGACAGTGTCAGTTGTCAATCAGAGTTGTCACGCAAGGCATCTTTTGCGTACTTGCTTGGTTCCCAATTCCACTGAAGATGAAGTTTCACTCTGATCATGTTTTGATCTGTTTTCACAGTGTTCCCAGTGGTCTTTAATCATGATGACACCGTTTTTAGCCAAAATCAAAAGCTTGTGTCGTTTTCTAGGACATAGTTTCTGCAGAGTGGCAGCAGTTCATTAGAAATTTGGCTCTGAGTTGTGGGCAGAACCCTTGGCGTGAAATATCCCCATTGCCAAGATCTCTCTGTTCTCAAGCACTCTCCCGCTAGCTTACAGCCCCTCACAACCCCCGAGCTAACATTACCGCTGCAACAATAACACCGAGCAATATCAGAGCTATCCAGCCGTACGGTTTTAAACCAGATTCCAGCTCAGACGAGGAAAACAAAGACGTTCATAGATCTATTTGTCTGAAATGCATCAGAATAGAGCAGAGCAGGGATCATGTGACCACCCAGTGTATTTTCCACATCACAGCTACAATATTTTTCAAATTTCATTTTTCATCTGATTCACCATAATTTGAATAAAGAATTACACAGACAGTCATTTTAAGCTTAATTTTGTTTGGTAAATGCTGCAAGAACATGTTAGAAACACCAAAAACACATTTTTCTTCGGAGTGCGTCTTTAAAACTACACTAATTATTTCACCACTACAGTACAGACTAGTAACATACAAAAATCCACTCAGCACTGAAGTGCCAAAGCATTACTAACCAATATACTACAACAATATCATGCAAAGAAACATTTTTTTCTTAAAACTCTTATTTTCCTCCCTTAAGCTGGTGGTTTAGAAAGACAGTGCACCGCACATGCACACAGTCATGAAGCATCCCCAGAGTAACACTAAACTTCTGACTAGTAACGCCTAACTAACTGCTTTAGTTACTGCTGGTGATGAAGTTGCAAACACTCAGACAGTGATGGTTCACACAAAACTCTAGTTCTACATTTACCAAAGCTTCTTCAGAAGACGCTCCTGGTTCAAATTCCAGCTGAGTGGAGTTTGCATGTTCTCCTGTGCATGTGTGGGTTCTCTGCAGGCACTCTTGCTTCCTCACACAGTCCAAAAACATATAGGGGAACTGGTGAATTTAATGTGCCCCTGGCTTTGAACGCGAGTGTGTGTGGTTGCATGTCTCTGAGTGACTGGGATAGGCTCCAGCAACAATATGACCCTGAAAGGGCTTAAATGGTGTATGCTTATATGGTACTTTTCTACCTTCCTTGAAGTCCTAAAGTGCTTTACAGTCACAGCCCCATTCACACACTGATGGCAACTCTGCTGCCAAACACTGACACCAACCTTCCACCAGAGGCAATGTGGGGTTCAGTGTCTTGCCCAACGACACTTCAACACATGGGCGGACAAGGCAAGTATTGAACCTGTGGCCCTACCTCTGCACTACGGCCACATAAGCATCTTTAGAAAATTGATGAATGAATAATTTCTTTAGAACTTTTTGGGGAACCATTTTTATGGAACATGCAATAAAATCCAGTTTACAGTTAATCTCCGCCGTTTCACTTTGTACATATTTTTTAAAAAGGACGATGCTGCTCAGTTTACCTCATTTCAAGTGTGTATCAGAAAATAAAGGTGTTTTCTGATGACTTTCTCTGAGAACCATCTGTCCAACCTCAGCTGTTGCTCCGAGGACAGACACCCATGTTGGAAGGAAAGGAAACTTGATGCCAAAGGACAGTTTTAGTAGAATGAGAGGAATTGGAAATGTCAGGATGAGTGGGGATGGCGTGCATACAGACGCAGAGGTTTTACGGGACTTTTTACAGTCCCCTACCTAAACATCAATGACTGCATCTAATTTCTTTTCCCATTAACCTGTCTCTTAAAGATTAAATCAGGAAAACTCTCGCAGAAAAGTGACCTTTTTCTTTTCTTTACATCATCCGTTTGAGGCCTCTTGCAGCCATTAAGAGGATGAGGAGATGCCCTGAAAGTATTCGGAGAATTCCCTCGGAACAGACTGACTCTGCTTGGCTGCTGTGTCTCTTTCCTCTACACGGCTAAAGGTCTACCCAAATAAGGCCGGACGGCCTGAGCTGACGCGAGAGGAAGACATGTAACAGATAGGGAGAGGGAGCTGCTGAAAGGCCATGGCCTTATAAGGATGAAGTTTCCTTTTTTCCTTCCCCTCTTATTTCTCTGATCTGATCCCTCCTCCCCCTCTCTCAGTGGACAAGTGAAGTCATCTCTCCTCTTCTGCTCCTTTTAAGCTGGCATTCTGGGGAGGGAGGTGCTTGTGAGGCGTATACAAACACTCTGTCAAGCATCCGAGCTCGTCCCCCCACACTGCACCGGCGGCCTGCGTACAGCTCACCTTTTCCTCCAACGCAGTGAGTATGCCTCTCCTTTTTAGTCTGAAGAGTGAAGTTCTCAACAACTGGGTGTGTGTACGAAAACATCTGACAAAAGAAGGAGTTAAGAAACATTAAAAAGAGAGTTTTGGGTCTGTTTTCATGGATGACTGACTCAAAACAAAACCCTTTTGTTTTTATCATGAGGTTATTTAGTGAGACGGAGCGCAGAGAAGTGGGATGTTTCTGTCAGTTTAACAACCAAATGATCCACAGCCATAAACGGCTTTGGATGTGAAGTAGACACATCCAATGAGTGCTCATGACACGCCAGAGCAACCAAAAAACCTGGACTTAGGGTCCCTTTTGTGAGCAGAGTAGAAGCAACTGCCTAATGTCTGGATTCACAGATTATTTTGCCAAAGTTGAACTCTCGATGATTCAGGATGAGCCGCCCTGCCAAGCCGTAGGCAGATCACAACCAGAGAAGAGGAAGAGTCGATTGTTCACAGTCCCGGTTGATGTGCATCAGAGCAGGAACTGTGAGCACAGAGTCAGGAAACAAGGTGCTCATCACACCTGACAAACAGCAACTATGCAGAACCACGGAGGGCCGTGGCTGCAGTTTCAGAGCAAGCCTGCTGTTCTCTTGGCAGGTCAGGGCACAGCAGCAGCTTTCTGTGCAGCTCTCATTAGGTGGAAAGCTCCAAGAACAGCATCAGCCGGTACATCTGTCTCCGTCTACCAGCAGGGATCACATTTCTCCGCTTGGTTTTCCCTGATCTCCCACACGCTGGCTTTAAAGGAACCAGCATGAGTTTGTCCAAGCCAAAACATCCTTTGGTGGTTTGCTGGTTAACTGTGGATACGTGACGCCCTCAGGGCTCCTGCAGCAGCCACAGCCCTCATTCTGGCTTCCTGTTTTGGCACTGAAGGCATTCACCATGGTGACGGAGAAACAGAGCAGGAAAAACACAAAATGGACCGACGGATTCATTACTTTTAAAAAACAATTTTCTAGCTTTAAGAAGGAATTCAGATGTTCAAGAACATGTGTGACCTTACCATCAGCAGATGTGTGTCTATGACTAACAAAGTAACCACTGGTCTGTGAGTTGTACTGATGGAAAAGCAGCCTGGAATGCAGTTTTTCATCGACGGCACGGAAGCTGGCTTTGCAGATAAGCTCGTCTTATTGGATCCTGGGCTGGACCCCAAGATCAACAACGAGACCCAGGCTGCTCATAAATTCCAGTAAAGAGACCCGGCCCTAATGGACTCACTCGTCCTCCAAAAGCATTATTACACTTATAATGCTTCTCCTCCTGACAGAACAAAATGGTGGAAAATGCACAGATCCTCTGTTGTTTTCTTTGTAAACTATCTGCAGAGAAACCTATCAGACGAACAGTTAGAAGAAAGTGTCCAAACGGAAAAAGGTTCAGTGCATACCAGACTAGCATTACCCTGTAATAACGGTATGATGACGCATGTCAGTGAGAACACCACGGAGTGTGCGTTTGTGTAAAAGAGCAGAAGGAAGACGGAGGATCTAAATTTGCGGTTGAAAGTAAGAAGCCGTGCTGCAGTGTTTGGCTTTTTCATGTTCTGGAAAAGCACCACTGGGATGCTAAAGCTATGGAGCACATGGGTTGGTGGTAACACACTGTGGACACGCCGGGCAGATGTCCACGGATGTCTTCGGCTCTATGGCGTGAAGTCATGCCGTATTCCTTTCTATGTGAAACTGATTCCGGTGGCTCCGGACCGACACAGTCCCAGAACTAAGATGAACTCATTCCACCCACTTTTCCATTGAAATCATTCCAGCAACAAACACCAGGCAACACGGCCGAATGGAGGAATGCTTTCCGGCAGGGATTAAAAGCAGAAAAGTCACAAACCGACCTCCAAGTAAATGTGCTTTCTGACTGAAAATATGAGGCTTTTGAAGGTACCAGGGAGCCAGATTCCTGTCACTCCATAAAAAGCCTGTATTAATCCCACATGAGGAATTAGGAAAACCACTAAGGCAAACATTAGAAGACTTCATTCTCCAAATCGGAAAAATGTGGCAAAACAAAACAGTTTGCTAAAAATGACCACAAAAAGCCAGTCCAGAGCAGTGAGTCCATTCCCTGCTTAAACCTGGTAAATATTTATCTTTATGAATAATCTTCCAGCCAAGTTCAAGAAAAAAGATTTCCCGTTCTTTTTTCATTCATTTACAAACTTGTTAAATCTTGACAATCAAAATTAGAACAAATGTTTCAAAGATTTGCATTTCCATTTGGTTTACCATTAAATGAAGAGACTACCAATCTCCTTTGTTTCTGGGGTCAACACAGTCAAACGTCCATTAAAAAAAGCCACCAGCAGCATTTATGTTTATGCAGACATTGAAGATGTGTTTGACGAACTATATCAAACAAACATTTGTTTACGCCCTTTTTATTACAATTTTTGCTGTTGCCCCTGGCAACAATACATCCCATTCTATGCAAAAAAAAAAAAAACCACGAGTCGGCTCTCGGTTTGACCTTCTACATCATAACTGTGAACCTCCCCTGCAACAGGAAGTTGACGTGACCTGACATCAAGATGGCAACAAAGGTTGGACGGTGCTGACAGCACTTTGATGTTGGTTTTGCACGTGGCTTTTTGGCCCAAGCGCATAAAACTATAAAAACTGGGTGGCACTGGCAGTGTGTATGTGCTAAAAGAACAGAATGTACTGGTGTTAGTGTGCGTGGATGAACAAACCTCTAAATATATCAGCTGGGACTGACCTGGAGCTCCCACTGTCCACCGTTTAGCCTCAGAGATGCTGCAGATGCTGTGAGGCTCAATGGTGTGCACGAGGAGACACATGCTGGCATTTCCACTGTTTTTTACATATTTAAAAAATAGACATTTAAGATGGATTGCTGAGCATTTGCACTAATGGACACGCTTCTGGCCTGCATGCTGTCAGTGTTTGTGCTAATGCATTTTGTCATTGCCTACAGTGACAGGTTGCCCTCCACATGCTCTCCTTCATCTTTACTGTTTTGCCTCAGAGGATCCAGACTTTGTTCATGTGGTCTAATGTGGTTGTTAGGAGGATCAGGAAACTCCTGCAAAAACTTCATTTTACTTGTTCCACTTTGCCATAAAGTTCCCTCAGAAATTGCTCAAATGAAGGGAGTCGAATTTGAAATTGCTCCACCCAGAAGTTGCGTTAAGACCCAATGTAAATTGTGTTTTCTACATGTTCTTGTGTCATTTTTCTGATAATCGAGGACTTATTTAAACCAAATTAGGGTCAAAATTGAGTATATTCTTACCTAAATCGTGAACGAGGAGCAGACAAACAGCAGTTTGGAATAGATTGTATTCGTGATGTAGAAAATACGCTGGACGGACCACGAGCTCCCTGCTGTAAACCGTTCTGATAAATCCACTAACAGACAAACAGATCCATGTACATCTTTGTTTGTCTCAGCTGGAATCTGGTTTAAAACTGTACCACTGGATAGTTGCGACATTGCTCATCATTTTTGTTGCATGGGTAATGTGTGAGGGGCTGTAAGCTAGCCTGTAAACAGAGAGCTCTAAAGGGAAGGGCTCCCTCCCACAACACTAATGAACTCCTGCTGCTCTGCAGCAACGATCTCCTTGAAAACAACACAGGACTTTTGATTTTGGCTAAAAACAGCATGATCATAATTTAAAGACCACTAGGAGTGGAGCTTTACGGAGGAGAAAGCAGGTTAGCAGGATGTAGACTTACTGTTTGTTCAGTTCCTTCCTTTATCCCTAAAGCCCCCTCCTACGTTGGTTTTCCATGTTACCTTGACCCCAGCTACCAGCTACCCCACCATGCAGGGTGGGGGAGCTGAGGGTTCGGGGTCAGAAATACCGCTGGAGACAGATTTTGAGATATTCTACAGGGTGGTGATGCACCACAAAGCTGTTTGCCTGGCAACCACCAATAAACAACAAAAGGAGAGATAGTCTGCATCCTTGGAGGCAAAAACAAACAAGGGGTGAATTTAAGCTATCTGGACATATTGGTGACTAATGCTAAAATAAAAGGTTTTTTTCCCCTTTTTACATTTAAGATTTCTTTTTTCCCACAATTTTCCACATCGTTGTCCTTCTACAATCTTCCAGAGTGCTGGCATGGCTAACAAAGGCCCATCCTATGGCATGAGCCGGCAGGTTCAAGAAAAGATTGACAGCAAGTATGACCCGGAGCTGGAGCTGATCCTGGTGGAGTGGATCAGCCGTCAGTGTGGCTCCGGTGTGGGCCGGCCAGAACCAGGCAAAATGGGCTTCCAGGCCTGGTTGAAGGATGGATGTGTGAGTGGAATCGCCCAACTTTTATGGGCTTTTGGTGTTGACTGTCCTCCATTGCAGCTTCATCTGGTCCCTGCAGGTTCTAGGTGAACTCATTAACAGCTTGTTTGCTGGTGAGAAACCCGTGAAGAAGATCCAGAGCTCGCCCATGGCCTTCAAGCAGATGGAGCAGATCTCACAGTTCCTCAACGCTGCAGAGAAGTATGGCGTCACCAAAACTGACATGTTCCAGACCGTGGACCTCTGGGAAGGTCAGACAGGTTTTATTTGGCTGGAGGGGGTTTGCAGAATAAGCTTCAGGAGTGTGGCCCGTGAAGTATTCTAACTGCATGTCCTGGTGCAGGCAAGGATCTGGCTGCGGTGCAGAGGACCCTGTCAGCCTTGGGAAGCTTGGCTGTCACCAAGGATGAAGGCACTTACAACGGAGACCCCAACTGGTTCTTCAAGTGAGCTCAGTGAAATGAAGTGGGTCGACAACGACACCAGAGGAATCGCCGCATAAACTATGTTCAAATGTCGTTGCAGGAAGGCGCAGGAGAACAAGCGAGACTTCAGCGACGAGCAGCTGAAGGCGGGCAAAAACGTGATCGGCTTACAGATGGGGTCCAATAAGGGTGCCAGTCAGGAGGGCATGAGCTACGGACGACCCCGACAGATCCTGTAAAAAAAGAAATCACTGCTCTTTGGCCATTGCTGTTGCCTAAAAACGTCAAAGCTCTCCCATTCTGTCAACAACAAGCCAACCCTGTAAACTGACCGTCTTCATGATGCAACACGACCTGCAAAGCATTCATCTCCAGGATGGTCAACAAAGCCCAGATGTATACAAAAATGACACATTTTCCAAGCAAATCTTTACTGACCGTCGCCATAAATGACATTTGAGCAACACAATAAAAAAAACATTGACTTATATTTTGCTAAAATGTTTACCTGCCTATTCTGTCCAGATTGAAACACGCCTCTTCTTGCTGCAGTAGTGTTTGGTAGTTGACCGCTTCTGTCAGTGGCTATGTTTTTGTACATTTTCTTAATAATAAATGACTTTGACATAATTTCTGAATTATTTTGTGATTCTGGAAATGTCATCTATCGCTGAAATATGTCAAACAAAGCCACACTAATTAACAATACTACATTACTGTTAGAGATACACGAACCAAAACCGTTCAGATACAAAAATCCCAAGTTATTCTATCGTTCCTTTATTTTTAATACGGGAGTTCCGCTCCCGACCGGAACCAGAACCGCCAGAGAGAGAGAGAGAGAGAGAGAGAGAGAGAGAGAGAGAGAGAGAGAGAGAGACTACAAAATCAACTGCTGCCTCATTGAGGACACGTGACCGTGAAGCTTCCGTCTTCAACCAGTGAGTTCCGGTTGAAGACGGAACTCGGTCTAACTAGTCGCTTTTTCTATGGTTTCAAATGGTTAATATGTCAGGAAAACGCTCAAGAAGTTCGTGTCTGCTTTTGCCAGACACGCGCATCAAGTCAGCGCAGAGCAGGTCGTGCAGGGACAGGAAGTTGGGTTCTAACTTCAAAATAAAACACCGGGTGGATTTTCAAAATAAATGAACTATTGTTATGACGAGTTCAGACCTTCATTACTAATCTTAAACTAATCTGTACTTCATTGTAATATTTTCTGATTAGAATTGCCTTCTTTAAATTGTATATCATTCAGTTTGAGCATCTTTTGTATAAAACATTTCTAATTACAACTAAAGTCTGTGTTTAGAGGATCAGGTGCAAAAGAGAGTTTAGCTGTGATTCCTGAAACTAGAGTCACTTTGGGTTCAGCTGTCTGGAACTGGAGGTGTAGGACCTAAAATGCAAGAAACTGGCTTGGTGGCAGAAGCATAAACATTTAAATTAATAAACTTCAACAGGACAAAAACCACAGAGAAACAAAAAAGGGGATAAAGCAGATGACACTTCTGAGGACAATAAACTGAAAGAAAAACAGCTGTGGATGATCAACATGAACCTGAAGTGACTGAGAGGAGACAAAACGTGACCAAACACATCAAACTAAACCACAAAATCCTCACAGCGACAGGATGAAAATAACATTAAATATTATTAATACATTTCAGAATTTTAAACGGGGATAAACGTAGGAAATCTGTGTTTAAAATGTTACCATCTGTTTTAAATTTGATTCATGTTGATTCTGTCTGCAGCACAATGCCAACATAAAGAACCTCCAGTTTTTTATTGCTTTGGATGTCTTCCAAATCTATGATAAAGTGGATAAAGTCATGTTGACAATAATGTTTCTACATCAAAAATATGGCAATTGTATCATTTTCACCTATGCAAGTCGTATAGCTGAGTCATTATCTATTAGTACTTTATTTTGAAATTTTACTCAATTTCCATATTGTTAAAGGACAAATAAAACCTGTGTTTTTGCTGCCCTTTTCCGACTTTGAGCCCCTGCCCCTCTGAAACCCTGTGCACATCCTTGGTGCCAGGTTATGGCAAAATTTGATCATTTCGGCCTGTAGTCCCTGATCATTAGACATGTGCATACGCCAAATTATGTTTGAGGTTTATGCGTTCCTTCATACACTTTAAGACCCACTCAGATGAAAAGGAGTGTTTATCCCAGTGAGCTTTATCCCAGTCTTTACATTCTCTCAACTACTACAATTCTTCAATTGTTTGTGCAATTCATGTATTTCCAGCCGAATCTGAAGCGGAAACAAGCAGCCTTGTGCTGATGTGCAACACTTTACAGCAGTGAGGTGTTTACGCTTTCGACGTGGATCAGCTTTGTGCCGTCATGCAGCATTAAATGTGTTACATATTGGTGCAACGCTGATATGAAAAGCTGATTTTCTCTGTATCAGAATCAGTTTATTCTTGTTGATCACGTAAACAGTTTTACAGTGTTTCAAAGGGCATGTGGTACTTGGGTCTCACCGGCGACATCTCTGGTGTCAAAGGGTTACAAAACTAAGCTCAAAGCTGCATTTCTGAGTATTTATTTATTGAAATTGTTGTGAATCAGAAGCAGATGAAAAATGCCATTTGAAAAAATGTTGTATTTGTGACGTAGGATATACATTGGGTGGGTCACAAGCTCCTTGCTCTGCTCCATTCTGATGCATCCAATGACATACAAACAGATCCATGTTCGTCTTTGTTTCCCTCGTCTGAGGTGGAATCAAAACTGTGAGGCTTGTTAGCTATATTATTGGTCGCCATTTTTGTTGCACCACTAATGTTAGGTGGGGGGTTTGAAGAGCTGTAAGCTAGCTAGTGACCATGTAAACAAAGAGCTCTCAGTAACAGGGGAGGGAAACGGGGTTTCTTTACACCAGCAGCCCACAATTCAAAGGTGAATTTCAAGTGAAGTCCTGCTGCTCTACAGAAACTATGTCCTGGAAAACATTAAACTTAGGGTTTTAGAATTTGGCTAAAAACTGGATAATTAATTAAAAAACCACTGAGAACAAATTGAAAATGTATCAGTAGGTGAATAGAGTGGGACTTTTAGCAATCTGTGGTTTTGTGAAATTCTTTTAGACATTTTTAAACTTGTTTCTGGGAGGGCTAGCAACAGCTGTGTTGTGGCCATGTTGGCAAGTGAATGCCTACAATAATTGGGAGGAATTTCCTTAACTAATTTCTTGAAAATAGAATTTATTTTCTAAAGAAAAACTAAGCAAATGCATTCAATAATTTTCAGTGAGATTTTCTACAATTAGTTATATTAAAAGGCTGAAAAACGATCTCCAAATTCTGCGTTGATTTCCTCCTAAAGCCCATCACCAGTAAAGAAAAATCCACCAGTCCAGAATCATGTTTTCAATGTATTTTATTTTCAATCATCTGTGACTCGCACAGCATTACAGTTCCCAACTGCATCCGGATAGAAAAGAAAAGGAACAGCTTTATTACAATCTTAAACGTGTTGTGTAAAGAGTTCAACGCCGTCAGCATACAGTACATGTGTACAACAGGCACACATTTATATATTATACTTTATTAAAAAAATACAAACTGCAAATCCCATTTCAAGTTTTAAAAGAGTAGTCGATTTTGGAACCAGCAGATAAAAACCCACCCGCCACAAAGGAGTCAGAAAACACAAAAAAACACCTCAGAAAACAAATGCCTTTTAAAAATGTAAATACCTATATGAAACCTCACATTTTAGAGTGGAAGACCCTTGCATGCTAAAAACACCAGCACTGCATCACACGCACACTCACACACATTCATCTCTTATCACATTTGACTTCACAGGTTTCACAAACAGACCTGTTAGAGCTCATCCAGCTGCACAGACAGGATTTATGTGGTGGGATTAGAAACCTTTTTTCTATCTTGCTGCTCAGAAGCAGCTCTCCAAATGTTTCTTTGAGTAATACTAAGTTTACTTAAACGTAAACCTAATTTTTGCCAATTTAAAGCCTTAAAAAGCCAAAGATTTTTCCACGCGGTTGTCTCTTTGTTCAGGAAGAAGCACACAAACACGAACAGTTACAGTCCAAACAAGGTCACTTGTCTGAGAGATGAGGAGAGGGATGAAGAGTCCACTCCTCTTTTGAGTACGAGGTCCACTTGGACACGCCCACCTCCAGTCAGAAGCAGCCAAGGAGAGGAGGAGCAACCCAGAGCGATCCAGCGGCTTTCATTTCATTTCCGTGATTACAGTACGCTCTCCTGCCATCAGCGGCACTTTGGCCTCATAGTCCAGAACTGTGTGCAACTCCACCCCTGAGTCCTCCTCCTCTTCCTCTCTGCACCCCTCAGCCTCCTGCTCTGTTAGTGCCTCCTCCACTCCTTTAATGCTGCGCCTAAATTTCACAGGGTTGAAATCCTGCCTCCTGGACAGGCACAAGACGCCCCGGAAGTTTCTGTCGGCCAGTGTGACCTCAAGAGTGTAGTAGAGGGACCAGAAGAGGGCGAAGCATCCAAACAGCAGCAGGAACTGCAGGAGAAAACACAAAGGCACAGATGAAGCGAGTGCATTTCACATTAAAAGGGGCAAAAAGGCCTAAAGAAATAAAGGGGATGTGCACATCACAGCTACATTATTTTCTACTGATGAAAAGAAGATGGAAAGCTTAAAAAAATAAAACAAGGAAAACATTGAACTAAAAAGCCTCTTTTAAAAACAGAAGGTTACATTTTTTAGTGTTTTATTGACAAATTCTATTGAAACCCCTGCAGATGAAGTGGAGAAAAATAATGTAATATCTGATTTATTAAGACGAAAAAGGCGTACATTTTTCCATCGCACTCCCTCCAACATATCTATCCCGATCCAAGCACCAAAATCCTGTAAATGTTTCTGAGCTGATGTACTTTCAAAGTAAAAGGGACCAGCGCGACCTTAGAAGGACAGCTTTATGTGGCTTTTTGAAGAACTTTACCTGAACCTTTTACCAGAGAAAGTCCGAATCTGCAAAGGTGTAAGGGCCAATTTAATGGGTGTGAAGACACAACTCTTCAAAAGCCACTGAAACTGGAAGCACCGTGAGGGTACTCCTGCTTTGGCAGAACTGTGGGTCATTAGCCCTCAATTATGCATCATTTACAAACACACGGGTTTTATAGTATAGGACTGCATGAAATCCTGATTCTATTTCAGTTCGTTTATACTTCAGTTTATTAAATATCGATTCATTTTTACCATTCAAAACTAATTTAGTTAGAAAACACTTTTCCTATAGCAAATTATTTAAAAAAAAACAAAGCTGGAACTTTCATCAATTAAAAAGGGAATTTTTTTTAACATAAAGAATGAAAGAAAAAAAAAACTTTTCTGAGACCTCTATCTCAGTGTGATCCAAACTGTCCTTAAAAACCAATCGTTTTTAACTTGGTTCATGTTTTCTGCGATGTAGTTCATCCTCATTCCACTAGAGGCAGCAGAAGGTCATTTCAAAATGGCTGCTTCCATGAAACCTCATTTAATTTTGGTGGGAAAAGATTAGCTAATAACTTATGAATTGTTATTCATTTTTTAAATAACTAATTGTTGTATTGACCAAATGCAAAATTTGTTGATACTTAATTCTTTATAATGCAGTTACATCATGTTAAAAATGTGTGAATCAAATTTGAGACAGAGAGTAAATAAGGTGATCTTTGATGTGGTGAGCTTTACAGGGTAAAAAATAGAAAACTGTTTTCTTTACACTATGTCTTTTATTTAAATAAAGGTTTGAAAAAAAGGTGTAAGTTGTTAACAAAAGTTGTGTACGCATTCTCTTGCTATGGTACTTTCACTTTAGGTAGTATAAACCTCTGGTGTTTGAGTGAGGGAATGCCACCTGTACCTTCAGGCTGTTGGATGTAAAAGGTCGGATGATTTCAGAAGGGATGTCCAGGCCTGGGGGGCAAGGCAGTGAGAAATTGCTGTCCAAGTATTTGCCGCTCATGGCCTCCTTCACCAACCTGCAAACAAACCAACAGCTGGTCAGTCTGCATCAACATCACTGCCTTCACACAGAGACCTAGTTTGCAGGTGAAAGACGCACATCTGTCGCTCCTTGAGTTGGCTGGGGGTCATGGATGAACCGTACAGGCTCAGCTTCCACTCCTTCAGCACCCCCACGGCGGCGCACTGGTCAGACATCGCCTCCTCTACACAAAGTTAGGGAGGAATGAAGGAGATCATTAAGAAAGTATTAAAAGCCAAGAAACCAAAGTGTTGAGTGTGTTTTCAGTAGGGCTGTCAACCTTAACGCCTGTCATTCATTTTTAAAAATGAACGCGTTCGTATTAATTAAAGTAGATTATTCACACATCAGAAGTGACCGTCTTTCATTTGTGTCAGGCGATTCAGGCTTCCATGGCGTGCACCAATTTCTGAATATACACACTTCACTGGGCATTATCCCGCTGATAACATGGTCACTAACAAAAGAAATATTCAGTTTTTTGTACTTTTATCCTGTTATTTTTGGGATTTAGGTCGCTTTTTAACAAGAAGTGGACTATTTGGTGTGTAATGCGGCCCGCTGTCATGGTAACACAACAATGCGACTGCAGCGGCGACAGAAAGCGACATATATAAGCTGATCGTCACGATAGGTTCAATAAAGCATCAGTTCAGAGAGAAAGTTCACCTCTTACCGCTTGTTTCCGTCCAGAAGATGAAGAAGAGATTTGTTTCAAAGAAGCCTGCGCAGTGATTTAGAACATTTGGAATATGTGACCAGAACTAATTTTTTAGATGCGCATCAAGACCCAGGAACTAATCAGATTTGAGGATTCTCTGGGGCCATTAAGTGCAGAAACACCATGCTTGTTTCTTATGGCTGTACATCAGCATCTTTGTTTCTTGCTGCAGACATTAAAGTCTTTACAGTTCTGCTTCTCTCACTGTTGATGTGTTTTGAGCACACACGTTAGATTTCTGGGATATCTGAGTTAACACTTCACATTTTAGGACATTTCAGACAATAAAAATGAAAGAAAAATGTTCTCTCTGGCCTTTTTTCTGTTCAAAAGCTGCACACTGTCGTATAAAATATACCAAGTAAAACACAGTGATTAGTCGTGATTAATCACAATCCAAAAGTGAATCTGAATAATTTCTTGAATGGACTGACAGCACTAGTGTTCAGCTGCCTCTCAGAAGAGCTTTACATTTAAATGTGTGTCTGCTTCTTACTGTGGTCTGAGATCCTCAGAATGTAAACACCTTCAGCCTTCTCCCCCCAGCAGCGAACAGTGGAGAAAGTCCAGTCCGTGTATCCTGCAGAATCGCTGGAAACACACACAGAACAAACTTCTGACTGATGCTCTTTTTATGTTTGTTTTACAAAACTACTGCAAAGATGAAAGCTGACATGCAAACTACCATTTTGTTCTGTTTTCTGGTATGATTTTACATTTCAAATCAGACTCCTACACACTTACAGGTCAATAGTTCGACGAGCTCCCATGAGAGAGCTCATCCCGCTGGGACAGAGCAACATGACCTCCAGGTTACCGCGGCAGGGATGAGTTATCGTCACGGTGACGGCCACATGCTCCAGAGTCTGCATTCCAGACTCTTCTAGGTCCGCAGCAGAAACTGAAGCAGAGGAGAGCGGATCATCATCTGTGTCATAACTCCTTATACCAAACTGAAGAATTTATGGTATTCATGTACGATTGTTTAAAGAGAAAAACACCATTAATCATTGTGATTTCTCCTTTTTGTAAATAATGAAACACAGAATGAAAGCAGAAGATGAGATATTCTGTCTGTCTGCATGGCTCCTCTCGTTTTTTCTTGAAAAGCTGTCAGAGAACTTGTTTCTGCATTTCCCTGGGCTGCTAATGAGCCACAGAGCTGTGACCATGTAGGGCTGCACACACGCTGCAGGCAGGGAATGATGAAAAACTAACAGAGGGAGGGTAAACAGAAGTGCGAGATGAGACAGAGGTGGGGAGGTGACGCCATAAAAACACTCCAGTGTGAAAGGGTAAAGAAAAGAAACAAAAAAGGAGCAAAAAAAACAAACATTTTCTTCCTTTAGAATGTGGATCCCATAAGCCACTGCACCTGTACACTCACATCTTTTAATTATTGACTACTAAAATCATTCCATCATTAAATACATACAGTTAGCTCCAAAATGAATAGCACATTTGGAGGCGTCACTTTTGTCCAAATGTGAATGACAGCAGATACGTTTGATACAACATGGTGGTTTAGCAAAACAAACCTTAGTGCTACATCTGTCCACCAGGCATCAATTTTCCTTCCACTTTTTTTTTTGAATTTTGGTTTAATTTTAGGCTTTTAAACACAGATGGCAAAGGCGAGTTCAGCTGGAAGTCTGTTCTGTGTGTGAACTATTGTCTACATTTACTTTTTTGTGTTGTTTGAAACACTAAAGTGAGTCAACCTGAAGAGAAATTCGTCATGAGGCCCAATGCGAAATGATTATAATCTTTGATTGCCTTGATACATCCACTCTAATCATCTTTTCATTTATTGTACATGTGTTCCCTGAGTTTTTTTAAATATGATGTTTCTTCTGACGAAATCTAAAAGTTTCTGCAAAGCGGCAGCAGTTCCGCAGAAATTCACATTGAGTTGTGGTCAGGACTGCTGGCGTGGAGCAACCCCGCCTCCCAACCCCCTCCCCTGGAAGTCCACCCAGTGTATTTTTTATGTCACAAATACAATAATATAATTTTTTTCATCTGCTCCCGATTCACCAAGATTTGAGCTAAAAAATACAATTTTGAGCTCAAGTTTCTTCATTTCTGTCTTCTGTTGTGAGAATAATGCCACAAGGACATGTTAAAACACCAAAAACATGATCTTTATCTGAGTGGGTCTTCAAAGACAGCTCTTTTTTTCTTCCTCATACTTCAGATCTACAGATGTCTCAGCTTTCAGGAGCACTGGTGCTCCGCATACACACACATTCAAACACTCCCACACAAAAAGGTTTTACTCTCACAGAGATCGCAGACGAAAACGAATTTAAAACTCAATGTTTGCTAAAAACAAAATCAGGAAACTACAAAGACACAAAAACAACAAATAGTCTGCACTAGGAAAAAACCTGTGCGCTACATTAGATGCCAAAAAAAACAATCATCATGGGAATGATCCAGTAGACCTACACTTGAAAATAAATTTACAAACACTCTCACTTAGACTTACCCTAAACCTGCAACCTAAAAGCACCACAAACTCACATGGCAGCTGTGATGCAATCGGACTGTAAAAAGGGAAGGTAAGGAATGAGGGAGGAGAGTTAAAAGATGAGGAAATGACTCTCCTATGAGGAGGTCATCGCCATGACAACAGAAGAGTACGGAGTTCAAGTACCAAACAAAAAGTCTCAGAAGGCAACGATGAGAGGTTTAGAAACAGTTTGGGGGACATTAGAAATACATATCACCAGTGAAACTCACAAAGACGACCTAATATGGACAGGCAGGCAAAAGAGCAAGAAGAGCAGGGAGGAGTGGACTGTTATCTGAACTGTCCACTAGAGAGCGGGGCAGATGAAAACATTACCGTTCCAGGTACGGACCAGCTCGCTGGGATAGATCAGGATTTTTGCCTCCTCGTATATTACTGGGCTCTGATAAGAAACCAGGAAAGGCACCGTGTCCCACACCTGAAACACACACGAGAAGGAGATGTTCCAGAGGACAGCTGGTGTGTGTGGTGTGCGAGCATGTGCCAGAGCGTGTACCTTGGCAGCATTAACAAGTCTCCAAGCATTGAGAAGGCCAAAGCCATGCTGGTGGCTGTGAGAGAAACCTGCTTCGTTATGCTGCCAATCAGCGTTTGGGTCACACTATAAAATACAAAAAAAAGAGTAAAAACACTGTCTGAAAAAGAGCTTATTTGGGACAGAAAATACACTGGCTGGGCCACAAGCTTCCTGCTCAGTCATAACATTCCCACCCACAACTCAGAGGCAAATTTCTAATGAAGTCCTGCTGATCTGCAGAAAATATGTTCTAGAAAACGACAAAAAAATTGTCTAAAAACGCCATAATCATAATTAAAAACCGCTAGGAACACTATGAAAATAGATCAAAAGATGGTCGGGTGGGTCTTTAAATGCTCTTTGTTTTGTTAGAGATTGTATTTACAGTGTTAGGAAAAAGGATCAACAAACAGTTGGGTTAAATTTAGCAGCAACAACTACAATCAAGCACGAGCAGTAATTGGTGAAAAGACTTTGATGCATCAAACTTGTCCGTGCAGCTTTGGAGAATTCTTGGAATTCAGCAACGTCAGAGTCTTCATGAGCATCAAACACATTTGTCAGCAGATGATTTCAGAAGGCGTCTTAGACAGAGCAATCACCAGAATCTTCCTTTTGTTAAATCCATCACACTTCTGATCTGTTGATTTGTGGTTGTTCTGCTACAGAACTGACCACAAACCAGAGTGAAATCAGGATTATCCCAAAGGTGATTCCTATTCTTCTATTTCTAGTTCTATCTATGTCATCAAGTTGTTACTTTAACACTGATTTGTTTCATCTTAGAAAATACCAAACCCTCGAGTAAAAGTCTCTTTAAATGAACAAACCTTGGTGGCAGTAAAGGCGATGATGTGCTGCACATCTCTCCAGGTGAGACAAGGCCGGACCTGCAGCATGAGGGCGATCATTCCTGCTGCCAGAGGCGCTGCGGCAGAGGTACCGGTGTGGCCTTCTGTGCAGCCCGTCCCCTCCTGCATGGACCAGTCTGACGTCACCTGGACAACAAAAACACCAGAAACATTACAAGCTCAGAGAATTACGTTATTTTCACTACGCAACTTTAACAACTTAACAGCATCACTGCTGAATTCTGATTCTAAATGTATCTTTAGAAGGATAGTTTTCACAAATATACCTGTTTAATTAATAACAACCTGGCTGCTGATAACATTAAACATCAGTGAAGGATTTTAACTTTTAATCTGCTTTTTTTTAACAAATAAACTTTCTTATTCAAGACTGACTTCACATCTTTTGAAGGATAAAAACAGGATTCGTTTTTTCTATTGTAGGAACGCTTTGATTATTTTTGTAGGAATAGAAACCAGGAGCTTTCCCCTTTAACTTCCGGTAAAACCTTTCTAAACCCTTTTCTCTAACGAACCGCCTTTCATTACTTGGTGAAATGTCTGGTGATATTTAAATATCAGGATCCAAGGTGGAGGTCACTACGTGTTGACACACCAGAATGCTACCATTTAAATGCTTGATTTAAATCAATACTAAATCAATTTGAATAACTGTGAATGAAATGTTATTTGATTCCCTTGTGATCGTGTGTAAGTAATAATCCCGGAACTTTAAAAGAAAACATGCAAGATTGAAGCTGTAGGTTCCATTAATGGTGAAGCAGTTCCAGATTTACTTAAAGGAGAATCTCAGCAGCTTGTGAAATCTAGAGAATTACATATCACTTTTTCTGCAGATCAAGTTTGAATCCGGGATCATTCTAAACAGATCTTTTATCTGAACAGTTAAGCTTTTATAACCTATGGTCATAACTTTAGACGAAACTAACTAAAGACTCTAATTTACTGGTAAGCTTTGCCAAACTGCTTAGATTGAACATTGAATTTTTCAGCTTTTGAAATGAAAACCAAAATAAAGTGATGTTTGTGTTGCGGTTACACCTACTATGCTCCTCAGTCTGGATTCACCGCTGCTGAAAGTGACAGCCAGCATCGATGCACATTCCTCTGCATAGTACGGCATCTTGCCTGTCTCATCTACCGCCCCTGTAACAGTTAAACTTTTACACGTCTAAGCTCTCAGGTGAACGAGAAACACTTGCGTGGCTGAAAGTCTGCGTGTCGTACCAATCGTGATGGTGTAGATGGAGTTGGCGTAGCCATCATAGTTGCAGTTGTCACCATATTGACCTCCGTTACCACTGGCGACCACAAAGATGCTCCCAAAGCCTCGTCTACCTGCGATCACCCCATGCTGTAAAGCTGCCTGTTAAGATAAAAAAACAACAATCAAAGTTTGAGATCTGGAGGAAAGTCACAACATTAATAAGCAATAGTGGTATTAGTCCCTTGAGACGACACGTCATTTTTGTGGGGTGACGTGTAAAAAAAGCTAAGCGAAATGGCCAAAAAGTAAAATCTTACATTTTTTCACACCAAATTAGATTTTTTATTTTAACCGAGTTTTTTTCTCCCTCCTTTAACTTTGTTAAAAAATACAAATGACAGAATATTTTAAATAAAGACAATTTTAATTTAGCATGTGCTTTGGAAATCTGGTTAAACACAAAGTTCATCTAAATTCAAGCTGTAAACATGTTTGTAGATCAATGCAGCAGAGGATTTATGAGCTACAGCTAGTTAAGCATCTTATACAGAGAAACACTTCTCGCCTGTTTCAGCTGTTGAAAGAAATTTGTCGTTCTCCCACTTTTGGCAGCTACAACTTTCAAGCTTTGCTGTGTGTGGTTTGATGCTCCAAGTTTGAAGTCACAAACCCACTGGTCAACATTTCATTTTGACTGAACAGACAAGTTAGCTGATAGATGAAAAAAATCTACCAGTCAGGAACATTATTTACCAGACAAATGATGACATTATTTTACAACTATAGGTGTTTTTTATTGATATTATATCAAATTCAGAGAGTCACAACATAACAAAAACATCAGATAAAAACAACTGTTTTAAGTGACTGTGATTTCTAATCAGTCTTCACTCTCTGCTTTTGACATTTTCACACAGTTTATGAAGTGTTTCATTTTCTATCACAAATGTGTTGTTTCTTCTCTTTAGCACAGATAAAAAGCCCCCCGTGACCCCTATGAGGAGAGCTGTCCAACACCTGTAGTCTGAACCATTGAGGTATAGAGAGAATGAAAATTATTTTACTTTAAGAAATTGAGATAGCATTAAAGTACAATATAAAAAGCATGAATACAACTTTAATGTCATCTAACTGTAAACTCAAATGAAAACATGCTGAGAAAACAAAGACTGATTTACAGATTTCTGTCTCCAGTTGATTCATTTTTATATGAAATCCTAACAAAAACAGTCAAAAAATATTTTAATGATTCCGATTCTTGTGTCATTGACAGTAAAGATGCAGCGCTCTCATGGGGGGGGGGCTTTTTCAGCTCAACACTGCCTCTGTAATGTTAGATATTGTTGATAAAAAGTTTGATTCAAAGTAAATTCATGTCTGTTATTGTATTTAGAAAATACAGTCTTTATGAATGACAAATGAGATACGTTTATTGTAGTTATCCTCCACGTCTTAAAGTTCGCTCTGGGAAAATATTCTGACTTTAAACCAGTTTGTGGTCATAAAACTGACGACAGCGGCACAGCTCGTTAGCATAGCATATACCGTCGTAGCATCTGTACGGTGCAGAAATGTAGTTTTAATCTTAAATTATTAAATATATATGTCCTTCATATTCAGATTTTACTGATCTTTTGCAGTCCACTGCCCTCTGCAGGATAAAACATGAACTGTGAAAAACTAGTCACCTTCCCCAGGGGATGAGGTCCATCCACCGTGTGGCCGTCGTCATCTGGACCCCAACTGCAAGAAGCAACATTCTAGCTGAGACTACAGTATGATATGTTAGCATTAGGAGATCATGTTTAAAAAGAAAGCCGATAATGTTCAGACAAGTTAGAAAATGCTGACAATTACGTAGTGGGTTTAAGTAGATCTAGAAACTTTCTCTACCTGCAGCTGTAAATGTCATTAACTTGATAGTTCTTGTTGAAAGCTATGGCCTCCAGACTATCCGTCAACGGGCCATCCAGGACTCGGATACCTGAGCAGAGAGCAGACAAATCCAAAGGTCTGTGCGTCTACTGCAAAGCTCCTCCCCTTCTGAGCGCTTTGCGTTTTCACAGAACTTCATTTTATTGTACCTGCCACCCTGCTGCCATAAGCCACGCCAACAGCGCAGAAGCTGTTGTTGGGGACGGCTGCGATCTCTCCAGCGCACCGAGTCCCGTGGTGATTGTCAATGTGAGTGTCGGGATGGGGCATGGGGTCTGGGTCGTTTGAGTTTAGGTCAAAGCTGCCCTCTGGACTCTGATGGGGACACACGATAAAAAGAAAAGAAAGAAAATTAATGAGTTACTCCAAGCTTTTGGTTTTTATGCATTAGACTAAACAGGTTGAACCAGAAATGTGATATGTTCATTCAGATGATCTTACTAGACTGTTACATGGCACATAGCAAAACAGTTTTTTTATGCGCTTACTCATCGTTCATAAACATAGATAAACATCTAAAAGTTTTTTTTAACTGATTGCAGTGTAATATGCGGAAAACTGTTTTTTTTTTTTTTATTGAGTCGGTGCAAACATTTTGCTTTTTTTAAAGTTAGCAAACTAATCTTTAAATAAATACAGTTGGTGGCTAACATGAATGAGCAGATCTCCATCACGATGGTGACAAAATGCTCATAGATACACATTATCTTGTGCTCCCCAAAAATGAGACACGGTCAGCAAATGTTTGCTTTTTAATCTGTTTCAAAGCTGCGTTTCCTCTTACATAATTCAGATGGATGTCCTGGTGAGTGTGCTCCACCCCGTCATCTACCACCACCACTGTGACTCCCTGGCCAGTGATGTTGTGCTCCCACACTCTGGTCACATTGATATCCATTCCTCTGTTGATGTCATTATGCTGCACAGACAGGAGAAGGAAGAAGTTAAAGACTCACTGCGATGACAAGTTTCAAAGCGGTTTTCTGATGGTTGAGCGTTCAGCCCAGATTTGGGCATTTCTGAGTATTTCTTTATTTAAACTGGGAGAAGCAGTTGAAAATTTGTCGTTTGAAAAAGCCTGCAGTTGTGTTGTAAAAAACAACACTGGGTGGGGAACAAGCTCTCTGCTCCGCTCCATTCTGATACATCCATTTGCAGACAAACCGATCTACTGGATGTACTACTTTGTTTTCCTCATCTGACCTGGGATTTGAATGTACGTCTGGACAGTCCAGCATCGTTTGCCGTTTTTGCTGCACCGTTAATGTTAGGTTGGGGGCTGTGAGAGGCTGTAAACTACCGGGAGAGCATGAAACCACTGGGTGACAGGAAGTGGGTGGGGTTGCTTCACGCCAACGTCCTCTTCTACAACTAAGAGGTCCATTTTTAATAAACTACTGCTGCTCTGCAGAAACTATTGTTGTTGTTGTTGTTGTTCACCTTTCGACATATCCCCGGCACGGCCCAACATGAATCAGGTTTGGCAGAGAGTTCTACACCGGATGCCCTTCATGACACAACCCTGTATTTTATCCAGGGAGTCTCCACAGGGAAACCCGGGACTCCTTATGGCTACATAGATAGGACCCACTGTGGGAATCGAACCCTGATTTCCCGTGTGTCAGTCCTGCGCTTAAGACCGCTGGGAACACTTTTACGACAGACCAAAAGATGGTCGGAGTGGAATTTAACAGGATGTATCACATTAAATAGCATTTTAAAATTTGAAGTAAAACGTTAAGTTTAACTGGAATTAAAGTGTCAAAGTTCAAAAAGAAAGAACTTTATTTGATGCTTTTGTGCTTCCAGCATAAGTGCTGTGCGCTGGAAGCACTTTCAAAGGTTTGTGTGTTAATAGAGAAAACGAAACAGTGAATTCTAAATATAGATATATATATAGATATATATTTTCCTTTAAAGTTCTAAAATAAGAGTGTTTTCCTGTTAGTTACTAATGTAAGAGTTAAAATGTTTTACATCACGTATAAGAATTAGTTACTGAATGTGAAAATTGGTTTTCAAATTTAAAAAAAAATAATAATCTAAACTGGACAAACACTAAAAAATGATTCATCCCACTTTAGGAGTTTTTTTTCTAAATGTGAACTCTTCCAATTTTTGATATAAACTGGCTTTGATTACATATACAAATGCATTTGTCTACTTAATGTGCAAAATATCTTACAGAGACATGTTCAAAGCTAAAATTTAGCAGTAATGATAACATAATAACAACGATAATGTAATTTACCCAATACCACAAAATAATTAGGAGAAAACCTGAATTAGAAATCAAATGAATTTATATTAAATCTGTGTTCTCACCAAATGCCACTGCTTCGGGTAATTGGGGTCATTGAAGGCCACGGATCTTTTCGAACGACTGAGCAACATCTCTTTGGAGTACCATAGAACCTGAGGATGTGCTGATAGAATCTCCCCCGTATTTCCTCTCCAGAGCCCTCCCTGAGAAGCGGACTCAGAGCTTGCAGAGCACAGCAGGTAATGGCCTTTCAGCTGTCCGATCTGGCCTTTACTCTGCAACCCAGCCTGGCCTGCTACCTAAAAAAAATAATAAATAACGCAAAGCTGCTAAAAATAAACAAGTAATTCTTTTTAGACTGCTGAAATTCTGCTTATGTTTCAAGCAAAAAAAATTTCTTTACACATTTAGAATTTAAGAAAAAGTAATACAATTATTTATAAGGAATTGTCTAAAAAAAAGAAGTGAATGGTTACAACTTAAAAGGGAACAAAAACAATTCCAATACTCTACCCTGTTAGCTATTACATCCAGATCTAGAGAGGCTTGCTCCACGTCCTCATGTTCCTCGTGCTGCGTTCCAGTGTGGAGCCGAACAGCCCAGGACTCACCAGGACCACAGGAAGGGAACGACCAGGGTGAGGAACCAGACAAGAGTGGAGAAGGAAGAGACGGAGTGACAGAAGGCATAAGAGTCAGCAGGAAGAGGACCAAGGAGGACACAAAGATGAGCAGTAGGAATGTTGGGAAATATGGCGTTGCCATAGCAAGGAGAGGCGACACGGGGGATCAACCAGGCAAGTCCTCTTCATCTGAGCAACAATCTGCACAAACAGAGAGATAAGAAGGTTTTAATAGGGAAAGCAACTGGTGTAAATAGAAAAAAACTTTGTTTTATGCCTGTGCCTCATTCAGAGTCACCATGTAAAAAAACAAAAAAAGAGTGAAATGAATTTGCAAAACATTTGCTTGACAATGCTAGAGGATAAAAGTAAAACACAGAGAAACATTCAATTAAAACAAAAGTCACATTTCGATGACAGCGCTGCCACAACTGTTAATCTTGTGGACATTTAATCAACAATATCACCTTTTTTTGCTGAGATTTATCTCATGAAAAGGACAGTATTAAACCCCAAACTTCATTACAGAGACTAACTCTACTTGCTTCAGTCAAACTGTTATTTTTTTTTACATGAGAGGAAACTGGAATGCTTTTATTTTCTTAACCCTTTAGTTTAGCTCTACGATCGGCTAACAGGAAATTAGCTCTCAGTTTTGCTAATTATTTCGCTTTTTTTTAGCATGTAACTCGTGTAACAACCGATCGGACTTGTCTAACACAACTTAAGCTTTTTATGATAACACAAAATCACAGCTAAAGACCAAACGTCAGCGACAGCAAAAACAAAACGCACAGTGAGCGAGCCCCGTGTTTTGACCACGGCGCGGTTCTCATTGTTGGCGAGCTACAGTCCGGACAAAAGCCCTTTCTGCCGGGATCAGTCTATTAACCGATACCGAAGGAGTCGGACAATACAGTCAAACGTGGGGAACGTTTACTAACATCTTACCTTTTACGAGATTTTCGTGTCCTTTCGGCAGGAAGTGAATATTTTTGATTTTTTTTTTGCTGAGCTTGTCACCTCATTTCCGCAACAAACCTGCGCTTCGCCGTGCGTGCTTACGTCACACTGTTGATGACCAAACGACGTACGAATAACTCTATAATAATAATAACAACAACAATAATACAAATAATAATTTAAACAATAAAATAAGTGAATCAATGATGTAAATTATATTGTCATGCCGCTGAAGTAAAGAATCAGCCACCATGACAGATCCCTGCAAGGCAAGGTTGAGGGCTTTTTACTCTCAGTGAATATTGAAAACAAGTTTTTGTTCACCAAACATCTGATAAAAATGTGAGGAATCTTGTAAATGTTTCATCTAAACAACTTTTAAACCAAAGCTACATTCAAATGAAGTAGGACTTATTTTTCCTTTCTATTTTCTAACATGAAAAACATACTAATGTAATTGTTTTGTTTATGACTGTTTACACTGTTTACCAACCAGTAAAGCACAACAGTGATGCTGAAGAATGGTCAATAAATAACCTTGTAAATTGTCCAGTTAGATGAGTACACACAACATCCAGGCATCCGGGACAGTGAGGGCACACAAAGCTGTGAGAAGCAAACATGCAGTTCATCAATGATTCTATCTGTTTTTAATATGGATTATCTTCTGCCAGAAGGCAAAGTTTTCCTCCATCAGGTGATCCCGTCCCTCTGGGTGTACTGACAGATTGTTGTTTCCAGCAGGAATAGAGGAACACAAGTCCCCACAAATACCAGATATTTATTGATCACTGAACTAATGATCCAGCATGCTTCACAGAGGCGCAGCCGCAGGTTTTTTGTGGGTTTATGAAGAGTTGAAGCCCATTTTGGTGAGAGAAAAAAAGCAATGCAACTGCATCAATAACAGTTTTAAAAAGAGAGGAAAAAGCTTAAGAAAATGATAGATAGGCTATTTATTCAAGATGAAACACAGGCACATTCTATTAAAAGGTCAGCTATGTAGGACGATTAAGTCAGTTTTATTTCATTCTGTCTGTCCGTAGCGATGATATAAACTTGTAACCGTTTGTTAAATATATACTCTAATACCAAATAAACATGAATAAACCTAAAACATAATGAAAGACTTTCAGAATGTATTAACTGCAGTCAGTGTTTGACTCGTCCTCCATGCAGACTCATGACTGTTCATTTTACTGAACTGTTCATGATACTCTTTTCTTGTTTGTAAAAGCCTTACATCTGTGCAATGTATGTGAAGATTAATTTGTTACATATTAAATGCTAAATAATATAATTAATTTTCTTTAGGAATCAAAAATATTTCAAATGTTTTTGTGAAGACTTGTATTAAATCAATTTAGATACATGAAATCTCCGATCCTTCTGTGTGATCAGCCACATTAAAAGGGTCTTCCTCTGGGTCATCTTCATCAGGGTCAGTGGGGGAGCATATCCTGTCCTCCTTTGTTGTGGAGGACAACATAAGCTGTCACAGGCCCTCTCAGGACCGACCCCGAGGCCCCGCAAACACAGGAGACTTCAGGCAAGACAAGAAACCCTCTAGAAAATTAGCCTTACCCTGATGAAAGGACTGGTACAATGATGGTTCCCTGAAGAATCTGACATAATGGATTTTCATATAATAGACAAACCTCCCACTGTAACAGCTCTACTTTTGCCTTTTCTACTTTTGGATGCTCTGCATCAGCCACATTGTAAAGGATTAGGGCTAGATCCCTGTGGCAAACAAACGGAGAGCAATGTGTTCTGTAGTGACAGCTGACCTGCAGTTTGTGACATTTAAAATGTAAGGTTTGGATTTGGAGTTCATTTTTTAAGCAATCAAAAGAAAAAAAACACAAAGAAAAGCAAACAAATTTACATCGTTATGTAGATATTTCAAGCTTAAGATTTTAAGTCTTTATTTAACTGGGAAATTAAAAGTAAAAGTTACACATCCGTACATCTACATGTATCTTCAATTTCAATGTTTTTATGGAATGCCCCTTGAGATGTACTAAATACATAAAACACATAACTATTACAATAAATTCTATTAAATTATACATATTATTCACAAAATATAGAACATACAGACAAGACAAGACAAACTACTACCAACTAGTTTGGTAAGTATATTCATATTAAACATACTACCAAGATTACAATGTTGTTTACAACTAAATACCTTGACAAGGAGTTTTAAGATAAATAAACATATGACTTAAATAAACATAAGGGTGTCAGGGATCTTAAAGATATGGGTAACTTGTTCCAGTTCGAAGGAGCTTTGTCCTGAAATGACCTGCGTCCAACCTCTTTGTAGATTTGTGGGACTGAGAGAGTGAGACAGTAAGTGCTTCTCAATAAATAAGAAGATGTTACAGGATTTAAATATTGTTTGAGGCACTGTGGACAATAAAAATAAATACATTAAAAAGATTAATTGAGTCCAGTGAAATTCCCGCCTGTTGGATGGATTTAGCCAATGGAGTTTTTCAAATAAGACAAAATGGTGAGTTTGATATATACAGAACAGATGGAATGGATAGAATATATCTACAAAGAGACTTGAAGAGAACATTAAGTGTTTTAAGATATAAATCACAAGTATTCTGAGATCCGGAGAGTTTTGTAATCTATGGTGTGCCACAGAGCATACAACAGGATTTTTTCAAGTTTAAATAAAGCTGATTCTCATCAAGCCATTTTTGAGCCAAATTCAAGTCAAACTGCAGCTGTTATTTTTTTACAAGTGAAAGATCTGAGTTTGAATTGTAAAGAACAGTATCATCAGCATAAATATTCATAGAACAATTTGAAACACATTTGGAAGATCATTAATTAAAATGCTAAACGAAAGGGGACCAAGAGTGGACCCTTGAGGGACACCTTTTTCAATGATACATTTATCAGACTGAGGACCATGAGAAACAACATATTGGGCTCTGCTAAGATTGGAATTGAACCACAAAATTGCATTAGTGTCAAGACCAAGGGTATAAAGTTTGTCAAGATCAAAGGCTTCAGATATATCCAGAAATATGGATCCCACATATTGATTTGCGGGTGGTGTACAAATCAATAGTAAATTTAAGAAGGGCTGTAGTGGTGGAAAAACCAGAATGAAAACCAGACTGAAAAGGAGAAAAAATTTAAATGCATTTAAGTAGTTCTATAACTTATGAAAAACGATTTTTTCAAAGATTTTAACTACAGCACAGATATTAGAAATCAGTCAATAATTATTCAAATCAATAGGATCACCTCCTTTAGAAAGAGGTGAAACTCTGACTGTCTTCCAGATGGAAGGAAATGAAGCTGTTTTTAGTGACAAATTAAATAAATCGGCTAAAGGAAACATAAGAACATGTGCTGCGATTTTTTATTTCATTTTATCTTTAATTTTATCTCTCTATCAACAGGAACTATCTTTGCAGGGTTGCAGACTTCTGATTCCTGGGAGTCCAGATTGAGGAAAGCCTAACTTGGAGCTCAAACACCTCTGAGCTGGTGAAAAAGGCCCAGCAGAGACTCTACTTCCTCTGGTTGCAGAACAACGTTTGCCAGAGACTCCTTTTACCGGTGCAGCACCGAATCCATCCTGACCTGCTGCATCAGCGTGTGGTTCACCAGCAGCACAGCAGCTCAGAAGAAAGTACTCCAGAGGGTCAATGACTCGGCCCAGAAGATCACCGGCTGTCCTCTCTCCTTGAACTGCACATCTCCCACTGTTTCAAGAGACTCAGTGGACACTGTTTCTATCCTACAACCTTCACCACAATCAACCAACAGAAATACACACACAAGAAGGCTGCTGAAGCGCAAAATGTGCAATAGGTGGACTAGTATGAGGGTAGTGGTTCTGTTTGGGTTATGTTAAACTTGTCTTAAACTGATTATAACATTGTTTTGTGCTGTTTTACGTTTCTGAAAACGCGACACCTCCTGAAATGTTGTTCATGTAACATTTTTTAATGTCACAATAGTATTCTATTGTAGCTGCTTAGAAGTGTTAGAGAACACACACCAGCGCTGTAGGGGAAGAAGATGTGGGCCCCCGCCTTCATCATTATGATCAACAGGATGAAAAGCAGATTTCAGGTCCAGAAGCACAGAGACAGTGAAGCGTCCAGAATCTGCCGCGCATCATCAGGGACCTTTAATAGAACTGTTTCAATGATTCTTTTTAAAACCTGACCGGAAAACATATGAGATGTTTTGTTGTTCCAGATACAAATGTAGCTGCTCCGCAACTTCCTTCTCTAAAGTTTTAGAGACAAAATAAAGCTTTTTCATAAAAAGTTTTGCATCAGAGTGATCAAGGTCAGGCTTTTTTAAGACGGGAGTGGTAAGGTCATGCTTTAAAAAAACACAGCGAACATCCTGACTTTAATGAGAGGTTAATGAGTTCAACAATAGTCACATACTTTAAAATCCTTTTGGGAAAACCAGTGGGAATTACATAAAGACAACAAGGAGAGGGTTTGATCTTCTTCCGTAGAGAATGAACATCCTCCACAGTTACTGTAGATCATGATGGTGAATACTGAGACCCCAGGGAGGCTGGAACGCTGACTAAAGGAGGGATGCTTGCTAACATCCAGGACCTTTGTCAAAAACCCTGAAAAAGTGTTCCCATCAGCTTCAGACTGTTTGGGAAATTGAGTGTTGAAAATAATTTTTGAATTTTCGTTTATTTGTTGAAATAACTTTACAGAAGGACACAAATCTAGCTTGTTTTATCCTCTAATTTCGAGCAAAAATCAGTTCTTTCAGATGGAGTCTGTGCATGCTCCCTCACCCCATCCAGATGAGTGAGGGGTGCTGAACAGTCTGGGGGGGCACAGGTCAATCAGGTGGATGTGGTCCGATACCCGCCGCCGTGCCTCTGCCAGCCACAGGAAGTCCAAACGCTCCGACGTGAACTCGTCTTTCAAATAAAAAGTTTCTTTGCTTGTCCAGACTGCCGAGAGTCCTGTGTTTCCCCGGCACAGAGGTCGTAAGTTTCAGGGGCTTACACCTCGGTGGCGCTGCAGGGAGAGTTTGACAGCTCTCCGAGGTGTCAGCTGATCACCGGCACCAGTGCACGGTGCAATGGACCAAAACCTTTTAACTCGGTGAGCTTGGTCTTAGAATGTCCAGTATAAGGTGACTCTTAGCAGCTGGTTCATTTGTGCTGCCAGACAGTGAGTTTCTTAAGCCAGTAGGCGTGTATCATGTCAGGACCCGGTGCTGTCCAGTTTTGTCTGCCTCTGTGGTGGTTACTGGATTCTGAGAATTCTGAGAATTGCTGTTATGTGCCGTCTCTTTGGTGAATAGTAAACGGCGTATACTTGTAAAGCGCTTTTCTACCTTCCTTGAAGCGCGTTATAGTCACAGTCACAGAATAGATAGAACATATATCATTTCTGTTTAACTAGAAAAAAGATAAACAACATTCTAGTTACAATAAGCCTTTTTATTGGGCTGCCAGTGTCTGACAGATATATATCAGACTTGATCTATTAACAGCTTTTTTAGAGACAACACAAACTGTCCCTCACAGACATATATATCTGTTCTATACTGTACAACGGGACTGCTTTCCTCGTCTAAGCGTATTTGGCCCCTGTTCAAAGGTGAAGAGTTAGTACCAGTGGGGAAAAAAGCCCTATTTAGTCTTTAAACCACATAAGACCAGATCAGCAGACGCTTGCAAAGATATGTGTTCTGTGGATGTGCAGAGACCGTCTGGAATGCACATAGGTTATATACAACAGGTAAAGTTCAGCTTTCATTGTAAGCGGAGCAGGAAGGCCGTCTGACACTAGCATCAACAGAACAGCCAGCAGGACCCATTTGAATGCGTTCCAGTCAGAATTCCTTCCCTACATGTGCAAGAATACGTTGTTATATAGATTTCGATAAACTTTCTGGATTAACGTCAAAACTGTCTGCTCTTCGGTTACAGTAAAGTACAGCTGTGCACATACAGGCATGCATGAGCAACTTGTTTCACTCACTCGAAAGCTGCAAACAGAAGACACACACAACCACGTTCAAAACCTCCCACAACAACATAAAACTGATTTCAACTGTGTTGTTTTCATATTTGGGTGATTTGTGTCTTCATTATGCCAGGTGTTCCATCCTGCTGCCCAGGATTCTGCAAACCAAAGTCCCCAAATCCAGTGAAACAGTGAGAAATGACATGACTGCATGAAGATCGCTCCAAATGCCCAGTGTTTCTTAAAACAACAGCACTTAAAAGATTCACTTTACACTAATAAAATGCAAACTTTTTTCTTTTTTTTGCCTTTTAGCTTATGTTTAGCCAAGCTGGTCTGCATAGGTAGCTGAAAACAGGCAAAGATGATGCTGACCGCAGCACCTTGTGTGGCACTAGTGCCTCGAGTTCATTACGACTCTCCTTGCAAACAACTTCAGGTTGGCCGGGCTCACGCTGAACGCCATTCACAGTTTCTATCACATGTGGGAAGAATCCCGTCAACGCCTCGTTTGGTTACATATCCCAGCTCAGCATACATGTCATACGAGTCCGTCCCTTCATTTTAGGAGTGATATGTCGTCTGCAAAGTCCCTGTGTGGGTGGAGGCAGCGGGCAAAGCGCCACTGGCACACCATCAGACATAGTGGCAGCATGAACAGCGCACAGATCCCAGCCATGATGTAGGCGATAGTCATCAGAGTGGACTCGTCTGTCTGTGGGATGTTGTAGCCACAGTCTTCCAGGTCGATGCCGTGAAACGGGCCCTCCACAGAAGCCGTGCGAAACTCATCGTGCACTGCCAACAAACAAACGCAGTTGAAAGGGGTTGGGGAGGAGGTACATCACAACAATAATGGAGTTGTAAGCTAATCCTAGCTCAACACAAGGCAGCTCTATTGAACCCTTTTATATAGGAGCTCTGGCTCCAGTGTTGACATTCGTTTGACCGCCAGTTGATTTGGGCATGACGCGTCAAGAGTTAAAATATTTGAATATTGATGACAGTCAGGGACTCAGCTACAAAGATTCTCTCATTTTAATCTTATTTTTACACAGCTGGAGTGTGTGTAATGTAAGTTACACACACGTATGACGCACAGGGGATGCTGTCGCATTATGCCCTTCACCGGCACTTTAGTCAAGAGTGAACTGCATGTTCTGGCCCCTTCATGACCCGTGATATGTAAGATGCTGGTGGTTTTTGAGGGCTTTAGCTCCCTCCTCACCATGGCAGGTGCTGACAGCGAAGCCGATGCGTTTCTTCTCACGGTCGAACACGACGTAGAAGCCCTCCATGATGACAGCTCCCATCACTGTGCCAGTGCTGGACTGAGACACCGCAAATTTATAGCAGTCCTCCTGAGCAGAAGCCACGTCCTCGACTGGCCGCAGATATTGCTGCAGAAACAAAGCCAAGCATATAAAGACCCAAAAAGCACCAAATACACACAAAAAAGAGGCGGTAGGGACACAAACGACCAGCAAAAATCGACATTTGGGAAGAAATTAAAAGGCCTTCTATATTCTTCTATGTTACATTTTAAAAGTTTTAAAGCAGTTCTCAAATTATATTATATTATATTATATTATATTATATTATATTATATTATATTATATTATATTATATTATATTATATTATATTATATTATATTATATTATATTATATTATATTATATTATATTATATTATATTATATTGATTCCATACTGTTTTAAGCTTTTAGGCCTTATTTTAAGTTACTGAAATAAATGCTAAAAAGCATTCATAGGTAAATATCAGAAGAAAAATGTTTAAACTGTTTAATAAAAGTACATTATCTTCTTGGTAATATTATGTGTGTGTGTGTGTGGGGGGGGGGGGGTAATGTTAATTGTTAATTTTTAAAACGGTGCAGCAAATATCTAAACTTCAACTTGTCAGTATTCTTTTGTGAAAAGGTGTCCACATATACACACATTTGTACATTTAATTTGGCTTTACATGACTTAACCTGATGAGTTACATGAGTTTACCATACTTTGATGCTTTGTTTGTTTGAAGAAATTTCCAAAAGACATGTGCTGACACATGTTCTCATTTCAAAACATGTTTGCACTTAATAAAGCTTCTCAGAAACACAAACTTGTTTCTGAGAAACACAAACACTGCCATGTGTCAACAATAAAGTCATTTCCAGGCAGTCCACTAGGGGGCAGTCACAATCTAAAATGGAAATTTCAAAACAGGGCACCAGCAGGAATAGGCTGGGCTGTCAGCGGATTTACTACACATAACAACTATTAGCTCAATTTATTTCAAACTAAAATGAAAAAAATGTAGAAAAAGACATTTTTATAATAGAGTCAGTATGATTTGAAAATAAATCTGAGGTGGAGATAAAGTTGGATTATTTCCTATTTAGTGATATTACTATGAACCTAAAGCACAAAGTGATTTTTAGTCCTGAGTAATTTCATTAGAAACGTAAGAGAATTGTGGTTTTGACCTGGAAGCCACATTAAGATTAGAAAGGTTCTGTTGTAATTACCTGCGGCAGGATGGATATTCTGAAGGACTGGTTGCGGTTTTCACTCATCAAGTACAGGGAGATGACTGGGAAGATATGCCAGGGCGTAGTGCCGGCCTGCCAACACACCAGCTGCTCCCCCAACCAGAACCCAGAGGGAAACTGCTCTGTCTGGAAAGCAAAGCCAGAGGAACTCTGTTCATTTCTCCCAGCACCAACTGTGTCTACTATAAATGTTTTAGATGGGTGTGTTTTATGTAATAAGAACTAGGATGTGTTCTAATATATGTTGTATTATGTAAAAATGTTGACTTTGACCATAAATGGGCATGTCCCCGTGGTTAATATGCTGAATGAATGAAATGAAAATGAAAATTTGGTGTCAGACTCATGTTAGATGGCTCCTGCTCATCCATGAATGTTTCCTCACCGAAGAGGCTGCCTCAATGGCTTTGACTGCAGCCTGGAAGACTTTCCTGGGTAAGCGTAGGTTGGTGGTGCCGCTGTCCACAATGCTCTTGTCATAGTTGTACTGCAGCGACAAATCCAGTGTTCAGCACCTGAAACGCTTGATCATGACTCATTTTTGCTTTTGCTGCACCGTTTCTTACCTCTTTACAGTCCATGTTGAGGTCCTGTCCATTCACTTCAATGCGTACGATTATAACCTCATAATACCACTCTCGGCGGATCGGAGTGTACCAGATCTCCCCCACGTAAAGCGAGGGGTCTACTCCTCCGATGATCTGACAAGATAAAGAGGTATTATGTCAAGAGTTCACAAGAGAAATATCACAAAATGTAGGGGATTGTGCTACCATGCTGCCGCCCACTGTGGAGCTGCCCGTGGAGTAGTTCTGGGTGTAACCGGCACCACACAGCTGCAGGGAGAAGAGATTGGGGACAGAAGTCTGGCGGACCAAAGAGTCGAAGAAAGGCTCCAGCGTCTCATCCGGCTGGAAAACAAGACCAATGGATCACAAAGACCGGTTTCTATAAGTCAGACATGGCTACGAATTGAAAGGAGGTAATTGACTTAAGTCCCACTTCAATGAAAGAGCTTTCTTTTGTAAAACGATTATGCTGCTTTTAGCCAAAATACAAAAGCCTGTGTTGTGTTTCTGAGCCATAGTTTCTGCAGAGCAGCAGGAACTCATTAGAAATTTGATTCTGGTTTGTGGGCGGAACTGTAACTCTTTGTTTACACCCTCCCAGCTATCTTACAGCCCCTCACAACCCCAAGCTAACATTAGCGTAGCAACAAAAAGAACTGTTTCTCTGTATGTAGAAATTAGTGACAGAAGTGTTTCTGTACTGGAAACTCTCCTCCTATCACTTTCTGCTTTGTTTAAGCTTATATTCTATTTCGAAACGTTAAAAAAGGAATACTGGCTTCGTTAAAGGAACATCATTTGTATGTTTTTTTTTTACTTTTTTGAACATTTTTAACTAAATCTTAGTGTTTGAAATGACTTAAAATGGTACAACCCCAGTCATGAAGGAGCCTTAAAATGTGGTGATCAGAAACTTTTGCCATAAAAATGCTTCAAAAGCTTTAATCTGACACAATCTAGAACAATCTAACAAGGAACTGATGACAGAGGGTTTGGATCTACCCGAGCAATGTCAGCATAGGCCAGGCCCAGGATTCCCTCCCAGTTTGAGCCATTGATGAAGAAGCGCTCTGACTGGGTGATGGCAGCGATGTTGGCCCGCAGCGTGGCGTTGGGTCCGTGCGGCACAGAGACCAAGTCGGTGCCCAGCTCGCCTTCCCAGCGGCCTTGAGTGTAAGGAACGTACACACTCCGGCCCATGTCGCGGTAGGAACTGGAGCTGTGAGTGAACAAGGGGAGGAGACGATGCATTCATAGATGACCTTTTCTTTCCAGTTTGGCCGTGCGTTTGGAGGAGCTTGCCTGCACTCACAGAGAGCGATGGTAGTATCTGCGCAGGAACGGGTGAGCAGCTGCTCCGACTGCAAAGTTACTGCTTCCTGTGTCCACCAGAATGTTTAACTGAAACGAAAAGGAGAAAAGATGCATCACTGAGTGCTGGGCAGAAAGGATACGCTTAGGAACACTTAAAGAGCGACTGCAATGAAAAGTGTGTTTTTCGTGTTTTTTACACGTTCTTGTGGCCTTTTTCTGAGGATGGAATGGACACATATAAAGAAAATTAAGATTAAATTTGCATTTCTGAGTATTTATTTATTCGAATCATTGTGAATGAGGATCAGATGGAAAAATACTGTTGGAAAAAAATTGCATTTGTGACGTAGGCAATACAAGCTCCCTGCTCTGCTCCATTCTGATGCATCCACCTGCAGATGAACAGATCCTCGTCCATCTGAGCTGGAATCTGGATCAAAACTGTACAGCTGCACAACTCTGATCCCGCTTGCCATTTTTGTTGCACCTGTAATGTTAGGCTGGGGCTGTAAGCTAGCGGGAGAGAGTGTAAACGGCTGGATGACGGGACGTGGGGGCAGGCTTGCTCCACACTAACAGTTACAAATAAGACATGAATTTCTAATGCTCTGCAGAAACTATGTCCCAGAAAACGACACAGGGTTTTAGGTTTTGGCTAAAAACGGCATCATCATCACTAAAAGACCACAAACTAAATCAAAAGATGATTGGAATTGGACTTTAAAAATATCGCAAGTTTCAAATATACATTTTTTTCAATGATTGTGATTAATCGCCAAGTTTACAAATGTGTAAAGGCGTCCATCTGTTGGTTGATGGTAACTTCAGGCGTGTTCTGTATCAGTTTCTCGTCTCTTGCAGTACCATACCCCCCTTTAACCTTAACGTCCTTCTCCCTCTTCCTCTCCCTCCTCCTTCTCCTGTGTCTGCATCTCTGTGCGAGTATCATATTTTCCAGTCACAACAGTCAGTAAATCTGTGAGTGGAGCACACAGCCATCAATGGGAAAGCAACTGTTTCCGGCCTGCGCCTCTCAGACTCTGCGCCGTTAAATGAGATTGGTCACATGTGACTGGCAGATTCAAAGAGGCTCAGGACATTAGGATGGACGGACAGAGACCGACAGACAGACAGGCAGGCGGTCAGACAGACAGGCAGACAGGCAGGCAGCCACTGAGGCAAAGCAAGCTGTTCAATAATGGATTGGCTCTTAAAATACCCACACAAGTGCTAATGTCTCAAGGGCCAAGCCTGTCAGCTCAGAATAAATCCTGACTTTGGTGTTCACCTGTTTTTTCCTTCTCTAACTCACACATAGCCTGCATTAATGTCAATCTGAACAAAATGGTGTTTTGGGTGTTTTCATTATGTTCTTGTAGCAATTTTCTGATTATGGAGGACATATATAAAGAAGATTTACCTTAAAATTGCATTTCCAATTACAGTGTTTCTCTGAGTAAAAGTCGCATGTTTTGACTGGGGGTGTGACTTCAATGTGTGTGTGTGTGTTCTTTATCAGATAAATAGTTTGAGACGCATGCGTTCGTTTTTTTCCCACTAACAACCACTAGACAGCACTGTGCGCGTGTGAGTCAGTATTTGTTATGGACAGGAACCCAGAAGAAGCAGCGCCGGCCTTGGCTGTGTTGTTCAATAGTGACAGTAAAAAATGTAATGATTTTACTGATTTGAAGTGATACACAGAGTTTAGCTGACTTGTTTCCATGTTCTTTATGCTTTTTTATCTTGTGCATGCGTTGCGCTGAAATAATAGACACTTATTCAATTCCTACTGTGCTTCATGGAGCTAAACGCGGCTACAGTAGTGAAGCGTGCACATATTCAGTCTATTACTGTTATCTATTCCATTATTATGATTTGTTTTTAAACCTAAAATGGTTTGTTAAATAAATTTTTTCCATAAATGCAACCTTTACTCCAATGCGACTTATAGTCTGAAAAAGAAAGTATTTCTTTATTCAAATAGTTGTGAATCAGGAGATGAAATGAATGAACTCTAATGAAGCTATGTCCTCGAAAACGACAGGTTTTTTGATTTAGGCTGAAAACGGCATAATCATAGTTAAAAGACCACTGGGAACGCTTAACAGCTTATAAAGTAATGGAAGTCGGTCTTTTAAGTCAACAAGCAGCATTTCTGTCCGACATCTGGCTCCAGGCCTGCTTCCTCTTCGGGAAAGGAGAATGTGCTGACAACCTCGGATTGAGCTGTTTCTTCAGCGCACGCACACACACACACACACACACCTGCACCACACTGAAAAATGCATGCGACACTAAAGGCTGCATCCTGACACCCAAGTATTTTCCTGTCGCAAAAATATGTCCTGCTGATGTTAGTGGCATCAGTGAAAGGGTTAACCTCTGATTTTTATTAGTGAAAACAATGAAAAATCAACAGGATTTAATATCTTTTGAAAAAGCTTTCAGAATGAAGTTCTGTTATACATATATATACACGCACACACACGTGTTTTTGTATGCTTTGCTGCAGAATTGAAGGTCCAAATGCACCGTCATGCAAAGATGCACAAAAACAAAGTTTGTTGGGAAACGTTTTCATCTGATTGTTGAAAATAGAACTACGCAGATGTGTCTCTGATTCTGCATGGGAAGTGTCAGTGTCTCACAGGGGCAGAGAGGTCCTCTACTCAGCACTTCTGCTCCGTCTTCATCCCTCTCAACATTTCTTTTGTTTCCTGAAATCTCCCACAGCCGACCACTCTTTTCTGCTGAACCCTTTTTATGTGTTTCTTTCCATCTGCCCGTCTCATCCTTACTCAATCTAGGCTCTTCCTTCTAGGCCTGGCTTTAATCCAGTTGATCTTTGCTTAGAAAATGCAATATTGATTTGTGAAAGTCATGAATGAATTTACCTCGCAAGCAATTTATTTTATTGTTTCAGTAAAAACAATGACTGCAAAAGTGCAAACAGTGTCTAAATCTATCAATAAAAGTTCCACTTTTGTTTATTCTAAATCACTATGTGATCATTACTGATTCCAAATTCAGTTTTGGGGGGAAATATAGGAGTCTGACTGAATTTGTAACTGTAGACATAATTGATCTGGTATTTTGGCAGCAAAAGCTCCTTTGTTCCACTGGGGTTCCTTGTGACTTCCAGGCTCAATGGCCTCCTTCTCCTCTTTCTTTCCCTCTGTGTCACCCTGCGCCCGCAGCTGACCCCGCTGGCAGCCCCCGCTCAGCAGTGGATTCGTGTTAAAGCTGCGCGCGCATCCACACACATTGATTATAATCCTATCATTCCGAGTCACGTGACTGTGGTTTCAGCTCGTACCTTCTGCGGAGGAGAGCCCACGGCCATCTCCACGTAGTACCCCTGCCCGGACTTCCCACGGAGGTTGTCAATCATGTCCACGAAGCTGACGCCCCCCGGCGCCGCTCCCCTTCGCCTCCGCGCCGGGCCTCTCCTCCCGCTGCCGCCGGCCTGCTCGGAGGCGGCCGGCGGCAGCGGCGGCAGCGGCGGCTGCCCGCCAGCGCCCTGCCGCAGTGGCACGCGGATGGCGGGCGACAGGCCCGAGGAGCCGGGCGCGGAGTCCCCGCTGCTGAGCAGGCACAACGCCGTCCAAACGCACATCTCCAGCAGCCAGGGAGGCTGTAGCGTCAGAGCTTTCATTCTAAATCAGCCGTTGTTCTGAATTCTTGTGGATTTGGACGGTGTTCGCCCTGCCTCTCAGGTTGACATCCAGTCTGCAGGAGCATGCGGGGAGGATGCTAAGATGACGGCTAAAACCATGATGGCAGCTGTGACCCACAATCCAGAAGGATGAGTTCCTTTGAGCTCCTGCTCTGTGCTCGTCTCAACAAAACACCACACCGAGAATGGACCTCTCAACATTCAACATGTCACAAACACACAAAACGTCGTCCTCACACTGTCGCCGAGTCTTTTTCAGTGGAACTGATCATTTGAGGCATCTTTTTTCTAAAAAAAATGACAGGTTCTCCCTCCGCGCTCCGCACTTCCCGCAGGGTCGCGACACTTCCCCCGCGTCAAACGACTGAACCCATCACCATCATCACCGCAGTGGACCTGCCGCCGGCACACCGCAATCCGCATCCTTCCCCTCCAACCGGGTCATGCTTTTCTCCGCCTTCCAGTCTTTCACCTCCTCCGCCTCCTCTTCCATCTACTCCGCCGCATCCTCTAGAGGAGAGCAGCGAGTCGATGCTAGCAGCAGTGATAGATGTCTTCCGGTTATCCCTCCACAATAAAAGCATAGAACTGGAGTAGTTTCCGGATTTCTTAAAATAAAAGTGAATAAATACTGTATCAGGAGCTGTATCTGTGAATGCATGCACGCATTTCTATATGTTCTTTTACTTTTTGTGTTTGTGGTATCCCTCAAAATAATTTGGGCTTTAAATCCCAAATTATTTATCCTATATACTGACATCTTTAAAGTGTCAAAGTTATTAAAGATTGTATTGTTTGCTGATGATACATTCATAGTTTATTCAGATAGTTACCATAATAACCTCAAAAATATATTAAATTAAAAATTGATCAAAATAAAAAACATGGATGGATGTTAATAAGATTTCTATCTACTTGGGGGGGAAACTAAGGTAGTCATGTTTGGTAATTATAAAGAACATTCAGAATTATTACTAAAAACTCTTGATACAAAAATAGAGAAAGTACTCCAAATTAAATTCCTGGGTGTGATTACTTGGGAAACCACATATTAGACATATTTAGAGTAAAATATCAAAACATATTGCAAAAGGCTAATAAGCTGTATTGCTCATTAATAATACCACATTTAATATATTGCATTAAAGTGTAGGGCAAGAGCTATCTTTTAGTCTTTCGTTTTCCGATCTATATACGACTATTTATGCACATAAGGTGACAATTTTAAACCTCTATGATTTCTAAGAGGAAGAACTTGCAAAATCACCTCGTACGAGCCTGCAAATGGCTCAGTGGTGCAAAAATAAACTAAACATTGTGAAGGACTAGTTATTTGTTGGTTAATTTCTGAACAAAAACAATATCTTCACAAAGATGTTTGTAATTTTATCTTTTTAAACCAGCCAGGTTTTTCATCACCTGAACACAGAACATTCATTCATTTATTCTTTAAAAAAAACGAATGACAACACAGTACATTTAAAATGAGTCTTCCTAATATGTTCACATTTATTAGGTTTTTACTTCGGCAAACCGTATGCATATGAAAAAAGAAAGTAGTTATCCTTCAGTCCAGGTGGTGGCAGAAATGCAACCATTCTGTTTGTCAACCTCCATTTAAACAACACCCGGAGAAGAACGACCACCAAAAAATAGTGAGCGTGGTGTCCGAATTGCTTTTAAAATCTACATAAAATAAAATCTAACTGCATATTTTTTAGTATTTAGGGCATAGTGTATGAATTCTGACACTCCTTTCGAGGGATCTGTTTTTACCTTGACATTAAAAGTTCTTCCACGGAGTTATTTGTGTGAATAAAGACAAACACTTATAAAACATCCACGGAGAGTCAATACATTTAAAAGACACTGAGTATATATTTGCTGTTTGTCTTCTATTTTTTTTTTTTTTTTTTGATTGCTTGAAATAAACCAATTCCAGTATTTTGGCTGATCTTGAACCCACTTCTCACAGACAAAGATCCGGTTGTGGGAGGGATTCAGAGTACGAGAGACACTGCAGGAAGCACCATAGGCCGTCTATTATCACCGTGTTCTATGTCACACAAACACATGCAGCACACGCGTACAAAGCGGGCCGCACAAAAACTCAAAGCTGGGCAGTCATGTGGTATGGCGCCCTCTGCTGGCCACGTCCTAGAATAAAGTTAAAGGAATCACTTCATTTTTTTCAGTTTCTGAAAAAAGTTGTTAAAGCAGAAAGGAGAAAAAATAGTTCAAGATCCTCCAAAGAACCTCATCTGTTTTCTGTTTGGATCTTAAAACTTCCTCGAAAAGTCCTGTGAAAAAGTTTGAGTGACAAGCAGGAGAAGAACCAAACCAAGAAAATGAGACTGAAACAGGCATAAAATAAATGTAAATATAAATATAAATATAAATATAAATATAAATATAAATATATAATTTTCAGGTCTGATGAGTGTTTGCTCCTTGCCTGGACAGCCTCTCTGACCTGAAGCAGCTGCAGTCGGTGTAGACGACTCGACTTCCAGAAGTGTGGACGTCGATGCTGGATCTGTCTGGAGGTCCTGACTCCATGAAGCCAACAGAACGTCATCTGCAAAGTCTGAAGGTAATCCTGTGGTCTCCAAACCAATTCCCCTCCGGTCCCTGTCTGCACACAGAAATTCTGTATGTAAGATTTTTGAACAGAACCGGTGAGAGAGGACAATCCTCTCTCAGGTCCAACATGCCCCAGACACAAGAACAACTTTTAACTTCTGGAAATCCAACAGGAGGCTGGCCCTGGAGGCCTGGAGTCTGACGCCTCTGCTTTGGCACTAGAACTCCTGTTGCAGTATTTTCACTGCTTTCAAAATTAGCACTGCAATTCAACTTGTTAAAAAAAAAGCATGGCCCTGTGTGTCCCTGAGTTTTCCTGAATATGTCTTTATTTTATTTTTTACAGTATTTTAATTTCAAAACACAAAAGAATAATGAGTGAAACAACCTGGAATTACCATAAGCAGTCAAACTGACTCTTTGTGTTTGGAAGAAACTTCACCAGCCCCTGAGAGTGATATAAATAATCTCAGAGGTGAACACTGAAAGGATGACTAGAAACATCACATTTCCATTCACTGACATCCCATTTGCTAATTTCAGACGTATGAGGCCCACCGGAGGACTACCTAAAGTCATAGGTTGTATGATATATTAGTTTTAGTCATAGGTAGTATGACTATTTTAAACCTTCTCACTGTGTGAGAAACTTGGGAGTATTTTTTCACTCTGAGCTAATTTTTATCCCACATATTAAAAATGTCATTAAGACAGGATTTTATCATCTTAAAAATATTGCCAGAGTCCGTCCATTCCTCTCTCTTGACTGCACAGAGGTGCTGATGCATGCTTTTATTTTTAGTCGGTTAGATTATTGTAATGTCCAGCTTTATGGTTTACTTAAAAAGTCTCTTTCAACCTTTTACAGAACTCAGCGGCACGAGTTCTGACGAGGACCAGGGGGCGGGAACACATTACACCCATTTTAAAATCTCTGCATTGGCTCCCTGTGCGCTTCAGGATTCATTTTAAAGTTGTTTTAATGGTTTATAAATGTTTTAATGGTCTTCGGCCTTCTTATTTATTTCTTCTACTCCTTAATACTTTTAAAGGTGAGGTGCTCTGGTGCCGGCCTTTTAGTTTTCTCTAATGTGAGGACCAAAACATGCGGTGAGTTCCTCGCCTGTGGAACAGCCGGATGGAGAACCTCAAGGCTGCCGAGACTGTAGAGGTTTTTAAGAAGAGGCAGACCCAACTTTTTAATTTACTTTTAGTTAATCGTCTCTGCTTATTTATTCTATGAGTTTTAATATATATATTATTTTATGTATTTAATTTGATTTCATATATTTTATTGTATGCTTTTAATCTTATCTTCTATTTTATGTTTTTACATTGATTTGAAGTATTTCATTTTAGTATTTTACTGTGATTTTAACCCCAGTGTTCCCTGTGGGGATCTTTTGTTCCAGGACTTGCTGGTTTGGTCTGGGGTCATAGCGGCAGTGGTCGCCCTTGCTGGGGCGGCTGGAGTTCTACATTACAGCCTCACAGCTGTGGCGTGAACTTCGTTGCTGTTACGGTCTGGATGGACACTGTGTTAGCGTTCCTGTGACTGAGCTGCTCCCGGCATGAATAATTCCCAAATATTGTTTCCTCACAGCAGAGCCAAGCATTAAGTTTCTTTTAGAAATGATTTTATTAGTAGACTCATGATTGTGTTTGGGGTCGTGGGTTTTATGTGTTATTGGTTGGGGCGGGTAAAGGATGGGTTGGTTTTTTTTGTGTTTTGCTTTTATTTTGTTTTTAAATGTAAAGCACTTCGAGTTATGTCAAGTACAAGAAGCGTTTTTTATAAATAAAGTTTGATTTGATCATCATGACTTTTAGGTTAATGTTTGCTTTGATGCGTATGTCTGTAATGTAAACGTGATGGTTTTATGTGCTCTTGTCAGCTTCTTAGGCTTTATTTAGTTATTGCAGGGGGCCTTCAAATAATTTTAAAAACAGCGTGATTTCCTGATTGACTGCATTTTGGTCATCAGGTGTGCCAGGAATTGGAAAGGTCTGATGAGATTATCATATACTATATATTCAATGAGATAAAACTAATTTGGCCATTAAATGCTGGTGACAGAGGAACGACATGAATTTTCTTCTGTGTCAACCACAAGAACACGCAGCATGGACTGTTATTGGAGAAAGAAGCTGTTCCACAACCTTCTGCGCAGAGACACCAAACAGTGAAGGATGGCGCAGTGTGGACGGCAATACAGTCAGGTGAAAACAGCGCTAGGCCTCCGATTCTGAATGTCTTTACAGAAGATGCAGGCCAAACGCAACACTGAAGATACCTTCCCCTCTTATTTGCATGTGGTTAATGATGTCATGCTAATACACATCGACTGTATCTGAGAACTGGACTGAGCGAGTGTGACAGTCTTCATCAGTAAGCAGCGATAGGTTCAAAATCTGTCAATCAAACATTTTGAGTGTTTGACATGGGGGCCAGCGGGCAACACCACATCCTTTTATTGAGGCATCTGATGGTCAGTTTATAACTTGCACTTTAGAAATAATATATTTAAAAAAGATGATTAGTAAAAAATATGTTAGAAATGTATAAGAACAAGAAAGATGAATCTGACCAAATAGAATGATAGAGTAATAGCTGTTTATTAGTGTTTGGAACACCAGGGGGAGGGGCCATTCAGTCCAGTTCTTTTATGTAGTCAGTGACCACAGAGTCAGAGAGAAAAGTTCATGGGCCATTATTGTGGATGAGCTAAAGGCCTTCATTGCTCTAATCTAGAATTGTAGTTTACAAATCCCTGAACTTGTCATTTAAAAAACATTAAAGTTTTTATTTAGTGTTCTGGTGTGTTCTTACAAATACTCTTAGAACTTTTCACTGTAATCATAATTATAGACAAGTAATGTCCAAGCAGTCAAAATGACTGCTATGGTAATTCTAGCAGACTGAGTGTTAGAGTAACCAATGAACCGCTGAAGCATGCTTTGGACTGTGGGAGGAAGCCTGGAGAAAACCCACGAATGCACATGGAGAACATGCAAACGCCACACAGAAGGGTTCCAGCCAGGATTTGAACCAAAGCCTTCTTACTGTGACTTGGTAGCGCTAACCACTACACCACCATGCAGAACCCTAAAATGTTCTAGCTTTTCCAAAATGTTTGAGTTTAAACTTTGCGTGAGTGGGAGATATAATAAAGGTTCTGCTTCTGAAATAGAGAGCCAGAGTACATTTTCATGATGCTTTGATTTTGTAATGAATTCAATTTGCACTTCCTCAGCGACATGGTGGTGCAGTGGTTAGCCGTGTAAGTTCAATTCCTTATAGACCTTTGTGTTTTTCTTCTCACTCCAAAAACGTGCTCCACAAGTTTTTCCATTTTTGACAAACACACACTGTACACACTAAAAACTGGATTCAAAAGTGTTCACATTACAAATGTAGAACTAATGCACATCTCAAAACAATACACTGACACTTTTTTTCACGACGCCGGTGACATGATGGATGGTTCTGTCTCAGTCCCCATGTGCTTTTTACTACTGGAGTTGCGTTTTTCACACGTGTCTGCTTTGCTCCTAGTAGAAGCTTGCTTTACATCATTGCAGTATTTGTAGAGTATGTTTTTCACGATACATGCTGCAAGCTGTGTGTGATTCTTGTAAAGATGTTGTAAAACTGCACATAAATAAAGGAAGAATCCCACAGTAAAGCTGAAGAAACGTTAGCTTGGTCTTATGACATGTAAATTCTCTCTTGAGGCGCTGCTGCTTGTTCGAGGTAAGAGGGGACATGGAAGAACGAGAGCAGGGATACCGACACATTCTCTGAGCTTTCTCCTCCTGACTCTTTCTCATCCTGGAACAGAGCACACTTCTCAGCCGGGCCCTTCTGTCCTGGACCTACGGAGAGGAAAAAAGAGGCTGTTTTTTACAGACCTGTGGTATTTTTGCTTGTTTGAAAATCTAATTTGTGAGCTGAACAGCATCATCTCGAGGTTCAGAATTAAATCTTTGATTTAAAGACAAAATATTGAACGGTGAACAAACAAATGTATTAAAAGACATCTCACTGGATGAGGACTTTGAGACACAGCAAGTGTGTTCTCCAGATTTGGTGGTGGGGGACTCCATCCTGCCCTCTGGTGGACAGTATGCCGTAAAGGGACTTGCATTGCCTTCCCTTCACAAAACACACGCAGGATGAGTTTCATTTAAAAAACCCATCATGTTTAAACATGTCTACACATGCAGACAGTTTTGCCAAACATATTCACCGCAATGTCACAAAAAGAGCTTTTTGCAGAGGCCAAAGGTTAGCTGTTATCACTCCTGCTGCCTTATCATTACTTAAATAACCAGTAAAAAAACATCTATCCTATTAGTTTTTCATTCCAAAAGTCCAGACAAACAACAGAGTTGTAAATGTGCCACTTGTTTGAAATGGCAGAAACTCACCAAGAGTTTGAGTCTGTGGTCCTAAAACCTTTAGCAAACGGGTTGCTTGCAATTTTCAGCTGAGTGATCTAAAAGAATAAAGAAGAGTGAACAAAAATCTTATCAATAAAGTTTTTCAGTAGCAAAAGAATGTTATTTTAAGAAATGATGCCGTGGTGACGAGATCTTTTCTTCTCACGACAAAAGTTATTGATTTGCTTCGCACATTGGCAGATTTTCTTTTGCTTTTTTGAAAAGCAAAAAATGTTGAAACTGTTTTGACTTCTTTCTACAGAGCCTGTTTTTGCAGTGCATTTCCATGAGGGTAATGACCTCCTACCCTGTGGTTCTGATAGGCCGTGACAGCCATGAATCTGGTCTCAGAGAAGAAGAACGAGCAGAAGTTCTTGTATGCATTGAGGTGACTGTTGGGGGTTGGATCCACATACACCACATGAAAGCGTGGCTGGTAGCGATGCATAGAATTCAGAATCATCTGGGAAAGCAAACATCACAAACATGAAAATGGACATTTTTCTGCAAAAGAAACCCAAATGAGTACACTTTGTCTTAGTTTTCAGAGTAAAAGAAGTCTCACAGGACATACATGTCCATTGTCATCCAGCAGGTTGTTTGTGAGCTTCAGAGTGTCGAAGGACACTGTTTGCTTCATCCACTGGGCTCCTGGTGCAGGCGAGTCTGGATGGAAATGCATGCGGCTCGGGGCTGCAACATCTGCCCTCCCTGCCACCAACCAGGATGAGCTGTGGAAGGAATACCTGACACGCACTTGGATGTTCAAAATAAGCTTCCAAATGTGGCTACAGGAAGCATGCAGAAGATCAACACGCTCACATCTCTAATTTGAACAGGAGTCTGGGTCTTAAGTTGTTCCCCCTGCAGGACTTACCTGTATCTTTTGTCATCAACTGGGATAAAATCCATGAGCAAAACGTATTCAGCAGAGGGATCCATCCCAGAGATTCGCACTTGGAAAGTTGGGAACATCCTCCTGCAGTTTTGGAATATTAAAAGAGCAGTCAGTACAATGACGATCAGTGGAGGAAGAAAACAAAAAAACAGGGATAGAAAATTGTAAGTCTTTGCCACCTTCCAGACTTAGTAACAATCATCTCTGTCCCCAGTTGGTCAAACTGCCTCCAAAGAGCCTGCATCTCCAGCTGCACTCTGACCCCGCTGACTTGGGGGGCCTTGGTGCTCAACAGAAGTCCTCCGTCTGTGCAGCAAGGCAGAGATAGTTCACAGCTCTTTGACAGCTCAAAACCTGGGAGAAAGAGAAAAGAAAAAGTTCTTTGCCCAAATCATGCTGCATGACAAATGAAAAAAGACTCACCATTCATCTTGTCAGGACGGATATTACAAAGGTGGTTTCCTTGAATTTTTCAGTTCACTTTACAAGTGTGAGCTGTCTTTATCCCATGAAAACAAATAGGATAGTTTCTTCTTGTTTCTGTGCTGGGCACAGTGGAAAATGTGCTCTCTGAGTGTTTCGGGGCCAAAAAAGGCTGGATTTATACCCCTGGAAACAATCACTGGGGACCTCCATGCTGGCCTCATCCATTACAATCCCCACAGCGCCACTGACACGCACCAGTCAAGGCTGCACGCTCCTGCATTGCATTTGGCCCCAAGACTGGAGAAGACTCAAACGTGTTCATGAACACGCAGCGGTCCTGAAGCTAGCCTGGAGCCCTAAATGTATTAACATGAATAACTCCGATCAGCCTGGTGTTACTTGGTGTGGACAGACGAGGACAGCAGTAAACTGTGTTTATTATTCATTGACCTCTTTGTAACAGTAGATTTTCAGCACTTTACTAATTGGACAGTCATTTATTTATTAAGTCCAAACATAGCATTTGTAGTTTGATGCAAAAAGCATCATCTCGGTATGTTTATGGATGCTGTACTCAAACGTATTCTGGTTTTCATCAGTGTGAGTGGCCATCACAAAAATGAGAAATGACGATTTGAAAGGTGGTGCTGTGACACATCTGAGGTGTGTGTTGGTTTGTCTGTGTGGCTTCATAATGAAACGGTGCTGAAGAGCTCTGCCTGAGGGATCCAATATGGAAAAGCTTGGGCCCAATGCTGAAGTTTGCCTATAGGGCCACCCTGTTCTCTGCTCATGTCATTAATCACAGTTCCCAGTCCCACAGGTAGAAATGCCCAATATGGAGTCCAGTCTGGAGCAGAGCTGACTGTATTGATCTAGATATTTCCCTGAGGGATCTCGATGATCAATGAGGACTTCTCTGTTTGTTTGGTAATATCTTTATGCCTCACCATGGGCAGCAGGACTCTAATGAAGCTACTTGTGACCTCTTATGTCTTTAATCTGCTTTTGTTATACAACTACGTGACCTCCTGGCCTCATTTTGAAATAGTACTGTTGTTCTTCTGTTGGATTAGTCAAACCACCACCCTTGAGTTTCCAAAGGGTTGCAGTTCCTCAGGGGATCCTGAAAGGTGGGTTTCAAAAGGAGAAGAAACCCAGATTTTACACCAAAAATGAACCTACAGTATGTACATATCATACTACTGTCTAGCACTTTTCTAAGGTTGCCAAAGCATGGTTGTAGCTGCTGCGGTAACAAGCCTCAGCCTGGCTGGGCTTCCTTCTTCTAGCTGGTTCTGGAACCTCACATGGGAAGGTTAAGGCCCACTTTCTGTTCAGCTAAGGACCAGCCTCTGCAAAACCCTTCAAGAATTTGATCTGCGGCTGCTAAGTCTCCGTCTTCCTGCTTCAATGCATCAGATGTGGTTGCAGTCGCCTCAGAGATTGAACAGATCTTCTCCAAACAGAGGACCAGTTCCTTCAGAGTGGTCACTGCATCAGCTGCTGAAGGTCCGGAGGATCTTGCAGAGTCTTTTCCTCAAGAAATGAATGACAGCATGGAGGGCCTTCCTTAAAGTTTCAAAGGCAGTTTCAGCTTTCAGCTTCAGTTTGAACTTTCACCACTCCACCAACACCAGTTTAAGGCTAAGAGCCTGACAGAGCACATTTAAGGGCTTACATTTGATTATTTAGATTCTTGACAGAAACCTCATCATAGCCCCTTCATAACATCTATCCCTGATCCTTATCTTCAGTCATTTTCTTCCAGAGGAGCCTTCGCTACCTTTCCACTTGTGGACACAACTGAAAGAAGTGTTCCTTTAGTTCGATGTTGTGTACGCACCTGATTGCAAACGAAACCTGTTCAGTGTGTGACACATCTGTGGTTTCATTTCATACAGACATTGGCATGTTTGATGTGAAATTGCAGGATAATGGTGGGGTCAGATGGGTGTTTTAGTCCAGTAGGTTTTGGGCGTGGCCTGTCCCTGTCTCCTGTCTCCATCTCCAGACCTGCTGTTTCCTCTCTGTGAGTTTTAACTCCATCTCTGTTTCTCTTCCTGCAGCCTCTGTCTCCTCCTGTTTTCAGAGGAACAACATCTTCCTCTCCTTTGACCTCGCCTGACCTTTCACTCTCCTCTGGCTGTCCATCAGAGCTCACCTTTGCTTTTCCATTATTCTGTTATTTTATCAGCCACACTTGCTATAGTTAACTGAACCTAAACTTAAAACTGGATAAAATAAAACATTGTACTTAAGTGGAAAAAATAAATATAAACTTAGCTAATAAGTCAAAGATCTGCAGCGTCACATCAATCTCCTGCCCAATTGTACAGAACACTGGGCTGCAGCTCTGCTTCAGGGTGAAGGGGTGGGCGGGGCATGTGAGGAGGGGGCGCCAGGTGTGTGTCAGGGAGGGGCGTGTTCATCATAATTCCTGATTTTAACGTTTTATTTTGCTGAATTATTGTTTGTTAGATTCGATTAATAGATTATCTGTACAGGTTTTCTCACGTGAAAGTGGGAATAAAAAAGACCTTTGACAAAAAGGGCACTTTGGGCCTCTGAGCAAAAGGGGCGGGGCTTGAGCAGCAGCGCGCCCCCCCCCCCCCCCCCCCCCCCCCATGTGCTGCAGAAACTTTGTCCTAGAAAACGACAAAGGTGTTTTGATTTTGGCTAAAAAGGACATAATCCTACATTTAAAAGATGAATGATTTGAAGTGGATCAAAAGGTGATCGGAGTGGGACTTTAAAAACTTTTTATTGCTCATTTTGTTTTTACCCCAACTGTCAGGGGTACATGTTGACCATCAGGTGCACTTGTTTTTATTAGAAATCAAATGTGTGCGTTTTTTACAAACACGTTTCGTATTGGGAGGCGAATCAAAAAAAGATCCAAACCTTTCACTTTATTTGCCCCACCCAATCCGCCATCTTCAAAAGTAGCTGAGGTGGGCGGAGTAAACTCCGGTGCAGACTTCCCATCCACTTCTGTTTTCTCTGTTTCTCTGTCAGTGTTAATGTGTCAATAGGTTGAACAACCTCAAAGTTTGGCTGCAGCTGGATGCAGTTCGCCTGCGTCTGCGTCCTACTTGGTGACCTCGATAAGAAGATGAAGAACTTCACAAAGCAGTAGAGTATAAACATACAGATGTTTATTGCGGTGTTCATAATTACACAGAGATGTCAACGCCTGCAGTGATTCACACACAATTCAAACACAAAATGTTAGCAGTTGTGAGGAAGGAAGCGTGTGCGTGCGTGCGGGACATGTGTGCGTCTCTGTACGAGCTCGGGCTCAAGCCTTTGAAGTACGTTGTTGTCTGCAAGCGGGAAAGTCCTGCCATGTGGTTGTCAGTGAGGCACGAGTTTACGTTGGGCCTGCTTGTGAGTGAAGAAAGAATGGAAATTAAGATGGAATGTGTCAAGGACAGGCAGTAAGGCAGGGTTAGTCTAAGGACCAGGGAAGATCTAGTTCTTGTTGAAGGTTGCTGAGATGGCCCCAAAGATGGCTACAAACTTTTCCTTGATTTCCTCAGCAAGAGGTGTAATCTTCGTCTTCAAGTTTTCGAGATCTTCAGGTGTGATGGACTGTGCCTGGCTGTAAGCCTTCTTCAGCTGCTCTTTGTATTCCTCAACATATGGAGAAGCCACCTGCTTCAGCTGCTCCAGACGCTCAACGAGCTTTGCGCGCACAGATTCCACAATGGGCATCAGGGCGGCCTTGGTCTCCTCCACATTGGTGGCCATCTTCTGACGCAGCTCCGCCACAATGGGCTCCATCTTGGTCCTCAGAGCTTCCATGTCGGCAGTGTGCTTGGCTTGGTACTCTTTCAAAATGGGCTCCAAGTGGGTTCGGTACTCCTCCATGTGCTTTTCAAGGACCTCTCTCAGCTTTTCGCGTTTGGGCTCAAGATCAGCTCTCAGGGCCTCGATGTCTTGTGAGATGGAGTTACGGAATTCGGCGGTGGCGTCGGAAACGGTCTGGACGAAGCTGTCGGTATAAGGGGAGACTTGGGCCTGAAGGGCCTTGATGTTAGTGTGCAGGTCCTCCACACGCTGAGTCAGAGTGGTCCTGGAAGAGGTAAAAAAATGGGGGGAAGCACATCCAGTTCAGCTAAGTTATCACACAAGTAAACGAGAAAGCCACAAGCATTCAGTCCATTGACCACCTAAACCCAGCTTCAGGCAGTGGGTTGGAGTGGAAACGTGGAGTCACGCTTACTTGAGCTCCTGGTATGGAGAGTCATCCAGCTGATCCAGGGCTTTGATCAGACCCTGCTTCACCTGAGTCATGTAGACATCTGCAGCGGACCGGATCTGGGCCAGCTGAGAGGGGGCATCAGCCTGCAGGGAAGCGGCCTGGGAGCCTGGAATGAAGCAAAACGAGGGAGAAAAGGGTCAGAATGCTAAACTTTTTCCCCCTTTCACAATGCATTTTGAATAAACAGAACTCACCGACAACCAGCAAAAGAGCAAGGGCCACGAATTTCATGGTGGTGGTCTGGAAGGACACACAAAACACTGTCAGACATGCAACATTTTGGGCACAAAACAAGTTAAAAGTAAAAAAAACACAGCAAGCAATCTTTTTCTTAAAATGAAAGATTAAATCTCCTAAAGTATCAAATCAAGATAATGAAACATTTTCCACTCAAAAGTTTGCTCATAATATATAGATTTTTACTGGAAGAACCTGTAATCTGGCAGGATTAAGAAAAACAGATTAGCAAAATAGGATGTTCCTAATCTTGTTTCAGGCTTTAAAGCGCAGCGAAGCCCTTTTCTCTCTCAAGATGCAGAGTAGTTCAGGTAAAACGACATCTGTAAAGTTGCCTTTGGCTGTAATTCCTCAGAGTTCTAGTAAACCTCAGACAGTCTTGAAATCCAAATTTTTCTTTCAAAATAAAATAAATCGAAACTACTTCAGCATTAGATCCCTACTCCTGTAGCTCAAACGGTTGTGGCAGCCTGGAAGGTCCGGTGTGAGCAGCAGCTTGTCTTACCTGGTGGAGTTGGTGATGAGACTGAGCAACCCCAGCAGGGGCAGACTTTTTATAGCGGCTGGCGGAGGCACAAGTCCATGTGCAGAAGGGTAGGAGGAGCGGCGCTGCGAGGGCTGTGTGTCTTCGTGGAGCTGGACCTCACCCCTCCAGCCGTCTCCCTCCTGGGGGGGAGAGTTCAATGGTCGCCTGCTGAGGAGATCAGTCATCAAACACGTCAAAGAACTGATCCGCAGATGTGCTGTATACTCTGTACGTTGCCAGGGTCAAACATTTACAGTCTTTTGAGAAGGTTTGAAAAGGCCTTTACAGTTCTTCAGTTTTCTTTCATTTATTAAAGATGTTTCTTATCATTATGGAGCCAGGAAGGAAATTAAGCTCGCATTATGAAAAGATGTTGCTGTTTTTACAGATGAGAACCGAAGGCCTTTTGTGTTTCTGAAACCACAACGGAATTTACACAAGAAATGTACAGTATGTCAAGGAAACAAATTAGGGGGCAAAAAAATTCGATTTGAGTCTGAGCAAAAACAAATTGTTTTTGCCTCAGGATGAGGTATTATGTCAATCTTTTTGTTGACAAAAGAGCCACGTTTTTCTCTTTTTCTGTGCTGCTGTCGCCCTTCCAAAGATCTGCAGAGACAAACAAGCATGAAGCAAACAGAACAACCTGATGCAATCAGCTATCTGAAAGCGTTAGCACTAAACAGAAAGTCACCTCATGGTGGAGGACAAACACTCGCCCACATGCACTCACTGACAATATTGTGCAATGGAACGCAGTCATTTACAAAGTGTCAAATAGGTCTTGTTGGTGGATACATGAATTAATCACGGATTTGTGTGCATGTGTGTGTGCTTTTTCTATGACTAATAGGTCAAAGAGTGTTGTGTGCTGTCCTGTTGTCTGTTGCCCTTTCACCTCTGGACTTTGTCACCACAGCTTCATGTGATTAGAAGACCTGGACTGATCACAGAAGGCCATTTTCACTCTTACCTTTGACTGTCTATACAGCACATTAAAAGAGTTCACTGCTTCTCAATGGTCTTTGTTGGCAGTCGTTTCTTTTCTTAGCCAAGTAATTCCTAACTAGAGCAAAGCAGCTGAATTTGTTTCTGTTATTCAAAGGTAAAGTGGGCTGCATCCAGACAACCTAAATCAAACTGAAAATGTAAAAAAAACACAAAAGAAACCAAAAGATAAGCAGCTTTAAAGCTCAAAACGTTTCAATTCAAAATGTTAGAGCAGCATTTATTTATGAAGACTCATCCGAGGTGGATCCATGGACCTTTATTGTCACTGTCCACGTGTACAATCAAATTAAAGCAGTCAACATTTCAGTGCAAGACAACAACATTTGGTATAAACATGTCTGTAAATAGAGTTTTTAAAAGATAATCAGGTCATTTTTGTTTCGCCTTTTTATCCGAGAAGCTTTCTCTGTGGCTGGATGGCTCTGTTGGCCGGCTGCAGGACAAACAACAATATAGAAAGCTTCTTGGGTAAAACACTTTTAATTGGAAAAACAACGTCCGGATGACCTTTTGAAAACTTTTCAATACATTTTTTTTTAAAAAGAAAAGAATTGGCGTGCAACATATATTTATCAGGGGCTTCGCTTGAACTTTTTTCATAGGTGTCATTCACAACACATGGTACAATGATGACAGTAATAAATTGTAAAGGGATAATAATAAATGATTGAAAAAACTAGACTATTCCATAAAACATTCAGTCACTAACACATAAGGGCAAAATGTGTCTAGTATGATTTTTTTTTTATTTTTACATTGACCTGATTGGTCTCAGGCGTTTTGTGCCGCAACCATTACAAAGAATCCACGTAGGATCCTGGAGGAACCAATACATCAATAAAACAGGCTGAAGAGTTTCTCGTCCTTTAGGCTTTCGATTGCTGGTGTGTCTTGTGATTTTTATAAAGGAAAAAGTGAACCTTGGCTCAAAAGAAGGGTGACATTTTCCCCTGACTGTTAAATAAAACAGAAAACCAGGGACTCTTTAAAAGTGAATGCTATCATTTAATCATGCGGTGCTACCATGAGCTAAGTTAATCATTATCAGCTTTGTCTGCATTTCTTGCACAATTCTATACGATTAATTCTTGACTCTATGTTGCGTCTTAAAGAGGTTAGTACTGGCTGTTCTTATGCTACACTCAGCTGACGTGTGTACACTGGATTATGCAATCCCATATGCTTTAACATGTAGGTTGACAGGAAAATGTGCTCTCAGGATCGGATCAAACTCCATTAGAAAAACTAGGAATAATGAAGATTACTGTGAGACACAGACTTAGTCAGACAGTTTTCCCAAAAGGATTGTACATCATTTTAAAGCTTCCTTTGTGTATCCTTGTTGGAGTTTATTTAAAAGCCACACATTAAGCTCCCTTTAACACATTACATTCCTTTTTATTTAAGTAAACCACTTCAGTCACATTCACACAAGCTAAAGGATGCAAAGAAAATAATAAAAATCTACAAAAGTTATCGTCGGTTGAGTCAAATCACTGAAAAAATCTGCAGAACATATCGTCTTTCAAGGGAAAAATCAGTTTCTTTTTTATCTGGAGAGTTTTTTGCTTGTGCATAAATGTAAAAGAAAGAAAGCAGCTTCAAATTGTCCAATCCATTGTTTCTTACTGAAACGTGTTTCTTTGAAAAACATCATCAATCCTGAGAATAATGCTCAATTAGGCTACAGATTCCCAATCCAGCCATCAGCCATAGTTAAAGATACATCACATTTTTGCGCATTGCATAGTTGGACACGGCTTTTGCCCCAACAAAGAAGATAAGCCTGTTCAGACAGTATCAGCCCCTCAGAGCTGCTGACCAAGACTGAAACAGGCCTTGTCAGAGGAAAGATTCTTATCTCGGACAGCAACCTTTGAGACTGGCTGTCTGGCGGTGCATTGATACAGCATCCACACTGTGTCGTGTCCAGAGATCACTGCTGTCATCGCTGCTGCAAACAGCTGTGTTTTAACATGTTCTGGTGGCATTTCTCTCCTGATGGAGGACATAAATAAAGGAATTTTAAATTAAAACTGCATTTTTGAGTATTTCTTTAGTCAAAATCATGATGGATCAGGAGCAGATGACAATGCGCGGTTTGCGACGCAGCAGCTTTCATGGGCCGGCAAAAGTCTCCCTGCTCTGCTTCACTTCTAAATGATCCACTTGCAGAAAAATAGATCATTAATGTCTTTCTTTCCCCACCTGAGCTGACATCTGGCTCAAAACTGTATGGCTGAATAGCTCCAACGTTGCTCACTGTTCTTTTGCCACGCTGGAGATAAAAATATAGTCAGAGTGGGACTTTAAACAGACACAATTGAAGGCCTTGATCAAGTCCTAAAGATAGAATCTTTTGTATAGACAGTCATCAGATAACAAAAGGCACAAGACACATTTTATACCCCACTGATCTAGAACCACTGTAACTGAAAATGTCAAGTAAGTGCTCGGGGCTGATAACTATTTAATCAACAATCCATCTTTTGATCAGGCTGAGGTTCAAAGGTCGTGTCGCTGTTCCAGCTGCCTTCATGATGGAGTGCTGCTCTCACACCAGCAGGGGAGGTTATCTCAGCTGCGAGCTGCATTGTGTCATTCATACTCATTTTTCTTCAACACACAGGCTCCACTTAGGACCACTTCACCCCAATGACTGCGATGTGGTTTTGCAACGCAACACCTGCAGAGGTCATTCTTGCTTGACGGGGAAAGATTTCGGGGTGAAGCCCTGCAGGAGGAGAGTCACTGTAGGTTGCAGCGCCCTGAGGGCCATGCAGCTTGACAGCAAAAGAGGAAAATCCACCCTGAACTCAGATAACCCAAAGAGTGCACAGCTAAGACAACTTATACGTCTACATAATACATGATCCCAATTTCTCGCACGCACATGCTCACGCAGTCAGAGTGGAATCAGGACACCTGTGACATGCAAGAGGGTTGATGCTTCGATCAGGGATAATGTGCATTTTCTCCCATTTCTTAGGATTTTTTTATTGTTGCAGGAGTTCTTCAAACAGTTGTCTAGTTCTTGCATTATTTAAAAGTGAACACATACACTGCTTACAATCAGGTAGGGATCCTGTGAAAAACTGGATGCAAATACTGAGTTTTTCACTTCACTGACTGATAGAGGTGATCAAATTAGGGTGATGGACACACCTCATTTTGTGTTGGAGTCACTGCGTACCAACGGCCTTAAATCATTGGGGAGAACAACAAAAAAATTCTGAAAGAAAAATCTTTTCATTATAGCATCTGTCCCTACATTCTGTGGCATGTTTAAACTGGGCATGTGACGCACGTTCAAGAATACACTAAAAGCACATTTAGCGTTGCATTCACACTGGACTATCACCACCTGACCACTGCGCCTTCAGATTATTAGGAAACTTTCAGGTAAACTCAAAGTGTCATCAGCAGACTTACGTCAAGACACAAAACGACTGTCAGATCGTGACAGACCCAGGATCGGAGCCTCAGACGGCAAATATGACCAGTCCCAACGGACCTTTTCGGAAGGCAAAAACTCAGAGACAGACCGGTACACCAAAAAAAAAACCCAAAGAAATGATGCTCGTCAGTGTTGTTGGAGAAGGAGAGGTGAGAAAGATGACGAGATCAACATGGTTCCCATATTGGTGGAAAAAGTACAACAGTCTGGACAGGCATCACCAGTCAGTGCAAAACCGGTTTGGTTGCAGGTTCTGACCTCAGAGAAATCATGGAACCCATCATCATCCCCCAATTCCACCAGAACACCCCCAAGTTTCTGTTCATGGATGATAATTCTCCACCACAAAATTGTCACAGCTGGATTCAGGAAGTAGGAGTGTCTCATATGGTAAGGCCGGCCCGGCAATAACCACTGACCTGAACCCCATAGAGCCCATCTGGGACCAGCTGAAGCAGAGACTAGATGTAGCATGGAGAACTTGTGGGAGAGTGGAACGCCTCAGAACATCATGAGGACAGTGAGGAGCATCACTGTCTGTCATTGAGGTTATTGATGGGAATGGTCCATTTTTGTTATTTGGGGACATCTTTAGTAATGTATTAATTTTTGGGGTAATAAATATCTAATTAATGAAAATGATGTTTCTTCTCATTTATTTTTAAAAATATTAAAGGGAACGTTTATGTCTTTCATGAAAAATCATACCAAAAGAAAAGAACTCGTGAAAATAACAATTTTTCTAACTTATGGTGAGTTGTATATGTTACAATTTAGAAGCAGAGAAGATTCATGGTGAATCGCCACAAAAATGAGACATGAACACATATCATATACACATGGTGTTTTAGATGAACACGAGATGACATTCATTGAGCGCCTTGCACAATCGTGTGTTACAATAGTGTTGTGTGCTTTGTAGTTCAGCGCGTAGGCGTTGATCGTGGAAGTTTCAAGGCCTGTTTGTAATTCAACAACATTGCCCAAGATGCAGAGGCCATTCACCCTGAGATGGGAAGCAAACCACCCACATCACAGATTAAATGAAAAAAAAATCACTCATCCATGTAAATGGAAAAGGACAAGTTTCCAAAATCTGGAATGTCATTTCACACAACTTGTAAACTGCTTGAATACAAATAAAAAGGTGAACCTGCTTTAATTCTGCTACGAAACTTGTTGCCAGATTTAAATGATTTAATCTCTGAATGTACAATAATCAATATTAGTTGGGCAGAAACAGGAGCAAAGGCAGTGGTAATGTGTAAAGAGTCAAAGTATGCCTTTACTGTTTTCTTTCCTGAATTAAAACTACAAGTTTTTCTTGAAAATTGTTGTGTTGCTTTCCTTTAATTTTGTGTTGTTTTTTTTGTTGGATATCAATATTTTTGTCTTTAATAAGTTGGTTTTAATTTTTCCCACATTCCGTTGAATATTTTATTCACATTTAGCTTTAAAAACTGAGCTTTGAGAAGGCAAAGAACCTGAAAGTGAAGATGCATCCCACGATGTTTCAGCAAAGATCAAACAAAGCACAGAAGGTTTAGCACATCAGATTATCCCTTCAAGGTAATTTTGAGCTTCATTTACAGTCCAAATCATCTTGGCTCCCAGTCAATGTGTTGACCATGAACTCTTCATGCTGACGGGTGATGATATAACAGCACGACGATCCCGAACGCAGCAGCAAGTCTTCTGCAGAGCTGCTGAAAAAAAAAAGTGTGGTTTCAAAGTCCACATCTCAACCTGATTCAAATGAGATCTGTGCTCAAATGTCTGCACGCCTCTGTGAACCTAATGACCTTTGCAAAAAAGGAAACATCTGGGTTGATAATCTGTTGCATGAAACACCTACTTCAAGCTATTGGAAATCAAACCTAAGTCACGAAGTTATGCAGTCAGCTGAAAGGCCAAAGTGGTTTCATATTGTGATCATCTATTAATGTAAAGTTTTATCTCACTAACTCCAACCAGATGACGAGGAATTGACCAGGCACTGGCTGAGGTTCAAAGGTCACATCACTTTTCCAGCCATCTGCATGTGACAAAACCAAACTCACTTCTTTTCATTGGGTTCATCATCTTAAGTCTGCCCTCTTGTGGTTAAAACTTGCAGAAGCCTTGCCTTTTTGCAGTGACCATTCACTGGAACCTTGGAATTGTATACAGTATGAAGAAATCCTCAATCTTTAAGGCCTGAACAAATTTACTATTTAGCAACATGGAAATAATGCAAGTATGAGTGGCTGTGGAACAAGGAGTGGGCCGCTAAACACATGGCTGACTGCCTTAGACTTCTCCAACCTGAACATTTTTTAAAACCGCTTCATTCCAACACTTTTTCCTTTACAGATTCAGAAATTTTGCTTAACTTGTGAGGGTTTGTGGAGCTGGTTTGATCATTGAATTTAAAAATGTTTGTACCTGTGATTACTTTAAGAAAGGATTTTGGACTCTTTGCATCTGCAAGAAATGAAGAAAAACTCAAATAAAAACTTTAATTTCTTCATAATAAGGTTGTCAAACACATTACACAAAAAAGCACAGAAGACCTGATTCATTCTCAAAGTTTGAAAATGATATTGATGGAAAAACAGTAGACAGAAGACAATTATTAACAAGGTAATGTGTGTCATTTCCCTGTCTGGTCCAAAAACACTGTGAACTGTGTACGAACTTTTCTGGTCTGGATTATTAGAATAGAAATAGCCCAAACTCCATTAGCATAATGGCAATGCATGCTAATGTTAAAAATATTTTTAAAAGAAGATTTCACCAAGCATAGAGCCCTGTGCTACACCACGACTGGCTTATCATCACAGGTTCAAGTGGATCTCTTACAGAAAATATGAATTAAACAACTTAATGGTGTACCTGTAATACTATTATGTTTAGTTTCTCTAATCAAATGTGTAAATTGAGCCCTGAGATGGTAAAACAAAAACAAGCATAGAATCAAGTAAGCAGTCTGAGCTGGTGAAGACAGTATTGGTTAACTTTAGCACAGCTGTTTTAGTTCTCTGGTCGTGGAACTGTGGACTAGCTCTACACCCTCTCCAGGATGCTGGAGGGTTCGAGGGTTTTTGTTCAACCTGTCCATATCTGGTTTGTGGATTTGGAGGAGGTGTTTGACCGCGTCCCCCTGGTGTCCAGTGGAGGATGATCTGGTGGTATGGGGTCCAGGAGCCTAAGTCTGGGCATCTTTGCTCAGACTGCTGCCCCCATGTCCCAGTTCCGGATAAGCAGAAGAAAAAAGATGGATGTATGTATGGATGGTTGGAAGGTTGGATGGATGAATAGATGGATGAATAGATGGATGGATGAATAGATGGATGAATAGATGGATGGATGAATAGATGGATGAATAGATGGATGGATGAATAGATGGATGAATAGATGGATGGATGAATAGATGGATGGATGGATGAATGGTTGGATGGATGAATAGATGGATGGATGAATAGATGGATGAATAGATGGATGGATGGATGAATGGTTGGATGGATGAATAGATGGATGGATGAATAGATGGATGAATAGATGGATGGATGGACGGACGGATGGATGAATGGTTGGATGGATGAATAGATGGATGGATGGAAACAGTCAAATCTCAGCTAAAATTGTTCAGTAAATCACTTTCCACAGCTTTCTCTTGTAGCCAAAATAAAGAATCAGATGAAACATGTCTGTGATTAGTTTAAACTTGTGGGTCAAGGGTTAACTTTAAGATAAAACGTTTGTAGAGTCCAAAAGTACATTGATTGTTAAAAAGCACATATTTTATATAAAGCTTTTGAACCTCCTGTGGAATTCATGGCTTCACGTCAAAGCCGGAACTTCCGACTGCGCGTAAACGCCTCACTTTTCAGCCACTCAGAGCTGTTCTTCACCGTCTCGAGGAAACGACAGGAGCGTCCTTAGAGATGATGTTTCCGTCAACTTTGGCGTCCGTTTCCAGTGTATTCAAGCAGTGGATAGTTGAAGGCTTTGACGCCTAGTCGCCATTTCCTCCGGGGCCAATGAGAAACCGTTTAAAGTTCAGGAGGTAAATCGATGTCACGAACTAGCTTGTCTTTCTATTGCTTAGCCTGCTGAGCTAGCCTCATGCTAACCTCGAGTTTAGCCGTGAATATGCTGTTAAACTGTGATTCTGCCCTTATTTGTAGTCATTCCCTTCACCACAGCCTGCATAGCAACATCATTCAAAAATAATTGCACACCAGTTAGGATTAAAACAAGCAGTTTGCCCGACAGGACTGTTTTTTTCTTAGTACTTTGCTTTGTCCAACGACTAAGCTAATTTCTTAATCTCATTAGATGAAGTGTGTGAAAGATAATCTGGTGGTATGGGATTATATCACAACTCGAACACATTATACCTGAGCTAGATTTCCAATTTTTTCCCCTGTAAGTAATAGTTCTCTGCAGTAGCAAATCTGGAAAGCCTGTTGATGAGCTGTTTCAATGATTTGTAAGGAACACGCATGCGTGGGACGCGCAGCAGAACAGAGAATGTGGGTTGTGTTCAAGAAAAACACGTCGATTGTTTTCTATTGCTGCCAAACGGTTGTTGGCTTCGCCCGAAACATTGATCCATATTTTTTGGACTTGCAAGCACACTGAAATAATTTGGAACAGATTAACAAATATGATTAGAAACTAAAATGAATCCACAATTTACTTTAACTTTATGTAAAAACATCTCAGTTGGTTTAGTTAGTTATGACAGTAAACTTTCGTCTCAATTTGATTTAATAAATCTCCGGATTTTGTTAACCAAGTATTATGTTCACAAAACTAGATTTAACAATAAAGCTCCAGATTTTTTTTACTGTCCCAGTTTAGATGTGACATACAGTCTATTTCCTCTTGTACAAATAAAAAAGCATCCTTTTGTTCAGCTTTACAATTTAATATAATTTTATTTCCGTGTGTGTATCTCCCCTAGGTTTATTTTGAACAATTCATTTGAAAGTTTTTTGTTATTTCCTGTAAGCCATTTGGGTTTTGAATTAAAAAAAGAACGGGAAGCTATCCCATAGCAGTGAGGAGGCGCTGAAAAGCTCTTCTATCTTTCCTCAGGCTTTTATTTGATTACATTTTTGGATGTATAAATTGTTAAATATCCTAAATATCTTGTGAAACTTCTGTCATTTGAATCACTAAACACCATAGAATAGAGCTCTGCTGCTCATCCCATGGATGCGTGATTATTATAAGTGTGTCACAGTTTAATCTGTTACAAACAGCCTTTACAGTGGTACGAAATGTATTGTCACAGCAGCTAAAAACACATTTTTTATTTCTTTTTGTGTTATGTTTTTTCTAATGAGCAGTCGTTTTCCAGGTAGCGCATGTTTGTTTAGTATCCACTCAATTTGTTTCTATAGTAACCATGACGGCTGTCATCGGAGATCAGCTGATCCTTGAAGAGGAATACGATGAAAACTTTATACCCTCGGATAAAGGTATTGTTGCACACCTGTGACTACTATTGTCGTTATAGTACACAGTAATGCGTGGTCATTAAACACTTTGATTAATTTAAAGTGTTCCATTCTCTTTTCAACCCTTTGATGAGTTAGTACTGAAAGCTCAAAAGGACCAGAAGTTTTACACATGTTCCTCCGTTCTTCTCTCATATCTTCTCCTCATATGATCAGAGATTCAAGAGTATGCCAGAGAGATCGGTATTGATCCTGACAAGGAGCCAGAGCTGCTGTGGCTGGCCAAGGAGGGCATCAAGGCTCCTTTACCTCCTGAGTGGAAACCTTGGTGAGTATGGAAGGAGGCTGCAGAGCAGGTCTCCTCGCTATGCAAGAAGTTATGTGCATTTGTGTTTTTGCAACTGGTCAGATTCCAGCATGTTCACTGCAGCACTGCATTGTTGGGTTTACCAAAGGTTGGCATGTGGAAAAAAAGCAAAACTAATAGAAGATAGCTGCAATGTATCAGGAAAACAAACAAATAAGGTTTATTTTAGCAAAACATCTACGTTTCAACATATAGATTTATCTTTGCATCCAAAAAGAAGAAGTTATCTATCATCTGTTCCTTCTCTCTCATCTTTTCTGTGATGCTGAAGTGAGCCTCTTTTTCCATCTTCCCCCCTCCTCTAAAGCCAGGATGTTACGGGGGACATCTACTATTTCAACTTCTCCACGGGCCAGTCCACCTGGGACCATCCCTGCGATGAGCACTACCGCCAGCTGGTGATCCAGGAGCGTGAACGGGGTCCGCTCACGGCCACCGCTGAGGGTCCGGGGGCCAAGAAGGATAAAAAGAAGAAGAAAGTAAAGAAGGAGAAAAAAGAAAAGAAGAAGAGCACTCCACTGAAAACTTTAGGGGTTAGTGAACATCATCAGTCTCCTAAAGGTTATTTCAAAATGATAGTTTCTCATTTTCTTCGGGGCTGATGTCATTGTCTCCACCACGCGTCCCGTAGAACCCCAGCTCATCTTTGGGACCACTAGTACCTTCACTTATTGGCTTGGCTCCGCTGAGGGGTCTGGAAGGCCCTGGCGTAAGCCGCCCCTTAGGATCTGCTGCCTCACTCCAAGGGTCCCTCGGCAGCTCTGGAGGGTTAGAACCCCTCAAGACAGCCGTTCGGGTGAGAAAACGGTTCTCCTGAGTTTTCCCTCTCTTCTCTCAGAGCTTGTGCGCTCTATTCCTATATTCTGTATTCCTTTTTTCCAGGGTCATCAAAGCTTTGGCTTGTCTAGCATTTTAGGCGGCAGACAAGAGGAGAGGTCGTCTCCTGCTTTATCTGCTTTAGATGATGGAGACAAAGACGAGCTCTCCGACAAAGAGGTGCGTTCAACTTTTTTGAAATAAAAAAAGGAAACGTTCTTTACAAACCTCGACTCGTCTTTCTCGCAGCTGAGTCATTGTGAATCAGACGAACCACTGAAGAACCTCCACCTGAACCTGGCTTCTCTTGGAGGAGGTCTGCAGTATGAGGTAGACGTTTTTACTACTTCAGTTGTTTTGATTTGTTTCCCGATGCTGATTCAGCTCCCACGGCTCCATTTGCATGTTTTTTTTTCTCATCAGGACAGTGAAGGCAGCGCTGCAGCGCCAGCTGAAGAGAGGACAGAGCCAGAACTGCAGGGCCTGGTCCAGTCTGGGGACCACAGCCCTCAACTGCCCTCCCAGCAGGTAAATCCCCAAACACACATCAGTAAATCCACTCTTTTGTATCTGCTCCTGATTCACAACGATTTGAATACAGAAATACTCAGAAATGCAATTTCAAGCTTCATTTTCTTTAGATATGTCCTCCATCATGAGAAAAATGCCACAGGAACATGTTAGAAACACCAAAACACTGTTTCTTTTAAAAGTGACTGACTTGCTATAAAGCAGTTTCTGGTTATAATTTCCTCTTAGTGCTTATAGTGTAACTCTATGATAAAGTGTCAATCTTGGCTCAAAATAATTAATTGTAAACCAACATTCTTCTCAGTTTCTTTCTTCTGATAAAGACAGCTTTCAATCACAACTGAATTGCTGAAAATTGTTGAAAATGTGTCTTGTATTTGGTTACCTGATAAAAAAACTAGAAATGTGATAAAAAGATGTGTTTTTTAATCAGTGTTTTTTGTACTTCTGTGCCACTGCCATGGTTGATGTTTCTCATGGTCTGGTGTAACTGTGCTCTCTAAATCACCTGTTCCTTCTCATGTGTCTTTGCTCTTCAAACTTCTCCTCTTCTGTGCTGCTGGGACCGGTCCAATGGGCACGGGTCTTCCTCTTTGTCTCGCTGTTCTCCGGTTCCTTACTCCCACTGGCATGTGTCATCACAGTTCAAACCGCACATCCCGGCTTGTTTGTCCCTAATCTTATTTTTCCTTTTTTTTGTTCTCAAAGTGAGAGCAGCAGCGCTCACTGAACACCTCTGCCAGAGTTTTTTCGATAAAATCACAGAACTCAACTTTAATTTTTTGGGTTCTGAGCCTGACCAGAAACACCAAGAACGGAGTATTCCTTTTTCATGCATTTGTACTAACCTTAGAGTTTTATTTCAGGTGCATGATCTTTTAGTTGTGGCATGCTGGGAGAAACACCACCCCATGTCGTCTGTTCATGTTCATAGTTTTTTCCATGACCCTCTTCATCCCTTTTTTGTGTCTCTGCACGCCTTCCTTTGTGCCTGTTTGGGGATGGATGGACTCCTTCTTTTCCTTAACAATCGTCAAGGACTCCAAAAAGGGCACCGGCGTCGGCCTGTCTGACAGGGCGGGCAGTGAACCGGAGGTCGGTGCTGTGACTTCCAAATCTGAACCTTTTGCTGAGCAGTCAGAAGAGGAGTCAAGGGAGGCAGAGCAGGAACAGGGAGGAGCACTGGAACAGGTTCTGAAAGAGCAGGGAGATGACGAAAAAGACGGAAACAGGGAAAAAGAAGGGAAGGATCCAACGGAACAAGGCGGTAGAGCAGGGCCAGATGAGGAGGTTGTCTCAGGAGAAGAGGAGGAAGAAGTAGTAGATAAGAGTGGAAGTAAAGGTGCAGAGGAAGGAAAGAGCAGTGAGATTGAGGACAACTGCTGTGTTGACAAAGATGAAGAAACTGATGGAGGAAGATGTGAGACGAGAGAGAGTGCGAATCAAAGCAGTAGACGGGCGAGTGATGAAGGAGAGAAAAGTGTCAGTGATGAAGCCAGAGACCAGGAAGCCAAGGAGAAAGAGACCAAGGAAGAGGACAAATCTGTGCAAAGCAGTGAGGAAGTCATGGAGAACCTCCTGCAAAGCCATGGAGAAATTGGGAGTGCGAGGAGTAAGACCAGGAGTACTTCTAGCGAGAAAGAGGAGGTGGTGATGGTTAACAACAGAGAGCAGGAGGAGGCTGTGAGTGATGAGGCTTTTGAGAGACGCTCCACAAGTCCAGAAAAACCTCCAATGTCTCCTGAGGAGGTGTTAGAAAGATGTGGAGGAGAAGAAACCCTGCAGGAGGGTGTGGACCTAGAAGATGAATCAGGAGAACAAAATCCCAAAGGAGCATCGCAGAGCGAGGAGGAAGTTGTTGAGGTTTTTAGCGCAGGGCCTCCCCAGCCTCAACCCGCTGGTCTAGGACAGGAAAGCTTTAACCAAAAGAGTCTTGATGGCGTGGAGACACAGAAGTCCTCACTTCCTGTGGAGGTAGGGTTCAGTCTCTGTCTCTGTGTTTCCCTCCTCTGCCTGATGTTCACCAGCTGGTGCATGCGGCTGCCAGAGTCCAACTCCAGCTCTTTAGGGGCCACCAGCAGCAATCATAACTTAGTGTGGATTGAATTGGAATGAAGATGAACAATTGGAGCCTATGAGGACTGGATTGGACCGTTTCCTCCACCGCTGCAGCTCAGAGTGGTGATCTGCTTTCAGATTAGTGGTCAGATTTGAGCTGATTGAGCAGCAACATGACCCCTGGTGTCCTCCCTATTGTCAGAGCTCGCGCTGGAGCTGCAGAATGCTTATTTGTGTGCTTGTGTAGTCCACCTGCTGCATGGTTTTGTTCGTGTTTGCAGATGAGTCTGCTCAGCTTCTGTGGTCTTAAGTAAACGCAGCTTTTTTGTTTAGCTCTTTCTTGTTTCCCTCGTTTCACCGTTTTCACATTAGATTGCTTTCTTACCAATGAGTGAATTTACATGTGTGCCAATGCAGGAGTCTGCGACCAGTAAAAACATTGAGGAGGCTCATTCCTCGTTGGATGTGAAGGTAATCTGATTACTGACACCTTAACTCTACCATTGACTCAGAAATTCAAATCTTTGATGGTGTGTTTTCAAAAATGCTTCACATTTTGTGGCTAGAAGCTGTCACAGAAGGTTCTGGACATCAGTGACCTGTCTGGAACCATGAGCCCACTGGACAGAGAGGAAAGAGGGGGAACTGGAGGAGAGGAGGGCAGAGGAAGAACGACCAACAGCCGGTAATCTGTTGTTTTAATGCCTCTGAGCACCATCACCACGAGAACAAAGATCTGTGCTCTGTTACCCCCAAAAAACTCACATGGATCAAATCCGATCTGTTTGTCTGCTAGTGGATGCATCAGAATGGAGCAGAGCAGGGAGCTGGTGGCCCGCCCAGCGTCATTTCTACCACAAATACAATCTTTTTGCAATGGCATTTTTTCATCTGCACCTGATTCGCAACGATTTGAACAAAGAAATTCTCATAAATGCAGTTTTAAGATTCGGTTTTCATACATGCAGTCTGTGATCAGAACAATCCCACAAAAACATGTTAAAATCACAAAAAATGCTACATTTCCTTGTTTTATTTGTTGCTTCCATTGCAACAGTTTTAAAAGCTGAAGCTGGACATGTGGGTGAAGTTCAACAAAGTGTAACATTTCTCAGCTTGAATATTTATTTTACAGATACTCCGTTTAGTTTATATCCTTCTATAATTTTTGTTTTCATTTTTAAATTGTTTTTGTTCTTTTAAAAAATGCTGAAAGTTCTGCCCACTTTAAAACGTGTTTTTTTTTTCTTTGCTTCTTTTTAGGCCAATTTTGACCAGAGGCAAAGAGTCTCCCTTCCAGAAAGTTGACCGACTCGTCCTCCATCAGTCCAGCCCAACCTCCTCTCAGTCCTCCCTGTCGGACCACGATGCCCTCCATCACCAGAAAGCACAGAGCCTCCTTGCATCCCTGCCTCTGCAGAGGCCTGAAACATCTCGGGGTCGACCGGTCCGGAGTGTAGAAGCCCAGGGTGAAAACGTGGAGAGCACTTTCAAAAAACAAGAGAGCCACGAAGAACAGGAGCCAAGGAGGAGCAAGGAGAAAAGGAGCATGGAAAAGGAAGAAGACTTCAAGATGACAGAGAGAGGAGAGAGCAGTTTTATAGAAAGGAAAGAGAGGGGAAGGAAGGATGCTGAGCGAGCGATAGAGGAGGAGAAGGAGCACATGTTGAAGGAGGAGGAGAAGAGGAGGATGCGTCTCCTCCAGGAGGAACTAGCCAGAGAAGAGCAGAAAGAAGAGATGAAGCTGAGAATGGAAAGTGAGGAAAGGTTGAGGTATGCAAGGATGGGTGCTGTAAAGTCCATTTAGGTCAGACTCTGTGCAGAAACGTCCGAAAACCCACATTCTGTGTGTTTTTGTGCCCAGGACTCTGCAGCAGCATCTCCTGTCCCACAGGAGAGAAGAGGAGGCCAGGCTGAAAGAGGAGACTGACCGAACACTGGAGGAGCTCAGAAAGGAGAGGGAGAAGCAGCAGCAGAAACTCAAGTGAGACTCTGAGGCATTGTTGACTCTGAGGATGTTTTCACACTAACAAAACACCCAGATAAGTCAAACTTTATTCAACTCATTTACAAACAGTTGATCACTGCTGAGCTCTTGACTACAGTACCCATAATTCTCCAACAACCCATCAAGCCATGCAGCTTTGTAGCTATGCAGAAATGATCATTTTGACAGATTTTTGAGCGCCGTGCACCACAGAAAATCAGCGTGAGGTCAGTAAGCAGAATTCATACTTAAGACGCACGGGATTATAGGGCAGATCATCCATCCATCTTCTTGTATTTGGGAACTCGTTCTTTCAGACAAGACCCAGAGCTCATGACCACAGGTGAGCACTGGAACAAATATCGACCGCTAAAGGATTTTAAGTGCACCTAATGGTCCAGAAAATACGGTGAGGGTCACTTATTAGCTCTGATTGAATTTTAGTTTGTAAGATTTACAAAATTCTGTCTGAGATGCACCAACAACAATAAAAAACTGTTTTTTTAATTCACTGCTGACACTACCTAATACTACATTTGCCACATTGAATCGATCCTATGTGACACAGGGTGTCTTTTATTTTGAAAGAAAGTCATGTGGGTCTCTGACTAAAGATTTAAACTATTTCATACTTTGTAAATAAATCTTTATGTTTATGTTTTATTTATGAAAAAAACACCTCGTTTTGATTTAGCATAATAGTAACAATAAAATAAAAACAAATCCTTGTTTTATTTTTCTAAAAGGTGAAGTAAGGCTGGTGTTTCTAGTGTTGAAGTGGGTGAGAAATCATCCCAGATGGCTCTTTGAGAGTCCTAACCCCTCATAACGTTTGGTGTGCGCAGGGAGGATAGTGATGTCATGCTGAAGGAGCTGCGCGTTGCTCTGGAGGAGGAACAAGCTGCAGCACGTGAGAAACTGGAGGCTCAGAAGAAGCAGGACATGGAGCGTTTGAAAGTGGAGGCAGAGGAGGAGCTGCAGGCAGAGAAGTGCAGACTCCGGAGGGAGGCGGAGGAGAAAATGAAAGCTTTACAACAGGAGGTGAATGAGTGGGATGCTGGGAGTCTGATTCCTTTCTTCTTAAGGATGATTTGGCCTGAAACTGAACGCAAAAGTTTGGGTTCTTTTGTTCTTTTGCTAGGAGTGAATCTTTAGCCACACGTTCATTTAGCAGAAGTCAAGCGTTTCTGTTTGTGCTATTACATTGGTTCACATTTCAAGTGAACCTGAGGGACACGATTGGTCATTAGACTCTGGTTACAATATTTTGTTTGTGTAAAGGTGAACAGCACAGAGCGGAGGAGGACGCTGATGATTAGTCCAAGGCCTGAACAGCATCTGGCAGAATACCACCGTGAGGTCTGAGGTCACGCAGAAACACCATTTCAACATTTTTGTAAGCCAGCTATTGAATTCCAGACGCAGTTTATTTGATTGATTTTCTTTCTCTGCTGCCGCCCAGCTGGCTGATGTGCTCCAGGAAGTACGAGATGAAGTGCAGCGTGATCACGAGAGGAAGCTGGAGCAGCTGAGGGACGAACACCGACGGGAGATGAACCGCATCAGAGAGAAATATCTAGACGAGGTCAGACTGGGATTCTTCCATCCACATTAAGCTAAAGACACATATAGTTAAAATGGGGGCAGGAATAAATGATAAGCTACTGGAGATTCCCTGTTGCGCCGTCTGCCTCTTCGTTGATGGCGCTGCTCTGCATTTGCCTCAGGAGACGGCTCTGCGGGACACCCTGCAGGCTACACTGCAGGAGAACAGGGAGCATCTCCAGACCTCCCACGCTGTCCAGCTGGAGAAGCTTCGCCTGCAGCTCGATACGCAGATGCAAAAGACTCAGCTGGCAAACTCACTGAAGGTCAGATGGGGGCGCTGGCATCTTTAACCAAACTTTTCATCTGTTTCTGTCTCCCTTCAAAAAACTGCCGTCTTATGTTCATCTTCCTTTTTCATTCAGGAGTCTGAACTGCGAGAGCTATCAGATCGTTTGGAGCAAAGAGAGAAGGAGCTCAGAAGCCAAGAGGTCCTGCTGCAGACGAAAGTATGTCTGAGATGTTCACTTCCCTCCCAGAGCGGAACTGTTTCCTAATCGCCTTCGCCTCCTGTCAGGCAGCAGATCTGAAGAGGAGGAGAAAACAGCTGGAGGAAGGGGAGGAGGAAGTGGATCGCCAGCTCGAGGTACGATCTCTCCCCTTTGTAATTCCGCTCTGCCATCTGTCTGCCTCATGCTGCCCCACATGTTCTGCTCAGACTTTACCCCGCCTGATCCGTGAGCGCGACCTGCTAAAAGAGGAGCTGCAGAGGGTGAAGGAGCAGACGGCCCAAGCCCGGGAGCTCATCCACAGAATCAGAGAGGAGAGGAATCAGGGCAGGGAGGAGGAGGACAAGCTCAGGGAGGAGAGAGACAAAGCCAGGGAGCAGAGCAGGAGAGCCAAGGAGGACAAGGAGCGTCTGGAGGGCAAGGTGGCACTGCTGGAGGACAGATGCAACCGCCTGAGTCGCAGAGTCAGGTGCTGATTTACAAGACTCAACTTCATCCAACCAGCTATGCTCTCCCTCCATACCAGAGAAATACTTTCCCCCTTATGCCTGAATTGATTTCCAGCTACGAAGAAAAAAAATCTTTATGCTTTTGCTTTCGAGTAGATGCTAAATTAAGGTAAGTTTGGAGCAGAAGTGATTTTGATGTGTATTTACATCGCTAGGCGTCCAGGGGTTAAAAATAACTGTGTGGTTTAGAATAACACAGTAAAGCAAAATGATGCTTTCATGTTTTAGAGGGTTTACAAATGTTTCTTTTTTTCCTTTTAGTGAGCTGGAAAGGTTTGAAGCAGCGAGCACGTCTTCTAAACCACAGCCAAACAAAAAGAAGGCAACAGCGCCCTCTAGTGACGAGGCAGTGGGACCTGAGGAGGACCCTCCCCTCTCTCCTGTGCCTGACAGCAACAGCAGCATGGAGGAGTAAGGACGGCAGGGCGGAGTCATGCTTTGAACAAGACGATCCAGAACGGCTCCGTTCTTCACTCGAACAGAGCCCTTCTTTCCATCTTTGTTATGCTCTTTCCAGTGTGGTAAAAAGCGGTTTCGTTTTGGTTCAGCGCAGTTAAAAAGCTCACACAAATGTTTACAAAAGAGATGAAAAGGAATGTAACTATAGAAACCAGAAGCTTGAAGTTTGAATAAAAAGTGAAAGAAATGATAGGGATGACTTGTTTTCACGGTTTTTTAAACCTTAACTGGACTTTGTCTCATAAAGGGTCCGGCAGTACATCTCTTCTCATGGAGCGTCCATCCAAAAAACCAAAGTATTCCTGGAGACGGAGAGCAGCCGGCTGCAGGAGAGGCAGGCAGCTCTGCAGGCAGCCCAGGCCAGCTCCTCTCAGGGCCACAATCTCCCAGGAGTTACCGAGGAGGTGATGAGAACACTTCAGCAGGTATGAAGGCGAGCGTAGGGCCCACCTGTTCGGTATGGTTCTGGATGATTTTAAACTACATTTGGTTCCGTTTAGGAGGCCAGAGCGGTGGCAGAGCTGCAGCGCACAGTTCAGACGGGGAACTCGCTGCTGCGCAGGAAGGAGGAGCAGCTTCAGCAGCTGGAGAACTCCATGAGCGAGGAGGTCAGAGAACTGGGAGATTCAGAACCAATATTATCAGTGTCTGAACGAGTTAGGCAGAAGTTTCAGCCAATTGCAACTTAGCCGACTTGTTAGAAGCCAGCTTGTGATTGGACGTCTTTTTGTTTGCATCACATGCACGTAAAAACAGCTGACAGTCAAGACCACAATGGGAGGAGATGCTGAGAAAGTTAGCCAGAAATGGATCAGTCATTTAGTTTACAATCTTGTTTGTATCTTTGGTTTTCAACTGCTCCTGCTGTTACTCTCAATGCTCGATCCATTTTTACAGAAGTATCTGTATCCTTTACATCCCGACTGAGCACAGATTTACCTGTTTGTTGTCTGCCACGAAGAGTCACCTTCCGTGTTTTCTTTCATTCAGCCAGTGCTTGAGGATTTGTCTCGCGTACCTGGAGAGAGGAAGGTCACCCTAGATGTGATGGAGTCCGACCTCAGCAGCAGTGTGGGGCCATCAGACGGGACAGGTGACATTCTGCTGTCATTGGCTGTACTGCTAACAGACACTTTCCATTTGACTTTCCCTCCTTTGTTCTCTCTTCACCTCGTGTTAATCAGAAAGCATCTTGACCTGCAAATAGAAAGAAAGTAGAAGGTTTTTTTTCTCCTGTTATACTGGGGACAGACAACCAGCCACTCCAGCTGGCAAAGCCCTGGAAATGAGGGATCCACAAGAGTGTTAAAAAGTCCTACTCTTCCTTTCTGTCCATGTCGCCCTGGTCTGAGCTGCACGTGAAAAAAACACTTTTCTAAATAGAGGCTTTTCTGTAGACTTTATCTCCATAGAAAACATTTTATGTTAATGACCAACAGGTCTACGTCATTTTTAGAAGAATCGGCAAAAGCAAGTTTGTAGATTTCCTTGGCAACTGAGGTTTTTTGTTAACCACTCCCACGTTACATTCATATCGTGTGTCGTACCGCATCACTCATACACTATGAAGAAAATTCTTTTTCAGCAGGTTTTGCAAAATCTTGAGTGAGTTTTTGAGTATACGGTGCCGGCACGACACGCAGTTCGAAAGATTTGTGAAAACAATCTGATCCATGCAGTCCAGCACCGCTGCCAGACAGAACAGTAATAATAAAAGCGTTAAGACACAGACTAAAATAATATCAGTATTTTTGATAATTCACTGAAGGCAGAATGTTAGCAGTGTTGACAGGAATATATGTTTTTGTTAAGAATGTTAAAGAAGTTTATCCTTTTCTGAATAATTCTGCCCCACCCCCACCCCCCATCAGGGCATCCCATCGTCCCTGCCAAAGTCCAGGAATTAGCCACGTCCCTGCAGCAGATCTCAGGCCAGCTCAACAATGTCCTGAGCGCGCTGGGTTCACTGGCTCGGGGTCAGAGCAGCACACCCTACGCCGCCTTCCCCATGCCCCTCCCTCACTCCGCTCCCTCCTCAGTGCCATTCATTCCTCCCTCGCTAACACCAACCTCCTTAGCCCCTCCTCCTCCTCCCATGAGCCTGCCAGATCCTCTCTTCAGCACTCCTATCTCTGGCAGCTTGAGACCCTCCGAGGATCTCACTCACAGCCGATGGATCCCGAAGTTCTCCGGTACGTCCAGGAAAGCAGCAACTCCTGCAGTGTGTGGATGTTGATGCTGAGCTGCTGTTGTGTTCTGCAGGAGGTGAACCTCTGGCATCCAGCACCATCAGAACCTCCTCTGTGTACCCATCATACACACCCACAAGGTAAATGCATCTACAAGCACGAGGCTGTGGTAAACACACACATCTGTCTTTAAAGTGTGCGTCTGTGTGTGCAGCGTGTCCTTGCAGAGGCCTGTGGAGCTGGACGGCCAGAAGCTTCAGGGCTTGATTGACAGCAATAAGAGGTGGTTGAAGTTGCGCAAGCAGGACAACAGCATGTATCCTTCTAACATGCACAAAAACATATAAGTCACAGCTTTTCCTGCATGTCGTAAGGAATAATGTGCAACAAAGTGTTCGTTATCAAAGATGAACATTTAGAGGTCTATTTTTCGTCACCGCTGCAAGTTCTATGCGGTCTCTGTAGCTGTTACCATGACAACGCGTCACACCACATCCACTTTTTGTGAAAAAGTGATTTAAACTTAAAAAATAGCAAGAATAAAGTACTAAAAATTGATTGAATACTTGTTTCTTTTGTAATTGACTGTGATGTAAGGACGTGATAATGCCCTTCAAAGTGTGCATTATCAGAAATTAACGGACTTCACTGAAACAGCCTTTCACATCTTTTTTCATTTCTGATAATGCACACTTTGAAGGGCATTATCTCTTACATATTTGAACCATTGCATTTATTCCAAACTTTGGTTCTCCTCCTGGTGTCTAAGAAAACTCAAATGTTGGTTCTGGTCTTAACTCTGATCTCAGACCTCTATTTACTCGATATTCAGCTCCCTCCTCTAAGAGCGGCCTGGTCCAGCTGGGTCTGGACGATTACGACCGTGTCCGTGTCTATCATTATTAGGAGCAGCGTGCGGTTCTGTGCAGGTGCGGTGGACAGGCACTTCTCATAGTTTTTTCTTATAAACAATCGCATTTCTGTGACCAGATTTGTCTCCACTACAGCTGTGCCGGGTTAAAGTCTGTCACATCAGGTTACAGTTGTTTTAATGTTTTTATGATGCACTTGTAAAAACTTTCAGATATTTTTAGAAAGCATTGAATATTTAAGCTAAAACAGGAAGCTGGATGCATCCACTTTTTCAGTCATTGTTTGGCCAATCAGTTTTTTAAAAGGGTTTTTACTTCAATGTTTACATGATGATAATATTGAGCTGTTGACTTTGAAAGTTGTACTTCAGTGCATGTATTTGTAAAAAATGTATTTTTCTATACATCCTGTTAATAAATTCTCTGTGAATTAGCCTGTTTTTCTGGATAAACCCACTTACACTGTTTGAAGCCAGTTTGAAAACATAAGTAGGGCGCCACAGGTCAGTTCAGTGAGTCACCACCAGGTGGCTTCTAATTCCTGCACTGATAAACCATTTGACGGTTTTTGTTCATTGACTGTATATGAGAACTGGACGGAGTGTCCTCATGCCCCCCTCATGTTCCAAGCAGGAAGTACCCACTTGTTCCAAGAAGCCCAAGTCCCATAAATGTCTATAGAGAAATAAACAGCAATGACTCAGCTATTCCATCGGTCAGAATAACCATTCTTGCATTTTTCACATGTTCTTGATATCTTTTTTCATAGTTTTTTCTATAGTTGAGTCATTCAAGTTATAAACTGCACAATCAGATGCCTCAGTGAGAGTGCAGTGCCTGCTGTTTTGGATTGGATTTCCAGATTCTTCCAGACTTGCGTTCAAATATGGGGGGGTGAATTTCCAACAAGCTCACTCCTGATTGGCAAGACTGGTTGCCATAGAAACTACAGATGGACTGAAATCCTTTTTTCTGGCCAACACATTAACCGATATTTCCCCTGCAATTGCGTCCGATAGCCGATATTTGCTGATCCGATACTTAAGTATCTACAAAAACACAAAGTTTTGATTTCCTTTTTGTTTCTTGTTAGAAATGCACAACTGCTCTTTTACTGTACAATGACGTTGCACACACACAGCAAGGGATGTCACAAATGTTACACAACTGTAAACCATAATCTTGCCATTGCCAAGGATGTTTTGGGAACATGCATCCCTGTCAAAAAATAAAACGAACCTGAAAACAGAACAATTACTAACTATGACTGAAAATATAAGCTTTCCAGGGCAAGGATCTGTTAGAAATAAGTATCCATTTCTAAAACAAGATGTATGTGAAAACAGAACAATATGGGTAGAATTTTTCCAATTGGAACGGCAGATGAACTCAAATGGTGCAATTATAGGCAAACTGGCGTTGGTATATCGGCCATCCCTAATGGAAACAATAACTCGGTCCAATCACTACTCACTGACGTCATCTGGTTCCAAAACAGGAGCATTCATACTGTGCAAAAATGGCGACTGAATTGACTTCATGTCGTTGGAGTCGGAAGTTGTTTTTCTAATGTTCGCACAATGTTCACACTTCCCTCAGCAACGAACCTCCAAGCCGCCACGTCCAATGAAAAGTCTGTAAATGCACATATATGAGCATTTTAAGCTTCCACGTTTTAAACTCTTGTTCACGCTTTACTATGTTTTTAAGCCTGTTTTTGGGTTCTACATACAAAACATGCAGGCCGCAGCCATTGAACGTGCGTTGAAAGCCACGTCAGTAAAACTTTGACCAATAACAAACTTGGATTTGGCAGTGATGTATGGATGACATACTCTTTATTTACCCAAGTACCAACCGTTTGAAAATTGATCATTGAGGAGAAATGAATAATTGTGGTTTGTGCCGGTCAGAATTATAAGACATACCAGAATAGAGCTGTGAAAGAAAAAGCCTGGAACGAGCTTCAACAGATCTGTACTCACCAGTAACATCTTGCATGAAGTCTCCTCCAACTGTAGGGGGCGGACACGAGCTAGTAAACCATAGAAAAGAAGAAGTCTCTCCCCGATTGTCCAGTGTGAACACCATAGACTAAAGAACTTATCTCCTGATGCCTGGCGTGAAGATAGGATGTGGTCACACTTGCTCAGTCCAGTTCATATACAGTCAACATTCTTGTTTGCTAGTCCTACTGGGTGACATTCCCTGTGTTCAGGAAGATGAAGTTGTTTGTTTCTGTAGAGGAAGCTTTGGGATGCAAAGACATCACACCTCAGAAAAGCAGACTTTTATTCAGTAACCGCTCATTGCAACACCTGACACTATGCTCATTTTAATACAGAAAAGTGCAAAAAAAAGAAAAAAATACGTTCTTTGTCGTAGACGAGGGCAGTCAAGAAGTACAATCAATGTTCTCCAATGAGGAGGAAAAAACCAGCACAGTTATGTGACTAATGATTCAAATATTGAAGGCCACTGGACAAACTGGACAGGATTCATGTTCACACTCGCGTGTAAACGCACACTCACTCACACAAACGCACAAACAGCAAGTACGAAATGATTCTTCCTTAGCAAAATGTGTAAAATGACTTCATCTGGACGGTTTTCTGGATATCTTCGTCCCAGCAGCGCGTTAACATCGATTACACCAGTATGGTCAAGGACAACACAGCAATCCGCTCACGACTGGCACAAAAAGTGTCCGTTCTGGTGATGAAAAAGATGGGTTGGGGGGGGAGTCAGTCCCTTCCCTAACTGGCGTACTCTCTGTCGGCCTGAAAAAAACAGGCTGCTGGATGTGCTTTCAAACATGGAGGAGACTTGGGCAAAAGTGGCTAAGGCAGAGAGGACGATTAGAGGACCGGACACATCTAGAAGACATAGATCTTGTCTCTCTGGACGGTGTCAAGATCGTCGTCCATGGTCAGAAGGACCTAGAGCAGAACAGGAGAGGCGATTATTTACGTCATGCAAGCAAACCGCTTGGTTCTGCTCCACCTGGATGCTCGTACCAGGAAGGATCCAAACATGGCGATGGAAGAGAGGAAGTGCCAAATGTCATGGTCGTCAAAAAACGACAGCAGGATACAATCCCGGTTGTGCTCACGGGACTCAGCCGGCGTTTTCTGGCAGGAGGAACAACACCAGATAATCAACACAACGACATGGGGGCGACGCCTGCGAGGATGTGCACGACACCGACCTGCCAGGTGCTGAGACCTTGAAAGAAAAAGAAAAGCGCGAAGCCCCACACCACTGCCGTGAAGAGGATGCACACGAACGGCAGACACTTGATTCGCTCTCCACTCCGCAGCTGGAAACGCAAAACGTCCGATTCATTTCCCAATCTGCTTTTTTAGCTCTGTAACCTGAATGCATCGACAGCACGCACCTTCATGATGATGTAAAAGGCAAAGTAAAGCAGCAGGTTGCAGATAGCGATGGCCAGCAGGTAAGACGCAAAGTCATTAGGTCTCTCGATGAGGCCGTACGCGGCCCTGCAGCCAGGAAACAACGTTTGGAAAAAGTAACACAAAATGTGTAAAGAACAACAGTTGTTGTTTACTCACAGAGACCAGTTGACTATGTTTCCCATCACCAGCAGAACCATGCGGTCCTGAAAGACACGGGTCGGATTTTCAACCAAATCTCAAAAACAAAGTTTTCAAACAGAAGGAATTCAATGGCGTTTACTCACTATGTACATGGGACCGCTGCACTGTCTGATGCAATCCGTGTAGATGACGTACACGATCCTGCGCAGGATGCCCGAGTCTGATGCACACAAATAAAAAATACATCTTCCCAAAATGATTTTCATTTTCATACACACAACTACAAGCTTACATTTGCAAAACATTAACCTCCTTCCAAAAAAAACCCCCTAAATTTTGTGTCATAACGGTCTTAGCTCAGCTCTTTTAGGAACATCATGTGTGAATGGCACTGAGGTCGTGTGGATTAATTAAAGGGGCCCAGACCATGACTGAGCCTCCTCCATGCTTTAGTCTTTCCATGGTGTGCTTATTCTAACATCAGGGAACATGTGGAAGGTTTTTGAAGCTTTTAACTCATCTATTTGAAGAAAATTCTCCCACAAGCTGAATAGCTTGTAAGATCTTCACATTCCTCTTTGGTTGTGTCTCTCAAAGCTCAAGATCGGACACTGGAAGAGGTCAGCTCCAGTCCTGTGGATCTTAAACTTTTAAATAATCTGTGTGGCTGCAGTCAAAGGAGCATCAAGCTGCTTGGAGACGGTCACCTGTCTGTGACAGCCATCAGTTAAACATGTCCCTGTGGTCTAACTACAGTCCCCGTTTTCCACAAAAACACCTATTCATCAAAATCCATCCCTTTTTTAAATGATCCCTTTTGTCAGTCAGTCTTTGTTATTTTCTGTGATAATTGGGGGTTCGTTTTTCGAGAACGTTTTGCTTACCTTACATTTTTAAAGGTCCTTAAAAAACACAGTAAGTGTGTGTCTGAGCCCATTCTAAGCGTGTGTGCATTTTGTTCCTGTGGGGATCTTACCCAGCCTCCATCTGCCCATGTAGTAGAGCTGTGTACTGAGCAGGAGAGTAGCCAGTATATGGATGACCGAGAAAACTATCCAGAAGACTGTGTTTCCTCTCCCAAACACCTGGAAACGTAGAATTCCACGTTTGATGTGTGAAGGCATGACACGTCTTTGTGTGTGTCTTTGTGTGCGTACCACTCCAAGCACAGAGAAGAAGATGACAGCAGCCAGACAGGCGTAGGCAGTGTAAGCGCTTGCATTGATGTCCGGATGTCTCTTCTGATACAGCTTCAACATGCAAAGTCCAGCGATCATGTACATGAAGGAAGTATCTGCCAAGACAGCAACCCAAAAAACAAAATCTCAGCACACGGAGATCCAAATCCACATTCAAACACATTCTTTTCATAGTTACTACAGCGTTTTAATCTGTAGCAAACACTCTGATGTGTGTTTTAGTTGAACACACACCCACATCTAATGAATGAAATGAAAGAAAAATGTCATCAGCTCAATTAAAGAACTTTCAAGTACATTAAAAGTCCATTTTCAAGCTTTTGCAACACATTTTTAGAACTTCAACTTGTAGATATTCATATGAATGCACACAGTCAACAAGTTCAATATGTTTTCATAAAAAATAAATAAAAAACTTTACTGCAGATTAGCTATAAAAGATGTTTACTGTATACTTTATATCATACAGGAAACCCAGTGGATAGTCTGAATCAGTGATCACTGATCCCACTGTTGAAGAATATGCAAACTCCACACAGAAAGGTCCCAGCTGGGATTTGAACCTTCTCCCTGTGAGATGAGAACACCAGCTACAGTACCTCGATGCAGACCAAGAACCTTCATGCATTTTGAAAACCTTCTATCAATTATCTAATAAAAACAGAAAGTGAATTGTTTCCCAGGATTTTAAGCCCTTTTGTGGACCCGGTCTTTTTTGGTTCGTTCCATCTTTCTGTTTACACATCACTGCAAATATTTATTGGTTTTTTTTGCTTAATCTGATTTGGTTTAGTATCTGGATTATTCTGGAAAGTTTTTTTCTTTTTCTCCCAACATGCTGTGACTTAAGTTATTCTCAATTCATGTCGCTGTACTTTAAGTTCCTGCTAAACCTAAAATCAACACTATAAAAACTAAATTGGAACAGAAGATGTGCCGGTTTTCCAGAAATCCTGTCTGGATCAGGTGTGTTTAGCCGGTAAAGGACTTCAATGGCAGGTTGGTTGAAAAACATGTAGGACACCAGCCCTCAAGGTCTGGAGTTTGACACTTTCATTTTACAACATGGCAGCTGGTTGTCTGCTGCTTAGGGGTGAGTGTATCAACCGAAGTATCAACAGCATCGATACCATGGTGAAGTATTGATACTAGTGGGATGAGATTGATACTTTCGTCCCAGTTTTCCTTCCATACATACAGTAAAGAAACCACTTGAAATGACTTTCAGAGTTTGTGCAAGCGCAGTGTGTCTATCTGTCTGTGGTGTTGCCAGATTGGGCCAAAAAAGCCACCCAGTTTAACCAAATAACCACCTAGTTTGGCTGGAAACTGCCCATCTGTCACTTCCACTAAAACATTTTACAGTATTCATGTTACGTGGCAGTGGGTGTTGCGTGACTTCCACTCATGTTAACAACAATAATAACCTCTTATTAAAATGTTTATAACACTGAAAATGTTTATTAGAAAGAAAGAAAACAAATGTTGAGGCTCAGGACTGCATGATCCTACACTGGACTACAAATGTTTTCTTCGTCTTTTTGTTTTTTACAGCAGTTTACTCCCTAAGTTAGGAGGATGCAGAGCCACTGACTGACACATTAATACCTGTTAACACCAGCAGGTTATTATCAGCTTAAGTGGCAGTAGCAGTCCATGACATCTCTTCAGAGTTAAACGCGCTCACTTCTTCTCTTTTCTCATCACAAACATATGAAAAATAAAAATTTTTGTTGTGTGGTTTATATTTTTAGTTTTCTTACAGTGTTGCTTTTGTTTACTTCATCTTTATTCGACTTGATTACAGTAACAGTGTAACTACCAAAAAAAAAAAAAAAACAATCAGGAAACTACAGCTTATTCAGAACTCAGCTGCTCATGTCTCACAGGAACCAAAAAAGTAGAACCACATCAGTCCAGTTCTGAGGTTTTTGCAATGGCTGCCTGTCTGCCAGAGAATAGACTTTAAGGTTATGCTACTGGTTTACCAGCCAGACCTCTTTTGTCAGTTCCTAGAGTCCAAACTAAACATGGAGAATCTGCATCCAGCTTCTATGCTCCACAGATCTGGAACAGACTTCCAGAAAACCTTAGATCAGCTGAAACAGACTTAAATCCAGACTAAAGATCCACCAGTTCTCAGCTGCACTTGATTAATTTGGTTTTAAAAGTTTACATCTGCACTGTTTATCTTTGCTTGTTTTAGATTCACTTCTTCTGAACATTCTTTAAATCTTATTGTAATGATCACACCTTTGATGTTTTCTTTCTTTCATGTTTCATGTAACGCTCTTTGAATTGTCTTGCACATGAAATGTGCGTTACAAAGAAACTAGCCTTGCCTTACTTTAATCAGAAGTGACTTTGATATTTTTTAACCACTTATTTATGCATTTTTTTATATATGCGTTTGTGGTGATGTTTTTTTTTCATTTATTTAAAAAATAAATTGCAGTTGTGAAAATTGTTCACACTGGATTGTCGATATCATGTGTTCTCATTCTCATATGCTCGTATGTACTCACAGTTGTTCCAGGCTTTTTCTTTTACAGCTCTATTCTGATATATGAAAGACTCATTTGATTCTGGCCGGGCACAAGCGGAAATGATCAATTTCTCCTCCATGATCAATTTACAAACGGTTGGTATCTTCCTGGTTTGAAAAAGGCACTACCCCCATACATCCGAGTCCCTGATTGGTCAAAACTCAACTAGTCTTAACATTCAGCACTGATTCCATGGCTGTGTGTTTTGTACATAAAGCCCAAAGCTGGCTGTTAAAACTTGCGCAGCATCTCGTGAACCCAAGAGTCTTGAATGCAGAAGCCAGACACGTGCATATGCGTGCGTTTACATCAACTTTCCACTGGAAGCCGTCGCTCGAACACGTTTGTCTGAGCCCGGTGTGAACGAGGCTTGAGATACAAACCTCACAGTCAGCTGCTGTTATGCAAGCCTTGCTTAAATTTCAAGCTCAACTTAAGCTTTAACACATTTGCTAAAACATTTCTTTAAAGACTCACTCCAATGAAAAGGATGTTTTCATATTTTTAACATGTTCTCGTGGAATTTTTATGATGGTGAAGGACACATATAGAGAAAATTAAGCTCAGAACTGCATTTCAAATGAAAGGTGGCCTGCATTTATCAAATTGTCGTAAATCAGAAGCAGACAAAAAAAATGCCGCTGGAAAAAGATCTTATTTGTTACATAGAAATTAAGCTGTGTGGGCCACAACCTCCTTGCTCTGTTGCATTCCAATCCACTTACAGACAAACAGATCCATGTACTTCTTTGTTTTCCTTGTCTGAGCTGGAATCTGGTTCAAAACTGTCTGACTCGATAGCTCTGATGTGGCTCACCATTTTTGTTGCCCTGCTTTTGTTAGGTTGGGGTATGAGGGGCTGGGTTTTGGATTACATTCATGAATACACATTACCAAACTGGAAGTTGGTGTAGTTGGGGCAAACATGGTAGCAGGCACTCAGCAGGCCCTCCATCATCAGAGCAGTTCCCATAGCATAGTACAGTCCAAAGTGTTTGGGGATGCCACACTCCTGCACCACGAAAGAGACAACACAACTGATTAAAAAAAACTCTCTGACTGACAGTCTGATGCAGTTCAATGCTCACCAGAGCGGTAATGTCGCTGCGATCTAGAGCTCGCTTGTGAACAATCTCTCTCTTCAGTACAATGAGGAGGAAGAGGAGTCCAAGCATCACGTAACCAAGGTTACTGAGGATGTTGTTGAAGGAGCTGTGCAGGACAGCAGAAGAGAAGTTACAGTGATGTGCAGCATGAACAGTCATGAAAACAGACGTTTGAGCGCGGCGAACCTTAAAGCTCCCAGAGGATGGGCACACAGGAAGTTATAGTAGCAGATGTCCTGATTTCCTGTGACATTAACATCCTGAAGAGCAAGAATCCACATAAATGAGTGATGTAAATGCTTCTATAAGCAACACATTTTGATGCAGAAAATGTACCGTCTGATAGGTGATGACTAGCTGGATGACCGGCAGAGCATAAAACACAGCAATAGTGGCAATGTTCCTAAAGAAAACATGTAAATATTAATGAAAGAGATGATCAGACAAAACTACATCCAACATAAAACAATGAAGTTTTGTTCATGCTGCTGCTCTACTCAAATGCATCTACTCAGAGGAGAGCATGTTAATAACATTCTGCATCAAAACAATAAATAATACAGAGAAGATCATAGATTCTCTTGACTGGACGCCACTTTGTCAAAGTGATCAATCACTTAGAGGTTATCAATAAAAAAAGCACACACATTTGTATATATTGCTTTGAAAGGTGGCCTCACCAGAAGTAGATTTGGTATTTCTTGCTGAGGACCCTCTTGTCTTTACGGGCCAGGTCAGACACACACAGGTACTTCTGGATGAAGAGAACAGAATTTATGAGACGTCGCACCAGAAAAGCCTTTACACTCAAACTACCTCTCCTCTAAAGAACCACTCTGATGAAAATGGCGTTTTAAAAATGTTATTGTTGATGTTCTATAGAAATTCAAGCTTAAAATCAAATCTCAAAGTATTTCTTCAGTCAAATGGTGGTGAATCTGAATCTTATTTGTGATGTAGAGAATACGGTGGATGGACCACATGCTCCTAGCTCCACTCCTCAATGGGAAAGGGGGTTGCTCCAGAGCCAAAAGTCCCGCCTACAACTCAGAGATGCATTTTTAATGACCTCCTGGCGCTCTCCAGAAACTATGTCTCAGAAAACGACACAGGTTTTTTGATTTTGGATGAAAACGGCAGAATCGTATTTAAAAGACCACTGGAACAACTAGAAAATAGATTAGATGATTGGAGTGGAACTTTCAATAAAAAAACGTCACCTATTATACTATGGTAAATGCATTTGGCTGAATTGACGAGACCTTGGTGCGAACGATGTTCTTGTCAGAGTCAATGTCGTCTAAAGTGTCATAGTCATCCTCCTCCACAGAGCTCAGGGACTCCTGTCGGCTTCGTGCGATGCTGTCCAGAGATCTCTCTGAGGAAAGAGCAGAAGGACACTTTTAGCTGGAAGACCCAGCTGACATCTGAACGGGCCTTTAGAAGGGATTTTCCATTCTCCAAGGATTTCAAATTCACAGCAAATCTGACTCTATTTTCCTCTCTACGCAAGCTCGATTAATTCAATTTGATTATTTAAATTTGGATCCTCCATGCTTTATTAGCATTTGATCAACAGTGAGCCGATTGGTGGAGGCTAAATCAGATTGGAGGACTGGTGCGGCAGCGTGTCACCGATGCGGATGGCTATGTGGTGAAGGTGATTGAGGATTGGTCGCCGTTTGAACGGTTCCTGTCCTAATGAACAAACAGAGAAGAGGTGAGGGACGGCCGGCGCTTGTGGAGAACCGCAGGTCAGGGAGTGAAAGGAGAGGAGCCGCAGTCGTCTCCCCCACATACCCATGTATCCATAGTTATTGTCGGTGGAGGCGATGCTGTCGGTGACCGGCTCTGAACCCAGTGTGCTCCCGGTGTCGGCTGCAAGACATTAAAACGGTCAGTTTGTTCAGTCCTCGCTCAAAAAAACATGAATGAATCTGCGCCAAACCCACCAAAGGAGCCATACTCGTAAGGTGAGGCTGGAGTTTTCCCTAAGACAAGAACACACCCATTAAAAAACAACACTACTTTAAATGTTGAAGGTGAAAATAGACCGCAACTGCACATCGACTGAGTTCACAACAGATGAGGGAGGCGTGAAAACATGGAGACAGCTGCTGTCTGAAGCTTTTTGTGTCCTCACCAAAATAAAACATCTGAGAAGATCACTCAAATAAAAGTGAACGAGAAAGCACAGCCAGCCCTGAGGCCGAGACGGCTGCTTTTTAAAATGCAGAACAAGCTGTGGCAGCAATCGACCGCCGAGGGGCAGTATGGAGCTGAGGAAGCCCACCAGCAGCACGCAGAGTTATCGTAATGACTTCAGTGGAGTCATTATGTTGTCAAGTAAAATGAAATGCTTTTCCGTTCAAAAAGCCGTCGCTGGTTGTTTATCAAAAGCAGCCTGATGAGAATTGATGATCTTTCATTTAATTTAAAAACACACACAAACCACGAAGCAAAGCAGGAAATGATCTGGAAATTGTTCTCCTCCTAAGAGTTCTTAAAAACCCACTCTGATGATAACTGTATTTTTGGTCTTTTTTAAAATGTTCTTGTGCATTTTTTCTGATAATAGAAGACATGTATTAACAAAATGAAGCTCAAAATTTCATTTCTGGGCATTTTCTCAGATTGTTATGAGTCAGAAACAGACGAATAAATGCCGTTTGAAACGGGCCACAAGCTCTCAGCAACGGGAGAGGGGAAGGGGGCGGGGTTGCTTTGTTCCAACAGCCCTGTCCACAATTCAGAAGCAAAATTCTAATGAACTCCTGCTGCTCTGCAGAAACTATGTCATAGAAAACTACGCAGGTTTGTGACTAAAAGTGGCATAATCATGATTAAAAGACCACTGGGAACTATTTTACAATTGGAGTGGGTCTTTAACCCCTCTAAAACTAGGGAATCATGGGTAATCGAAGTCTAAACTACTGCATGCAGAGGATCTGCAGACAACCAAAAGGGTGAAGGAGGGGTTAGAAATGAACAAGAGAAGAAAATGTGTTGCTATACCATCTCCGTTCTTTCCAAGAAGAGAGGCTGAACCATGCATTAGCAGTGAGGGAGGAGGCAAGAGAGAGAAAACATCAACACATAAATCTACATTACAAAGATCAACAGGAACATATGCAGAGGTTGTATCCGCTGGATGTAACAGAACAGGCTGCAGATTTTCTTTCAGGAACACGTTCATCATCATCATCATCATCATGGGTTGCTGGGTTACCTGTCTCTGCAGGCGACAGATCTGCAGGAATCTGCAACAGATCCCTCCTCTTTTTCATTCTGCACAAAACAGAGGGACAAAAATGAACTCCAGCAGCCTTGCAGCTCAGATAAACATACCAACTCAGTCTCTACCTGTGCATTTGCACATGCAGTCTCAAATAAAAAATAGCAAAATCGTTGGCTGTATTCTACAGAACAAGGACATTAGGGGGCAAAAACTTTGGCTAAAACCTTCGTCGAAACAATAAAACACATTTAGAGCTCCATGGAATTGTAACTATTGTTAGAAATAATTGGATGAAATTTAATAAAATGAAGAACACGTTGCTGTACTTTTTATATAAAAACTATTTTCTGCTTGATAAACCCACACTTAATTTGTGAGGTTTAATTCATAAACTTTGTCTCGATGCTTCCGCAGCTCAACCGCCAACTTGCAGTCCTATCACCTTCGAGTGCAACTTGAGAGATCGTTCCACTAACACAATCTCCAAAGACTTGGCTTTCATCTGGACTCGCTGTCGCAGGGTTTCAGTTACATGGAGTGACTCGCCATCTCGCAAAAAAAGTTGACAGATTAAAAGGACGTGATAATTAATGGAGCTGGCCAATGTCCACTGATTACAGAGATGTCACTTAAAAGGACCCAACAAAAACACACGATAACTTCAGGAGGTCTGTCTGAACAGAGCAGAGCAGAGACTTTCAATGTGAGAAATGCCATCTGCTTTCTGTGCATTAACACTTACCGCTTGTTTTCCACGCAGGCTACCAGCAGGGTCAGCAGGTAAAACGAGAGGAAAATACCAAGGCAGAACAGCATGCCGATCACGTATGTGTCAGCTGTGGAGAAACATGCGTTCATAAACACAATGAAGCAGTACAGAAACAAGCTGCTAATAAATCTGGTCGCGTTTCTTTTTAGGTTTTTACTTACACATACTAGGATAGAGAAACTGAGGAATAAATCTCTATAAATGGCTCCAGATGCAATGTGCTACTCAGATTCCTCAAAATCACATATGTGCCATAATCTGATCTCAGATAAATCATTTGTGCTTTTTACTCCATCATTATGATAATCTGATGAAGTGGGATCAGATAATGGTCAGAACCGGCATTTATATCAGAACTCCATCAGTCTGGTCTTCTATGCATCCTTGGGTCAAATACCAATAAAAAAAAGCTGTGACCTTGGAAAAGCTGCTTGTTTTCTATGGCGTCACATCTCTGCCATTAAGTGAACGGTGTATATTTGATAACTGAGTGAGCGTATCTTACAAGTGCAGCGTGCAGTCCTAACCTGACCGTGCTCGCAGAACTCAGACTGCGCGCTCACTCAGTTTCAGGTGGTGCTTTGTCACTCAGGGGGTGGTAACCTTACTGGTTGATCTGATTGGCCGAAAATTCAGGTCAAATCAGGCGGGGCAGCAGGGCGGGACTCTCCTTTTTTTAATCTGTTTTAATAGAAAAAAATGGCGGATGAAACGTGTATTAAAATATAAACGAACTGTCAAGAACAAGGTAAGAAAGTGCAGCGGGTTTTTGTGCTGCAAGTTTGACTCGTGTAAATCACTTTATTAGATAAGTATATACAAAAACTTAATAAATTAATTAAAATGAATACATTTTTAATAACAGCAATAAAAAAAAGTACTGTGAAATAATACTAATGATTATAATTCTTAACTGCCGTTTATGGCCAGTCAGGAGTCGGGAGATGGTGTCATTTCTTCTCCGGACATGTTAGATGTTTTTTGACGTTCGTTAAGATCATGGTTATCGGCAGCTGGCCGGTGCTGGTTGTTTTTTCATAGTGGTCTCCTTCCTCATTTTTTTTTTATGTAAAGCACGGTGTTCTTGTTAGGTCCGTAATGGCGCCGCCTGACGGTAACTACAGTTTACAAGTATATTTACCTAATAAAGTTTTTCTTTATTCAAATTGGTGTGAATCAGAAGCAGACGTAAAAAAGAGCTCATCTGTGACAGAGCATACGCTGAGTGGGCCACAAACTCCCTGCTAGCGGAAGAGCACGGGCATTTCTAATGAACTTCTGCCACTCTGCAGAAACTATGGCCTAGAAAACGCTTTTTTATTGAAGCTTAAAAAAACTGAATAATTGTGGTTAAAATTATACTGATTAGAATACTACTCTAAAAGAGCTTAAAAGTGATCGAAGTGGGTCTTTAACATGGGCTCTTAAAAGGTGCACACAATCACCGTTATTTCATGAGATATTCTGTAATCGGTTTTGCTCAGCCTTTTTCCAAAATATCCTTATTTTGACTCCGTTAAGGGTCACAGAGTTAAAAAAAAAAAAAAGGTTTGGATACCTGAAGAATTAAGGACTGCTACTTTCAGGGTTCAGGTTTGAGATTTCTAATGCTGTTGTACTTGATAGGGAAAGCACAGCATCGTGTGATTCCATAAAATAACGAGGAAATGAAAATTCAGAAAGGGTCTAGTTTCATCATGATGAAGAGGGGTGGACACACCAACTAAACCAGAGAACTTTTTAAGATTCTAAGAACAAAAAGCACAACGGATCAAAACTTCAGGAGCTGAAAAAAGTTCAATTCTTTTTTGCATTTTTAGATTTCATTTTTATAATGATAATGTCATGTTACCAAAAAGAAAAGACTACATTTTTTACTGGTGTTGAACTGAACTGGTTTAGTTGCTCTTTTACACATAATCCACACAACTGACACAAATTGCCCTTTCTGTCAACATCATGTGTTGTATTTACAGTCAGGTTTAAACTGAAACTTTTATTTAATAGTTAATCTTTATTTTATAAAAGCTGTGGAAAGACACACTGGAGTTCATCAGAGGATCTCTTGCTCACTTTGACCACTGAACACGTGACTGAGGTCACGAAGTGCTTTTCTAGATAAATCTTCATTTTATGAATTTCAGACTTGAGAATAGTTTGGGTGTTTTTTTTAAGAAGTTAGTTGTTGATCAAACTTTTTTTTAATTTTTTTCCAAAATCGTTTTTTTGTGTCGTACTTTCAATAATGAAACGTAAAATGCAGCGCAGATCTGCAGACACAACAATCTGCATGCTAACCAGTCTCTACGATTGAATCTTCTGTCGTGTTTGGATTTCTTTCTTTCCCACCAAAGTTTACGGTTCAGTGTGGTGAAACGTTAACAGTAAAGCGACTTACAGTTGATGGTTCGAGACACCAACACGTCCAGTACTTTGCTGCGGTTTCCAGCATCAATCAGCTCATCAGGTCGTAGCGGGTACAGCCGCAACGGACCGCCGCATGCCTCATCCTCTGTTTTTACCACCACCACCACATAGAAGCTGTTGCTGGGAAAATCCTTTCTCTGGATTACAGGGTCAGACAAAAGAAAGAATTCTTTCCAACACAACTTTAAAGTTCACTTTGGCATGATGCGAGGGTCAATGGGTGGAAGAGTACCTGCACGGTGATGGCACCTTTTTTTGTCATGGTCTGGTACATCCCGATGAAGGCCACATTGTTGTCAAGATCATAGACAGGACACTACACACGACAAAAAGAAAAATATGACAACTCTAGAGCTTTCAGAGGTCAATCATGCTGAAGTAAGCTACAAAACAATTACAACCTATCAAAAAAACGACATTTTCCATCATGCGAACACGTGGATGGAACATTTGCTAAAAAAATCAATTCGATTTAATTATTAGTCCTTTGGAATTAATTGAAAAACTCAAGCTAGCTGCTATCAAACACGCCACAAATGTTAAGAAAATCAAACACAACATGCTAAAATTGCTAGAAACAATACTAAAATTAGCTTTAAAAAATGTATAGAATTGACAAAAAAGAACAGAATGATAAAAAGATAACTCTGATTTAAGGGGGTTTAAACAGGAATTGACATTAAAAACCACCATAGATATTTATGAGCCAAAACATTTCTTTAAACTCAGACTAGATTTATATAAAAAGAAGCTGTAAGTACCAAAAACTAAATGTCAGGGAAAAAATAACTAACATTGAAGCAAAGACTTGTAGATCTGAACAGATCAATGCCTGAATGGTTTAAACTGGAGTAAAAGGAGATAAGATGAGCATCAGGAAGAACAAAAACAGCATCTGCTGACTGAGCGTTTGTTCTCTAAAAACATCATAAAACAAACTGAAACACAGCAAGTTGCAGCAGAAACTTAAAGTCTTCAGAGGTCAGATTTTAAAGTCAAAGCAAAAAAGTATGGGGTCATCCACTGGCCGTCTACGAGAACTGCACTGAGTGCTTTATTGAAAGCTGGAAAACCAAGACCCAGCACCACCACCATGGCCTCTATTTTTCATGGCTGTGATGCAGAACTTGCCACCGCAGACAGCAAAGCATTTTGAGCACAGCTCACTTGGAGCTTAGATTCTGAGGCAATTCAGCAAAGCTGCAGCATTGGGCACAAATGACTCGAGGAGGTCAGGAGGAACCCCAACTTTTATTGACAGATAGGGGGAAAAGCGTTTTCACTTAAACAAAGGAATGCTTTGGTCTTTACCATACCTGAATATCCTGAATGGACATAACAGAGCAGGGGAAGTTCATGTCGGAATTGACTTTGACGATGACGGTATCCACACCGTCTGGGAAGACATACTTAAAGTACTGGAAGAAAGAAAAAAGGGGGCAAGAGTTTCCAGTAAACATTGCATTGGTTGGAATAATAAACACAAGATCCAGTTTGTCAAGGTCCAGAATTTAAACTGTGTTTCAGCCTGAAAAGCATAATTTCTGTTTGGATGGACAAAAAAAAAAAGTTTAAAAAGCTAAAAGTGAAATATTTGCCTCTAATATTACGTTCACACTGGACTCAGTAACACACGATCAAGCAATCACTTCAGATGAAAAGTCTATGTAAACTCACGGATGTGCACGCTTTGGGCTTAATTCACGGATGCGTCAATCATTTGTAAATCGATCATGGAGGAGAAATTAATAATTGCCGTTTGTGACCGTCTAGAATTATCTAACATCAAGTCTTTCATATAATGGACCAGAGTTGTGAAAGAAAAAGCCTGGAGCAAGATTCCCGAAATTTTCAACACTTCCCACCTTTCACACCAGGGTTCTTTTTATTACATGCTAAAAGGCGTGTCCAAGTAGCTGCGTGCAGCAGGTTCTTGGATGTGCATCCCGTGCCCTGCAGATTAAACTGTTCTCGTGAGGATTCTGTTTTCCTGTCTATTGCTATGACTTTTGCTGCCAATCAACATGGCTTTCCTCACCCTCCTGTTAGAACTTTGGTTTAATAAATAAGTCTCGTTATTTTCTGCCTCTCTTTTGTACTGAGTACATGGATTTAAAAAAAACAAAAAATAAAATCTACTTTGTGAAATCAAATTAAACTCTAAAAGTCTCTGATTTTGTTCTAGGCGTTGGTTTGTCTTGTTATTTGAGAAAACATATCAAACAAACTACTGAAAAACAGAACTTGTAACAATTGAACAAAAAAACCATCCTGGTACCATCATGTGAAAAAGAAATGTTTACACAGCAGATTATTGAAAAAAAAAAGTGTCTGATTCTATTCTTATTGTACGTACAGTTTCAGATATAAAAGGCCGTGTGACACAACCTCATGACATTTTAGGCAAACATTAAGGCAGTGAAGGAGGAACCAAATACACACTTCCTCTTTTTATGAGTGACAGCCAGGAACTACAAATTAAAAGCATTATACTGCTGATCACAAAGTTCAAACACCTTTTTATGAAACAAAAAATCCTTTTCTTACTTTGCTGAAATTTGATTAGAATGTCCAAAGCTACAACTGGGTTAAATCAAGAGCAAACAAAAAAAGTTTAAAAGAAGATCAACTTTGTGGTGTAGAAAATACACTGGGTGGGCTACAAGCTTCCTGCTCTGCTGCATACTGACACATTCGGCGAGCGCTCAGATGAGCACGCTATACATTTTGATGGGCACAGGTGGGTCTCAGACAGATTCTGGCAAGCCGAGCTCATGGGATGATTTGACTGATTGCGTTTCTTTGTCCATTCAGGAGGGGATCAAGTCACTACGTCATGTGACGAAATTGACAGATTTCCCAGCGTGGGTGACAATGACAATGGAGCACGTGTCTGATTTTGAGCGCTTCGGGAAGCCCGCACTCCGCACACGCACAGCCGCACACTGCTTATGCAGCGCTGTTAAATTAGCTTAATCTTTGACATTCACCACACATTCAGCGATTAGCGGCATTATTTCTCAATCACCTTACCAAAACAACCTCAAGAAGTTATTTCTGAACAGGAGATACAACAAACAAAATGTCACATGGCTTGTTTTTATTATTCACTGCCCGTCTAACGAGCAAAGAACCACAAAAGCCTTTTCAATGTGAGATCAGTCGGAGCGCCATGCTCGCGCATCCAGTCAAACTTCACACTTTTTTCAGTATGTTTGCTGCACGTGACTCTCCGCAAGAGTCAGTGGGATTCAAGCCCTGCTGGATTTGTGTTTGATCAGACTCTGCCAGATCCGTCTAAAAATCCGGACGTAGCTTGAGGAATGGTTTGTTTTTATTTGGGTTTAACATCGGACACATTTCAGATCAGGTGCAACTTAATTACCTGAGGTTGTGATGGTGATGCACTGAAGGTGAATTTCTTGTCTGTTCTGTAATGAGGAAGACAGTGTTGTCTCAAAGCAAACCAGGAGTTCTATTGACTAACAACCGCCCAGTTGTTTAGTGCTTTATCACTCACTGCAAGGTGAAACTCTCCACGCGGCTGACTCTGAGCTGGTAGTTTGTACCCTGGCTGGACAAGGTGGACGCGTCAACAAAGAAGTACTGGGTTTCTGAAGCAGCTCGGGTTGGAGGTTGGCACAGTGTTCGGCCCACATGCTTGTATGGATACTGCCTTTGATATCTGGATAAAGACACAGCAAAATATCACATTTATTCTGAACATTTTTATTTGTTATGTTAAATACTTTAGTGTTGAAAGTATTCTGAGATTTCAGTGGAAGATAACAGGAAATTGTAAGGCAACACTATTCCAGAAACACTGCTTGTTGTAATCCAGAAGATTTCAGAGGAGGAAACGAAAGCCCAAAGTTCATTAGTGATCAGCTCACGCGCTACAGGGTCACAAAATGACTCTTGTTGCACAATCGCCAACAAATGTATGAAACAAAGATCAAACTGCTGAAAACTCAATTAAGTACTGAACTAAACTCGTGTTTCACTTTATTTAATAACAAAAACTTGTCTAACCACTAAACACCAAGGCATATCTAAGGACAGAGATATTGCAAAATGTTAACACAGTTTAAAAACACTGATTAAACAAAAGACATGGTGACATCACCGACCAATCATGTCAGTTTATCATAGACACAGGTTGAATTTACATAACATCTACTGAAGTTCTAATAAGGGACAGTCAGCTTTTTTCGTTGATGTCATTCATATAAATTCAGGTGCAACCAAGCACAAAAACTGATGGAAATTCATGTTCATGAAATTAACCTTGACCCTTCCTCCAGGTCTGTGCGGTCAAGATTAAAGTTCAGCACCTTCTGCACGTATTTAGAAGGTTATGGGCGAATCGTCACTTTCTTTTATTTGAATTGACAGGTTTTACAAGTGTGCTCATTAAATCACATGTTCCCAATATCTACTTTGAAAATGCAATATTGTTTGATCGAATTCATAGATGAATTCCTATTTAAAATACATTATTTTATTCATTCAGCCAAAACAAAGTCTTAAAATGATTTTACATGTTAAGAATTTCTACTTTTGATTATTGAAAGCTATATTTCTGCTTAATTGAAATTGCTGTGTGAAATCTATTTCATATAGCCAATGCAATTGATTTTTAAATGGAAACCGTACGTATTTTTTACCAGATTGGGTTGACTTTAGGAAGCTTGTCACTTGAAATGAATGGATTCCGTGTTTCTGCAGCCTCTGGGTGGAATGGAATAAATGAGGGAATGTGTTTACAAAGAGGCCAAACTCACAGTCCTCTGAGGTTGAGAGGGACCTGAAAAGACATCACAGCCTGCTTCTGTCGCACCACAAACAGAATGGGACTCTCCACGCTCTGCTGCAGCACATCCACGGTCACTCGCACCCCCTCCGTCTGTCAAATCAGGGGGGAAACTTCCTTAAAACAAACACCAGAGACATGGTAGTTGTAGTCCTGACGCCCCACACTCACCTTGTTCCTGGAGACCGTGTGATTGAAGGCGTAGATGGTCTGGTTGTCGTGCGTAACCGTGTCGTTGTAGGTTACATCAAACTCGGCGTGTTTTTGGACCACGTACTTGTCTTCCTCCACGGGACCAGCGTCGCAAACGAGCTGGGTCGCGCAGAAGCACAGCAGCGCGGCCAGCCCCGGGTGGACCCTCCGCGCTGCGGTCCTCCGGCAGGGTTTATGACGGGACTTCCAGCAACTCCTGAGCACCATTTTGTCTACCGCCGTCTTTCTCGACTGAGAACCGATACCTAACGTTAACATAGCCAGCATGGCAATCCACATAAACGACTCCACCCCATGAAGCAACAGTTAACCGGATAGTCAGGTGGCTACATTAAACGAGCCTCCTTCCAACAACTCGACACTGCACAGCAGCTGGACGCTGATTGACAGGCTACACAAGCAGCGCAGTGTTTACATTTCTTTGAGTTATTATTCGTCCTATCAGCATACCTAACACCTTCCACCCAAGATAAAGCCGGAAAACAACACAACTAAACCCTATAATGTTAAAGTACGGAAACCTACCTAGCTTCTAGCTAGCGATGTCAACATTAGCATTAGAGGTCGTGCGCACGTGCTAATTAGAGTACCGTTACAAAAACAGTAAAAATGACAAACCTACACATCAAAGCTGAAGACTGAACTCAATTACGGGAGTATTTCTTTTCCAAAAAGACATTTACAGTTTATAAAATGAGTGGTGGGTTCGAGCCCCTCCTCCATATCCAGACAGTAAACAAAACGTTCTATAGCGTGATGACGTCACCCCCGCACGCATGACTGCTGCGTGTGGTTGGAGAAAAAGGAGAAAATAGTCATAATAATAATTCATAATGATTACTAAAACAACCGGTTAACATTTTTATTTCCCAAAGATTGATGAAGAATATCGGCACTAGCTGTTCCTTTTGCAATCATATAATATAACATTTATTTTGGACTTGCACACATGAGACAACATTTTGTTAGCTGTTTGGTGTTATCCCTGATGTTTCTTTATGTTTAAAACATAGGCTATTGTTTTTTTTAATAAAGGAAGACAATACAATTATTTTTAAATTTACTTTAATTTTAATTCTGGTGACATTACATTCATCTTCTTCTTTTCTCTTCAAGGGTCCCCACAGCCAATCTGCTCCCTCCATCTAAACCTGCCTTCTGCATCCTTTACTTTAACACCAGCTACATTCATGTCTTTGTGAATCTCCTCTTTGGTCTTCCTGCCTTACCTGGCAGCTCTAGACTCCGCATTCTTCTACCAATATATTCACTGTCTCTCCTCTGGACATGTCTGAACAATCTCAGTCTGTCCTGTCACTTTATCTCCAAAACCTCTAACATGTGCTGTCCCTCTGATTTACTCATTCCTGATCCTATCCATTCTGGTCACTCCCAGAGAGAAACTCAGCATCTTCATCTCTGCTACCCTCCAGTTCTGATTCCTGTCTTTTCCTCAGTGCCTCTGCCTCTTGGCCGAACAACATGGCTGCTCTCACCACAGTTCTGTACACCTTTCCTTTCATTTGAGCTGAAACTCTTCTATCACACATCACACCTGACACTTTCTCCATCCATTCCACCCTGCCTGCATGTGCTTCTGCACTTCTTTCCACACTCTCCATTACTCTGGACTGTTGACCCAAGATACTTCAAATCCTCCTCCTTCTTCATCTCTTCTCACTGTAACCTCACTCTTCCACTTGGGTCCCTCTCATTCACACACATGAATTCCATCTTGCTAACCTTCATTCCTCTCCATTCCAGGGCAAACCTCCACCTTTCTAGCTTCTCCTCCACCTGTTCCCTGCTCTCATTACAAATCACAATATTGTCTGCAAACATCATAGTCTGTGGTGATTCCAGTCTAACCTCATTTGTCAGCCTGTCCATCCCCATTGCAAACAGGAAGGGGCTCAGAGCTGATCCCTGATGTAATCCCACATCCACCTTGAACTCCTCTGTCACTCCTGCAGCACACCTCACCACTGTCTTACAGCCCTCATACATGTCCTGCACTTGTCTGACATAGTTCTCTATCACTCCAGACTTCCTCATACAATACCACACTTTGTCTTAAGTTTTCTTCTTATCTACAAAGACACGGTGTAGCTTTCTCTGACCTTCCTTGTACTTCTCTGTCAACATCTCAAAGCAGCTATTGCATCTGTAGAACTCTTTCTTGGTTAACTTCTGCTCTTAGTCTACCTTCAAGTGCTTTTTCCCATACCTTCATTGTATGGTTCATCAACTTTATTCCTCTGTAGCTGACACAACTCTACACATCTCCCTTATTCATAAACATAGGCACCATCACACTTCTCCTCCATTCCTCAGGCATCTTCTCACCATTAAGACTCTGTTGAACAATCCAGTCCAAAATTCCACTGCCATCTCTTCTAAACACTTCCAAATCCAAAGATCCATCATTAGGACCAAGTGTCTTTCCACTCTTCATCCTCTTCAATGTCCCCTCACTTCACCCTTACTAATCTCTGTTACTTGCTGGTCCACAACAGTCACCTCTTCTACTCTTTGTTCTCTCTCATTCTCTTCATTCATCAACTCTTTTTATTCTTTCCTTCTTTCCATTACACTACTGACAGCTGTCAACACATTACCATCCCCATCCTTAATCACATCAACATGCTGCATGTCCTTCCCATCTCTCTGCCTTGCTAATCTGTATAGGTCAGTATCTCCCTCTTTACTACCTATCTCAGCATACAAGTCATCATAAGTCCCTTGTTTGGCCTTTGACCCCTCTACTTTCATCTTATGCTGCAGCTCCCTGTATTCCTGTCTACTCTTCTCAATCGTCTTGGTGTCGCACTTCTTCTTAACTAGCCTCTTACTCTGTATATTCTCCTGCACCCCCCCATTCCACCACCAGTTCTTTCTATCAACTTTCTTTCCTGATGACACACCAAGTACACTCCTACCTGTCTCCCTGATCACATTAGCTGTAGTTATCCAATCATCTGGGAGTATCTCCTGACCATTCAGAGCCTATTTCAACTGTTTCTTAAAAGTCATGCAACATTCCTCCTTTTTCAGCTTCCATCAGTTTGTCCTCTTCTCTGCCTTTGCCCTTTCTTTCTTCATCACCAGAATCCTTCTACACAGCACCATCTGGAAGTACTCTCACCAACCACTACTTTGTAGTCACTGATTTCCTTCAGATATCTCTCACTCCATTTCTCTTCCTATCTCCACCATGATAGAACATTTTTGTTTATGAAATTGAAAAAAAATGCTGAATTGATCAAAACTCAGAGAATTTCAAGGATTTATAAACTTTTAAAATGTTTGAAAAATATGATCTGGTTACTTTCTGATACCCTTACTTTTTTCTCCCTGTGTTTTTAAGTATGTGATTAACAGGAATATGCTCTGTTATTTTGTTTTTCTTTTTCTGTTTTCATTTGCTGTTTTCGTCCTTTAGCCCCTCTGTTCAACTTTTTCTGTGTTATTTCTTGATACTATGTATGAACTTTGTTAATAATGTTATTTGGGGGAAAAGAAACAAGGTAAATACCCTAAAGAATCAGAAAAAGGCTCATCTTTTGATATAGTGGCGGAATTAGTCAACAAATGGGCTATGTCATCTTCTCTCACAATTTCTGCACCAGCCCTCTCCTCTTTTGCCCTCTGTCCCAGCAGGCGTTGGGTGCTGGTGCAGAATTTGTGTCCCAACAGCCAAACAAAATGGACAAAAAGTCAAAGGGGGGCTCCATCAGGTGGATCAAGGATGCTGACCTGGATGGATACCGGAAATCCCTTTGCACAACTCTTCATCAGGTTTACGGAGGGAGGATACCCCTGTACTGGCCAAAAAACAGATGGTGACCACAGTCAGAAGGACTCTGCCCCAGACCCACACCAGCGAGTGAGTACAGGAAGTAAACGGGAGGTGGAACATCTCTGATCAGATGTTAGGCACTACTTTGTTCCATGGGAAAGCCAGGACAGGGATCACAACTGTCCACCAGAACTTTGCTGTTACCAACAGCTACAGTATCATCCTGAAGGAGCTTTCCGTTTAAACTGCAGCAGATGTCTTTGTCACAGCAGGATTTTCAGGAGCAGTTCTGTGCAAAGCTACTGAACAACCCACTTGTTGGACCAATACCCACTCAAGGCCACCTTCCTTGCCCCACCAGAGAAGGTCTGATCATTGACAAGAGGCAGAAAACAAGCAAGGGGAGTTTGTTTTCTGTAAAGAAGCCCCCCTTGGATGTGAGAGGAACGAGGAGTTGGGCTGTGCCTTCAACTGGTCGAAAACGAATTCAAATTTACCACACATGATCCAAAAACATTCATTTTTATTACTGGACTTCAAGAAGCTTTAGATTAAAAAAAACTTCTTGTGTGGTTTATTATCTATATAATATTTTTTTTGCCTTTGGAGCCGTTTATCTAGACTACAGGGCTCTCAAGCGCTGTTTTTTCCTGCCTCATCTGCTGCTTATTACCTGGATCAAGTGTGTTTAGCCAGTGAGGAGCTTCAATGGTAGATCAGGAAAACATGTAAGACACTAGCCCTGGAGTGTAATCTAGAGACTTTATGAGAAAAACTGGCTAAAAATACAAATGTTCATGTTTTTTATATCACACTATTTAAAATCTAAAACATATAAGATACTATTTAATGAGTGATGTTAAGTTAGAGCTAGAACTTATTCTGATAAAAGTTGCAAAATATTTCTCTCATGAAAAATCTTTTGAGTGATTATTTTATGAGTGAAATAAAGGATCAGACCCGTTACACTCAATAAATGGTTTAAAAACGTATTTTATTATTTCTCATTCAATTTAATGTGTATTTTTCTGTCAAGCAAAGAGACAGAAGAAAACTTAAAAACATTTTAAACAAATAAAGATTAATTTAAAAGATAGCCAATCATGAACTTCGACAGATTTTGTTTTTCTTCTTGCTTATTATTATTTTTTTCCTGAGATGAGATGACAAAAAAGATTTTAAAAAAGTGTTACTGTCATGCATTGAATCTGGGATTTGGGAATCTGGGACAAATGTATTTTTGTGGTATTCTTTACTTTTCAGACCAACAAAAAGACTAAATTAAAAAACTCCTATTTTTATTTATTTATTTATTTTTTGCCTACTAATAATCTGGGAAACAAACTGCTTACTTCTTAAGCTGGTGAGTCCTGTCACACAAGTGCAACACAACCAGTCTACAAAGTTAGACACGATTTAGACACATGTCGACCACAGGGTGGCGCTGTTTGCGGCACCACCAGGGGACCTGGCACCAGAAACTGAAACACCAAATTAAAATCTTTACTTGGATAATACTTTTTTCATTAAGTTGGAAACATTTACTTTCCTTCTGAACTTTTCCCCACGTCATATATCATTAGCAAACATATAAAATATTGTTTATGACTTCAAAAGACTATTATAGCCTGAACATAGAATTTTTTTGGGATCAATTCATGACTATCTTAATGAGGTACATCCTAATCTCAATAAAGTTTTTTTTTTTTTAGATTACTTGAAACAGTCCAATAAACCTAGAACAAAATCATGCATACTTGATCTGTATAGGCTATAGTGATTCCTGAAACAATTACATGTGCACTTACATATATAATATGCACTTTATCTCTGTCTTTTAATTTATTGATACTTATGGATTTTGTTGATGACCTGAATCTGTGTTGGTGAAGTATAAATAACTGATTAGAAGTTAGGAACAGGATAATTATGATTTATGTAAATAAAAAAGTAAAGCAAAGTAAAGCAAAGCAGGGCTGGGATTATATAAGTTTGCCTCTTCCCACTCCTTTTCAGCCAAATAATTAAACTCGTTTTGTCAAATATAATATGTAATAGTCTCATTGTGTCGTGCTCTGTATGCATAAGAGCTAATACATCTATTTATGGTTAAGAGAAACATTTGAACTATTTACCACTGTATGTGGATGTTTGCTTATTTTCCAGTTTCGTCACAAAGTATCCTAACATATCTGTGTAAAGATGTTCCTGTTGTTTAGTTGTTTTTTTGATTGAACTCAACCATTTTCCAATTCAAATCCAAATGCTAATGTTTTTGCACATTGTTTAAAGGACATTATTATTCATAACTACTATATAATCATTTACTTATTTTACTATCTTGTAAATCCTATCCGGACCACTTTTGAACATTCTTTCTTTGTTCATTAGATGACATTTGGTTTGACAGAAGATGCCGGTTCGTGGCTTTGAAGTAGAAAGCCTGCGTGTCCTTGAATGCTGGAATGAATGTGGGGAAATAAAAACAGACAGAATCGAGGCAGATGGAGGCAGATTTGGTTATTTGCAGAACAGATTGGTCTCTTTTTAAAAGGTGAGTGTGACTGGGATCACATTCATACATGTCTCAGCATGATGCGGTGTCGTGTCATTGTTTCTCGTGGCAGCGTAAGGCAGCCTGGTCACACATAGCCAAGCAGTTTTGCAAGAAATCATTGAATCATGAGAGCCAGGGTGATAATGCGCACTTTCCCGTCTCCATGACAACCACAATAGGTTTCTGTGATGAAGTCATTTGTTACGCTCGCCGTTGTCATGGTTACAACCTGGAGAGGGCGCTGCAGAGGAGCGCCTCACGGTGGATGACGAAGGGCGGGGGCGTGTCCGCGGTGCGCGCTGCGCAAGGCTGCTTGTTGTTCCCGCAGAGAGGCAAGAAGATGGCGGCCGTGTCTAGCGGAGGAGCAGCTGGGTCCGCCGCGGCCGTGATTCCGCACACGGCCCGACCGCACGCCGGCATGGGCCCCCAGAACCGAGCCCCGCCGACCCCTGCGATGAGCCACCCCGGTCGCACCCCCGCACCCAGCGGGTGCATCACCAATCCCGTCCACGCTTCGGCCACCAGGCCCCCCCCAGCCCGAGTGGGCTACTACGAAATCGAGCGGACCATCGGGAAGGGAAATTTCGCGGTTGTTAAACTAGCCACGCACATCATCACGAAAGCAAAGGTGAGACGAGCGCTTTCTGCACGGTCCTCGCGGACAGGTAAAAGTTGTCACGGGCTTAATGTAGGCCTGGACTGACATTGGAGTTGGTTAACTCTGGGCCTCAAAGCTGAGAGACAAGTCCGCTTTGGCGACGTGCTGCTCGGAGGTTCGGGGTCCTTCTGACGTGAGACATCACCTTAACCGCGGGATGAAAAGACCCCCGACCAGCGGAAATATGTAAAGATGGCTTCCCCTCGGTTTGTCTTCATCTGGTATTTAATAAAAGCACAGCACAGAGGACGAAGAGAAGGGTATTGACGAAGATGAGGAGACACACAGCGATCCTGGAGCTAGCTTAGCCTCGCGGGCTAATTAGCACTTCGGCAAGATGAAGAATTCTAGATCCACAGCAGAGAAGTTGACGGGCTTCAAAAGACATTTAAAATAGTCCTAAAAGTTGACTTATAGTGTGGGTGTTTATTAAGCCAGCTAACAAAGTGCAGGGCTAAAATTTTAGTGTCTTTTTAGCTGTCACAAAACAGTCTTTTTTATTTAAGAAAATAGCGCGTTTTGTTGTACGTTCCCATTTAGCTTAACCGGGTTTTAGAAGCTTAATGCGTCCCGTTTTCGAGCGGTTTCCTTTCCCACGTCATGTAAATAACTGCATTACGACAGGTACACTTTGGCAAAACGAAATTAGCGTGCAAAGCCATGCCACAAAAAGCCACTGTGCGTTTGGAATTGACGTAAAAGGTTTTGCACCAACAGGGAACGGAGAGGCATTTTACTGGACGACAGTCGCAGAAAAACCATCGTCACCTAAAACAAGATTTGATCGCGTTTAGTCGGACTGCCTCCCTGACTTATACATCGAGTTGTTGGGTTTTGTAAACAGAACGTGCTGATGTTGAGTGGCAGAATAACGCAGGAGATAAGGGACACTCAAACGACACATGTACTCGGTGGTGCATACATTTATTTCATAATAATATCCTCTCTAATCTTCTTTTTTTTGGGATGACAGCAACTCTGATCACTTAACCTTTGTGATCAGTTCCTACATTCCTTATGATGGCTGTCCCCATCTGAACTTAAGGGTCAAAGGGATTACTTTAAGCTTTCATTCACAGAGGACATCTGCAATATTTCTGCGTTTTGTTACCCTTGTTGCCATGTGAACGCGGTGGCCGTGTGTCATTTGGGTGTGCTGCACTGTTGATGTGCTGTAGTGTTTAGAGCATTTCAAGTCATTTCAAGCCAAGTTTTGGTGTGTTTGACTTCTTCTAAGAGGAGCAGAGACGCTGGTTTGTACTGAATTGGCTTGCTTAGATGTGTCTGTCTGGGATGGGGAGACAAGCAGAGGACTAAATTACACAGGCGGAATGAAAGGGGGGCCTTGTTTGTTGATGAGAGTTACAGACACACCGCCTCAGCTCATGATTTACATGAACACACATTGAGGTTTCGCCGTCCACAGCGGCTCATGATTATCAGAAGAAAAGAGCGCGCTTTTTACGTGCTCGTGGATACCATGAATATGGATATGATGATCACTCAACTAATGAATTGCGCACGGGAGTCTCACCCCCAATTCACACCAAAGCAGCGTCACGCCACGCCAAACTCATTTTTTTCTGTTTTAATCAATCTGACTATGTAGACTGGGGATGTCCTTTACGTGGATCCAGAGGATGCACAGCAGACTCTATGCTTTTACAAACGTACACTTTCAAAATAAACCTTTTCTCAAGTCACACATCACACCTGGTACTTCAGGGATGTTGCACCATGGAAGATGAGAAGGTAATTCTTGTGGGGAAGAAGTTTAAAGCTCTTATATAATGCAAAAATGTTCAAGTTAAAGCTGTATTTTGCTTCATTCAAGCATCCTCTAAAACCCTGTTCTCTGAGCACCAGCCCCTCCTAATCCACAAAAACAAGCAGGTCCTCACAATGTGACATCACAAAGTGGAGAACAGCTTCTTCCAGGAAGAGTCTGTGCTGCAAGCACCGCCCCCAAGCTAACACACACGTTCACTTTCTCAGCAGAGATAGCGGCGATCGGCCAAACGCTCTCATTTTATGAGGACTGTACGTGCACCCATCTTTACAAAAGTTCGGATGTGGTTTGTTTTGATGGGCGACCTGCTGCAGACGCCGGCTCTAGGAGGACGCCATGAAATTTGCGGCACCCACAAGGAGCAAAAGATGGTGCCCCATAGATGGAGTCATCTTACTTTAGAGTTGGCAAAGTAGATAGCAAAAAGAATTCATATATCATAAATAATTAGTTCTTTAGTGTACCAAAGGTAAAATATGATCATATAAGACAAAAACAACCTTGCCCGCCCATGTGCTGAAGTGTCCTTGGGCAAGACACTGAACCTCACATTGTTCCTGGTAGTTACAGGTTGCTGTTTGGCAGCAGATCTGCCATCAGTGTGTGATGGATGAAATGTGGCTATGACTATAAAGCACTTTAGGCCTTCTAAAAAGGTAGGAAAGAGCTGTACAACGGAATGCCATTTACCATTTAAATGACCTGCTGCTGCAAAGCTTTGACGATGTTTTGGTTGTGAATCAGTGCTGGAGCACATTAACACTGGTAGGATTGATTCACATCAGGGTCTGGTTGAAATTGTCTACTTGATTTGGCATATATGAAAGCTCCTCTCAACTCTGGTTCTCACCAAACATGTGGTTTATGTGAGAGTACTGGTCTTGGTTTACTTTGGGGGTCAACCTAAGAGCACGAAGTGAAGTGTAAAGGAAGTAAATGTTATCACCTCATAATACAAGGAGCAAAACACATTTCCCAAGAGTAAAAAAGCAGGATGCACAAAAAACTTAAAATATTAAGCAAAATATAGTTTAATGTTAAAACAATTGAATAGTGAAAATGTAGTTTAGCGAGGAGGTGTAAGAACCTATCAAGGTTTGTACTGTAAGAGTTTAAAGAAGAGAAAAAAGCGTGAGAATGTTCATGTTCTATTTGAGAAAAGTGTATAGTGTATAGCGAGGAGTTTTACAGCCTGAAAACATTCTAATTGTACAAAATAAAGCTGACTAAATTGCGGTTTTGTCTGTCGCAGATTACTCTTAGAAAGTAACTCACAATAAAGGAGTATACTGTATAACATTATATTCAAAGGAATAGCAAAACTCCTTTGTTTTTTTGCCCCGTCTTGGGCTGGCGCTATCGTCCCCAAGTGAGCAGCGTTTGAATCTGCTAAATAACCTTTGCAGGTCGGTCCACTTCGTCTCTGGCTCATTTCAGGGGCGCAGTGTGTGACAGCAAACCAAACCAGATGGAAGTGTGAAAATTATTTGCATTCTCATCCCATTCAAAACAAGGACATTGGACTATCCAAGTGTGAAAGCGGCCTTATTTTATAACCCAGGCTTTGTAATGAGCCAATGAGAAATGCTGAGTGGTCAGAAATAGCCCCGTGGATCACTCTCTTCATTGTTGGTCGAGGTGCTGTTGATATCCTGCAGTGCAGTCACCCGGAAGAAGACCTGGTATTGTGCCTGGTATCATACAAATTAACGGTTTCTTTTTCTGCACATAATTTTCTTTCTGCCCCCTCCTTTCCTTTTTTCAACTGAAGGATATTACATGGGCTTAGTTAATGCACTCATTTCAACTCAATGTTTTTGCTGATTCCTAAAAGCGACCACATGTTTTTGTTGTTGGCACGCCTGCTGACTCAAAGCTAGTGACACAACACAAGTAACTGTGTGTGCGCTCCTGCTGGATGTTGTAATAGTGAAAGTTTAGATCAGCCAGACAAAAATCATTTGCTGAAGTCAAAACAAGCTTTCAGATGCCATCACAGCAGGTTTTTTAAGGCCTTTCTTTGTTAATTTCTCAGGACATGACTGATTGTTAGACTCGTTTTTTTTTTATTCCCACTTGTGCGCTCAGCTGCACATTTTGTGAGCAGGTCGTTCAGGCAAACTGCTTAAATCAGATAAAGTGCAACAGCTTAAAAATATTTTTTCATTTTTTAAGTACATAGGTAAATACATTGAAGGATGAATCAGAGGAAATTACCCATCAATCTCAAAAAGAATAAAAAATCATAAATAAATATTGTTTTTTTCTTTCAAAATAAATCCACCCTTTGTTGCATTCATTTAAGACAATATATTTTTTAGTCAGTATTTCAGCAAAGCAGCTCTATTTCTACTAAATACTGGCATTTTAGGCTGATAGATTGGTCCAAACCATATAAAATAATAAATCCTAACATGACAAATGGCATGAGGTTATAGCGAAGTTTCTTTCTACATCGTGTTAGAATAGTATTTGCCATTTTTGAATCACCTCCAAGTTAAAGCCTGAGATGAATCTCTGGGGATCTTCTTGTTTTTGTTTTTTTAATTCTCCTCCTATGACTAAGAAAGACATGTCTTTTCTCAAAGCACTCTTTCCAAATCAGTAAATTCATTTTCAAGCAAAAGCTGTAGGTGCTTTTTGCTCAGAGTATGAATGCATGCAGAGTTCGTGCCATTCTGTTTGTTTGTGGTTTAGTCATCAAGCACATCTTTTTCCCCTCCAATATTGGTCATATGTACCTGAAACAAAAATTGCATGAAATATTTCACTTTCTTTTTACTTTGGCTATCTAATCTTTTCTCCCTTTCATGTATGAGAAGGAAATATGTGCATTTTAAGACCATAGAAATCTCTTTTTCGGGACAGAAAAACTATGATTTCAGTCCTAATTTTATCTCAGAAGGTTCTAACTTGTCTATATGTAAACACTAGGTGTCTATATTTGCGTTATTCCTTTAAAACCGTTATCAGCTGATTTACGTTGAGTATGTAAGCACTTAACTGCTGTGAAGTGTTGCATTTTAGCACACAGTTGCTTTTCTCTGCCTCAGAATCCACTGGAATTACATTAATTGTGTAAACTTTCAAAGAGTTTTGAGAGTTGAAAGACTGTAAACACTGGAGCTAACGCTTTGAAGTAAAAGGGTTAAAAATAATGTCAAAACAGTTGATTAAACTGCAGAGTTGAAGGTTTCTTTTAGTAACACGTACAGAAATTTTTGGTCTGCTTTTGTTCAAAACATGCTAACTGGACAAATATCGGATGCTGCAGACAGCTGTTACATGTGCGCTCAGCTATACTTGTATTTTATGTGACATATTCCGTGTTTTCCTTTTAATGTTGGAGAAAAAAATGTATCTAAATAGTAAAAAATGTTGCTTTTTTTCTAAGAAGATTTAAGATTCTTTGCCACTCACACACATAAACACAAGCCTCCAGAAAACCTTGCCAATGCAATGGTTAAGGGATAGTGTACTCTAACCAGCATGTCACCTGGCACAAGTAATTGCATTTTTTGGCAAATCATTAGATTGGTGTCTTGGAACACAATCACGCCAGGGCTGTGTAGTCCAGAATTGGATGGTATATACATATATTTTTTAAAACAAATAGGAAAATAATGAAATAGCATGTTGTTTAAGTAACAGTTTACCTTCTATGCCCCTGCCTGTTTTTTCAGTTTCCACTTTTGAACTGTTAGATTTTCCAAACCCAAAAAAACTATAAATTGCAGCAAACATTTTAAGTCTAAACACTTTTTATAAAAAGTGTGAGTTCAGCTTCACAAATGGCAGGCACCCCAAAACTTTGGCTAATAAACACACCTTTTAACAGAATATGCAACAAAACGCAATTTCTAGAATACCACCACAAACAGTTTTCTCCTTCTGATCGTCCACTCTGTTTGCACAGTTGTGAAAGCTCATCTGAACTCTGGTTCACACCAAGCACACATGGACCCTGACCCGCTAAAAACAAGTGTCTCTCTCGGTTTAGTTTTAAGTCACTGCATATATACTTACTAGTGGACCAAAGAGTGAAAATATAGGCAAAGCTGGTATATAATGTAGGTGTATTCCCTTTTTTAAATGGAGGAAAAAACATTCTACATTTTAAATATTAATTAAGGAAGTTAAAAAGAAAGTCATTGGTAAAAAAGTGTTTCTTTTTCTTTGTTTTTTCCCTTTACTTTCTGGTCATTTCTTGTCTCATGCAACACGGTAACTAAACATGCAACTCTTCAGAATTTTTGACTCTTTTAAGCTCTTCGGTTTGCTCAAGAAGGCCGTGTGAACGGAAAGCCAGCTCAAAACTCCTCAACCACTGAAATCAATGTAGTTGGATTTTACTGGTCTAAAGGCACTCTTAGTTCGTACCAAAGCCTCACAGTTTTTTCCTGTCATTCAAAGGGTTGTTTCATGTTCTGATTGACGTATGGCACAGTGTTGCGTGTCTTGACAAATCCATGGGAAGGATATAGATCTAGTTGTTTTTCCTAGTTCTTATCTTCTGTTGGAACCAAGACTTGCAGCTGCGTCTCTTTTGTTGCTTTGAGACCTGTATACATCTGACATCGTTTCGATGAGTAAAATGACAAATGCTTGGGTTTCTGAGTGACACAGCTTCCTGTTCTTTAGTTATCATCTGCTGCAACTGCTTGAATAAACACTCCTGAGACTTTAAAAACAGAGGAGTTTGTACCTGTTGTAAGGCTCCGCCATATCTTGGAGTCACTGATTACAACGACACAACTTAACACATGACAAAAAAGTCTAAAGTTGCAAAACTGATCAATCTTTATTTAATGTGTTGATTATGGATTTGGATGTTTATGTCTCAGCCAAGTGCATTTCTTAAAGCTTAAATCACATAAACTGATCTGATCTAATAATTCACAATATCAACAAAACAAGTGATTAAAAAGATAAATATTAATAGATCAGAAATGAAACCCATTTCTTGGTTCCATAACACTAGTTTTTTGTTCATTTATTGATTATCTAGCATAAAAAAGGATAAATATTGATCTTAAAACTTCAGTTAGTGGAATATGATCGGCATTATTGGCAAAATAACTAAATAACAAACAGTATTATCAATAGTGTGAGCAGCGTGTGGAAAATGATCTGATATTCTAAAACACTCTAACTACTGTAAATCGTACTTTTCTGCAGCCTCTGTAGTAGATATAGAAGAAGAGAGCGCAACATAGTGTTGGCAGAACCCACAACAGTTTACTGACAGGTTGCAGCATGACAAAAACAGCTAGAACCTGAATTGTTAGTTTACAATTAGCATATTTATTGACAGACGTGTCCAAGTAAAAAAATAAATAAATAACAGCATCACGCCTTTGTTTGTCACTGTCCACGATCATGGTTGAATTCATTTGTAGGTGACAATACAGGTTTGATGTTCTTACATAACTGTTATCACTTCTATAATGTGACGAAGCCACGGAAATGTTGCCAACTCTTTCTGACCAGAACCAAGATGTACAGCTGAATGGAAATTTGGATTTTGAGTCACAAGCTTTGATGCTGTTGCTGCAAATGATGACTGAAAACAGAAGAACTGAAAACTGACGCATTGTCTCCATTTATCCTTCAAATGCGCAACTTTAGTTTTGCATTTCTTATCAAAACTGACATTCAAGTGAATATACGGTTCTTGATTAATTGGTGTCACTTCATGCACTATTATTATCTGTAGCTAAGCACACCAATGTAGTCTGGATCATGTGTGAAACAATGTGAAAACTTGGTATTGTGAAGAGTAAAGCAGATGAAAGATAACATTTTAACTATCAACTGTGCAAACCTAGTTTATTAAAAAAAGAACGGCATATCCTTGTTTTGTTTATCATAAACGATTGGTGAAAGTTATTACTATTTTGTTTCAAGTTTGAGTTCATCTTGTTGAACTTTTCACAGCATTATTATTTCATGGTGTTCACGTATTCTAATGAAAACATACATTGCATTTAATTTGTCTAATCTTTTGTGCGCAGTGCGTGGTCTTCTGATTTAAAGTCTTTAGAAACTCACATGATATCAAATCATATGTGTAAGGCTTTGAATACATGTTATCTGCAGATAGGAGCTTTTAAAGGTTGAAAACCATCATTGGATTTTAAAAAAAAATCTATTTACAAATGATTTGTTTTTTACTATGAATTTTACCAAAGAGAGTTCAAACTCTAAAGCAAATTTTAAATTCAGAATCATACATTGATTCAGTGTCTGTGTGTGGGCATTAGGACAGAAGAAGCCGATGTAACGTGAGAAAGAATGAGGTGTTGTGTGTGCGATACTGTTTTGAAACTTTCACACACTGCGTTTGTTTCTGTCGTGTCATAACTAGCTGTCTGGAGTTAGCAAAGCCTGCATCTCCAAAACAGAGGTGTTTGTGAGTTCCACTCTGCTCAAGCTGATATGGGTTAAGCCTCAGTATTACACCCTCTGGGTGTTGTAATCTGTGTCTCCTGTAGTTGAAGGTTGACCTCATGCATGAAATCATCACACCGCTTTGATTGAACACAGATGAGGATAAAAGATGAACTTTCCCAGCTTTCAGACATTATGCTGCAGGGCTACAGGTTTGGGCTCTCTTAAAAGTATAAAGCAACTAAGGCTGTTTGACTATCATATGAAAACCTATTTCAGTCTATTGACTCCAACATGATGGCTGGGTTGGAGCACGATGACCACAGACTCTCTGAGAAGTTTTCAAATTTGTGAATGTATCTCCAAATGCTGTTGAAATGCAGACATAAATCAAAGTATAATTTGAGGATTTTGTCAAGTTTGCATTCATAATTTCCTACCAAAATCCATCTTTTTGTAGTGTTTCAGAATAATTAACAAATCAAGTATAAGTCTTGCTTATAAATTAGAATAGTATCGGGTTTGACTATAGCAATTTTTTACATCCCAGTTTTGTTTTTTGCATATCAGGCGGTAATGATATATACCACAATCGCCACATATTCTGCTGTTTCATCAACCAAACTAAACGCAGCACAGGTGAAGTGACCACAGGGGTGGTATTGTGTCTCGTGTTTATTTACCTTGCATGCAGACGGGTTCAAAACAATTCAACAAAAGATAAGCAAATAAAAATGTTTATCCAAACATTTACTCTCCATGTGGTGACTAACCCTCTAACTTTTAATTGCCAAAGAGGAGAAAATGCTCGCTACTGGCGAGTGTTCATTTTGAACCCTTCAAAATAAAAGTCTTTCACAATAGGCTCATTTTACTATCGAGAAAAAGTACTATTGCCATATCGATAGCTGTCGTTTTATCTCTCGGCCCTAGAATAGTGTTGGGTTTTTGAAGGTTAATGGATATTTTTGGGAATATTTAATTTTCTTTATTTTTCTGTTTGTGACTCTATTTGCAAATGCTGCAGTGAGAGAGAGCTAACATTCAATAAATAAACTGGATTAAACCTTGGAAGATTAAAGAACATAGAGGACAGGTTGACAACTTTTTTGTTCAGAATGTTCAGCTGTAGTCAGTGCAAAAGTTAAGATACGGTTCTACTTAACATAGCAGTTGCACTTTGATTAGAAATAATTTCAGTTAGTCAGAGCAGATGCCCCGACAACCCAGCAGCGCCATCCAGTAGTATCGTGGCACAAGCTACCCGTTGTGGTTCTATTTTCTTCAGCACACTGATTGTTGTAAGACACAGATTGCTCAGTAAAATTGGTGGTTAATGCAAGATCTCAAACGAGGGTCGTACAGCACTGAAAACCGACCCCATAAGACGCTGCCAGTGATACTGCTCACAGTGTGGGGAAAACATGCCGCTTCACAGCTGTTGGCTGTAATTAATGTGTGGATTCATTAGTTTGAGCATTATTAAAAAAGAAGGACTACTTATTTCACACAAAACAGTTTGAAGTGTCAGCTTGATGACAGCTTAGCTCCATACATGGTGACTGGAAGAAAATATTTTCAGAATTTTTTTCCCCCCACATGATGCAATAAATGCTGTGTTAGCCTTATATTATTGCAATTAAATATATTTGTAGCTGTTTGAATGCAAACTCCAGTACAGAGAGTGTGTGAAGAATAGAGGGGAAAAAAAGACAAATTCAGACATTAAAGAAGATTAAAGAAAAGTGAGGCTGACGATTAAACCAAAATCTAACTTTTTGCTGATAATTTAGTCATCCATATGAAAGCTTTCGGGGAGTCCCAAAATAGTTTTTGTTGAATACATGTGGAATATATTTGGCCGCTCAAATATAACAGTAAATGGACAGGGATTTAGGAACAAACACTGACCCTGTAAGACTGTGCTGTCAAGTATATTGTTGAAAGTGGGAGCACCTGACTGTCGTGCAAAGTTAGGTGACTCGAGCCCTCTTTTTTCACAGTTGTTGGTAATACCAGTGAGGCAAAGGCACCTCTTTATTCTGCCTCAACTTGACTGCTGTTGATCCACAAAACATCTTTAGGGATGGAATTTCATTTAGGCGTCATCCATTTCATCTTCCAAGAGCTAAACTGACAAGGCCTCTAGTGGTCAAAACACGTGTAACTTCTTGTAATAAAGTGCAAAAGACTAATCATTAAAGGGGATTCTATCAATTGGTTGTTGATTTTGGTCAAGTTGATATTTATAGACAAACATATTGAATAACAGAGTTTAAGAAACAGAAAGTAACTGTGACAAAGAAATGTGGACTGTAGAGCAAAAAGTAGTTGAAGAAATGTTTACTGGACCTTTAGTTCTATGTTGCTGGCAGGGAAAGTAAACTTCTTTTTTGTCTTTTGATGTGCGTTCCTGTATCACTGATTCTGTCTAGTAGATCATAACACATTTTTTTCTATTATTCAATTATGATGTGAGATTTTGTTATCTTGCTGTAAATAATAAAACATGTATGCATGCAAAGCAGTTTTTGAGTTTGTGAATTTTGATTTTTAGTAGCAGAAGCTGTGCTGAACACTTCTTAAAGAAAAACTTATGTCATAAATACAGGGGAAAGTATGTTGTTTTTGAGTAAAATATTAAAATTATTCCTATACATGCTATAAGTGTGACTGCAGCCATAAAAACAAAGGTGCTATAGCCAGTTTCAGGTGCCTTCCCTCTACATTGGAAACACATAGGGAATAGGAGATGCTTGTTCTTTCTTCTATCCTCATTATACTTCTGATGTCCATACCTTCTTCTGAAGTGGCCTTCAATGAAGCCTTTCATTTCATTCTGTTTCAATCCATCATTATAAGCTCACGTCTTGAAAATGCAGATTGGAGCACTTCCAGAAACCAAACTGTGCTCATGTTTACAGTATTGCTGCAACAATTCACTGTGATCAATAATGTTGAGGGTAAAGTTATCGATGGTTATATTATATAAGCCTGTTATGCAAACACTGTACAAACATTGAAGGCAGAATAAAAGACTGGAGCCGAACTAAAGTACATTTTGGTTTCACCTGTCCTGCTTTTTTGGTGTTAAGTTAGTGTTAATATAGAAGTGTTTGTCAATGAAGATAAATAAGTGTGTTTATTCTCTAAAACTTGTATCTGTTTGGGTTTGTGTCCCCCTAACATATTAGCACAATGCTAGCAGCATTACTGCAGCATTATTTTATAGCTTTTTAGCATCACTATAAAACTAAAAGACCATTTAGATCTGAGGAAATATTTGATTTGCTTTGTACAGACAACATTTGTTCATATACAAGACTTTGAAGCTCAAGCTTAGCAGATTTGTATATTTAGGCAAAAGAAGGCTATGTAATTAAATAAAATACAGATGGGAGATCCTATTGTTATTGATTTTCCACCAGTAGAGACTCAACATTCTGTTTGCTTAAGTCAGTGTTTTCTACATGCAGGGGAGATATTTTTATATATCTAGATAGGCGGATGATTCATTGTGTGACCCCGAAGGGAACAGCCAAAAGGCGAAATATAGTTTTTTTTTTTTTTGTTTGTTTTTTCCTTTTTATAAAAGTTGGAGTAAAAGAACAAAAATTTCCCCCAATATTTTGTAAGCTTAAATTCTGAAAGAATAAATAAAATACACTTGGAATGTGTATTACAAGCAACAAAGATTTTACTAAAAGGGGACAAGATGGTTCCAAAAAATAAACTGTTTTGTACACATAGTACTTTCAGAACATTTCCACGTTAAAGTTAGTAAAATTAACCATAGAATAGAAAGCAAAAACGTCTCTGATCTAGTTCGTTTAAAAACTCACAGAAATTCCAAACTAAAAATGTGAACAGAAATCATTTTATACTGCTTCATTTGGACACTCGTGAGCCGCGGATACTGTAACCATCTCTACAGTAAAGAAAAAAATGTGCCATTTGTAGAAGAATAAATGCTGTTTTTATTAAGAGCCAGGAAGTTTTTACCTTACTTTGAAAAACGTAGTTTGATATTTCCTATGGGAGTAGTTTCTTGGAAGGCAGTCGGAGGTTAAAATGAGTTGAAAGAAAATTGCTTCTCAAAATTGTTTTAATTGACTTGCATTCCTTTTTGTAAATATCCTTTTATTTATAAAATTCATAATTCAAGGACACTAAGTGATTAGCTTTCAATATTTAACAAAGACCAGCTTTAACATTCTTTATTGGTGGTATATCATGATTGAATAGTGCAAGCTTGACAACCGGTCCTTATGTTAATAAATTTTTTTCTGCTTTGAGTGTCTTGGTCTGTTAGGGTTCAACTGAACCCCTGAGTCTTAGCTGGATTTGCTTCTCTGGTCCACAGTTCAGATTTCACACTTTCCAAACTGCTGACTGACCGAGGAAACAAACTCTGGTCCAGACTGAACAGCCCAGTGTGAAACAGTGTGAAGTTGAACATTTTTGGTACGAAAACCCAGTAAGATGCTGAATAAAAGCTATTTAGCCAAAAGTGATTTATCATCAATACATGTATAGTTTGAAGATGCAATGAGACTAAAGGTAACAAAAGCTTTAGTTGCTAAATAAGGTTTATTTTAGGGATGCAATGAATATTTGGCAACCGAATGTATTGGGACGAATACTGCAAAAATAACAACATACTGTATAGTGGCCAATTAGTGGATACTGGCCAATTAGTGGTACTTGATGCAGTGACACAATTGACGTGCATCTGCGATCTAGCGCCTACTTTAAAATGCCAGCTGTGTGGAAATGCTTCAAAATGCTTGGCAGTGATAAAAGATACGCAGTTTGCAGAGGCTGCTGACCTTGGGCTTCTTTGACGTCAAACCAACAAACTCCTGAGAGTAAACTCCTATACATAGTCATCAAGTAGAAGCATCTGTCAAGAATCTGCAATCATCTCAGTCCACCTGACCATAGATAAAGGTTTAGTTTTTTAAGGAAAGCCTTAAAGTCCCAGGTTGTTCAGGCCTATTGATCATTGATCTCTATCTAATGTCAGTTATTAGCAGCAGCTCTAAATTGTACCTCTGCAGACTTTAGCCTGATATTACTAAAATGTTAGTATTTCATTATTTTTAACTCTCACATGGAGAAAGCAGTAAAAAAAAAAGAAGTTAAAAATATGTTATAACCAAAGGTCATCCAGCTGCTTGTTTTTAAGATAAAGTCTCAGGCCCTAAGCTTTTACATATCAGTATAATCAGTCTCTAAGTTCCACCACTGCCAAAGGGAGCACAATGTGTTTGTAGACGTGTTGGCATCCTTTGGCTTTTCAAGTGAGATCCAGATGTCCTGTTTGTACCTTTCAAATAATGCAATGGGGAGCAGTTATATTGACAAAAGTGGAATATCGCCAATTCCAAGAATAGATTCCAGGGCCTAATATACCTCAAAGGCTCATTTATTTCTAACAGATAAAAGTGTGTTCAGTCCAACATACTCTTTTTATTTTTTTCCCCTCTTTAGTTTTGAAAGTCCGTTGTAATAACTCTCTGTGGTGCAAACGTGTAGAGCAGTAACAGTTAGAACAAAGCTTTATTCCTTTGGTTCAGTCTAAGCTAAATTCATACAAGATAGATTTCTGCCATTGTTATGCTTGTGTGCCAGTGCATACAAAAAAAAGACCCTAGAACTCATTTACAAAAATGTTGGTTTAAATACTACGTTCACACTGAGCATGTGACTTGCATTCTTGAATGCACGTTTAGCCCATGGTGTCCACACTGGACAAACGGGAAGCAGCTTCTTCTCCTAGTTTCTTTCCTGCTGTTTACTAGCGCATGTCCGCCACCTACAGTTGGCAAAGGCTTGGTGTGAAACGTCAAAGCCGTGCAAATATCATGAATCTCTCTCTCCAGGCTTTTTTCTTTCACAGCTCTATTCCAATACACAAAAGACTTGGTGTCATGTCATTCCGTCCGTGCACAAACCACATAGAGTAATTCCTCATTCATGATCAATTTTCAAACACTTCCATGAATGAATAGGGACACCATCCATATCTCTCTACCAAATCAGTCTCATTTTAGTCAAAGTTTGATCTGGTTTTACTTGATGGCCTGGGGTTTGTACTTGGAGCCTGAAATGAGCGTAGTTCGCGGGAACGTGAGTTCTGAACACAGAAGTTTGAAATGCCATATGCTGTAGGTGTGTTTTCATTGGAAGTAATCCCTTTAATGCGCATTGCCAAGGAGGGTGTGAACATAGCTTTACAGTGTAGTTCTACCAGCTCACAAATATGTAAGGAATTTGTTTGGATGAAATTGAGACAATTTTTCACAACACTTTAATTTCAATCAATTAATCAATCAATCTTTATTTATATAGCATTTTTCATAGAAAACATTACACAAAGGGCTTTACACACCAAAAAAAATAATTATACTAAATAAACAAAAAACGAATAATAATATAAAAATAAGTACAAATTAACATAAAGTCCCCTCCCCCAGATCCGAACACAACCCCCCAACCCTTTCAGACCTCCCACCCCCTAACTGATGGAGATTGGCAATGAGAAACAGGCTGAGCATGACAGTTTGTTTTTAGAAACGCTAATAGTTGGGACCTTTCTCTCTCTGAATAGCCGCATAGTCAACCAAACGCAGCAACACAAGCAGGGACCCGTCTCACCACAGCTAGGCAGCGATGCAGGTCCCCATCCCCAGAAAAACAAACACCAAAAACTGTTCAGTCTTGTTGGAGACAATGTGGGAGGGATTAATGAAGAAAACCACACATATCTTTTGGTCATGTCCTAATACAGTCTTTTTGGTATGTACTGAAGAGAATATTCTTGGATGTCAACTTCTAAACAAGTGCTTAGACAATGATCTTACGTTTGGCCAGGACAAAGATTGTGACTAAGAAATGGTACAGTGACCCCTCTGTAAAGGAAGACTGGTTAGAGATGGTACGGACCATTTACTCCATTGAAAAATTTCAGCTAAAACAAAAAAAGGACCTTTTCTTAAACATTTTTTTTAATTGTGTCGTGGAAATCGCAGATATAAGAGATTTAAACTAAGTAAGGACTTCATCTAAAGCTCTATTTGCAAAATGTATCAAAAATAACCCCTTTGTCTGTAATTGCTTTCTTTCTTTTTTGTCTTTTGTCCAGTATTCTTGTTTACTTATTAGTTAACTGTAAGTGTAATAGTTCAGTTTCACTTTTTTTAGTTAGAAAACAAATGTTTCTTTTAGAAAATGATGGGTTTTTTTTTTTACAATCCTTTTGAAGGTAAATTCACACAATGAGTTGGCTTAGTATCACTAAAATGTATCTGCAGAGTCTCGTAAGACTCCAGTTAGATTTTTTTCTATATCCCCTTCCTTTCCCTAAAGGGAAGGTGGCCTTGACTTCCTTCAAATGGGCTCATCTTCTTCATGTCTTTGTTTCCGAAAAGGGGAGAGCCCAGGGTAGAATTCTGGCACAAAATCTGATAGACGAGAGGGTGCTTTGAATGTTTTTGTTTTTGTTTTTCCTTACTCTTATTATTCTTGGCGTGACTTTTGTTTTGGAGCACCTCCGCCACTATTGTTTTGATTGGGGTATTAAAGGTGTATCCTCATTCCAAAGTAGCAGGGCAAAGCTTCTGTCAGGGAGCATCACAGTCCACACTGCTGGAGCCATTGTCCAGGCCTCAGAGGTTATGCAATAGCCGTGCTCATAATCATGGCAGAGGTCGTGTGACCCACACAAACTAGATTACAGCGGAAAATTGTCTGACAACACTCAGTATCATTAACCAATTATTTTGGGGCTGTTGTCTCCTTTTGCCTTTTGTAATCCATAGTGAGGCCTTTTTGAACTACTTGTGTTGGTAGATGACTTCATACTGTGTTGATAGACAGTTTTAAAAATGAATTGAAACAGTTCACCCCATTTGTTTGTTGTTAGATCGGTACGGGGCTTGCAGCTAGTGATGATGCTGCAATATTTGATTGGCTGTACAATGGTATGCTGACGAGTAAGATTGTAATTAGACAAATTAGTGTACAGTCGGCCCGAGTAGAGCTGGACACTAACGCTGTTTGAATTCCTCCCCTACTCCTAAATAAAAGACTGTGCAGGACTATCTAGTGCCCTGAATTTAAAAAAACAATTCGGACACCATGCTCACTCCATTTTTTTTTAAAATTAAAACAACCAATATAACGTCACCAAATTCACTAAGTGAAAACTTAATCAATACAAGCAAAAGAAGCATCAATACGAAGACTATTTACAAGTCAACTATGTTCTGATGATGAAAAAGTTGATTGTTTACTAAAAAAAAAAAAAAACAAATTCAAAGACATTTCTTTTGCTGAAATTATTTAAACACAATGCATTGTGGTCCATATCCCCTATCTAGTGAGCATGGATGCACACTGGTTTTTCGCAGAGAATTCTGGGATACAAATTTCTAGGGCATTCAATTTTTGAATTGTAGATTCGGACAGTACGACAAAATGGCAAGCGCACTAAATAGTGAGTGGCGAAGGAATTAGGACATAGATTTAAGTGGTGGTGTTACCGTAGTGTGACATCATCGCTAGTCGCAAGCCCACTTATTGATCTGGCAGCCTGAACACACATGGTAACTACACTGGAGTTAATATGTAAACTTTTGAATTCAGTGCCACATCTAAGAGAGCAGAAACATCTGTTTACTACCAAAAACACACACTGTCCTAGGAACATTCTTAATTCTGGGTCTTGCTATACATAAACAACTAAATAAATGTGTAAAAATATAAGATTTGGATGGCTACAGACAGTACAAAGATTGACTTTTCAAATGTGATGATGTTTTCAAAAGTTTAAATGTGTTTTTTAAGAATTGCCACAAAAACGTGTGGTTATTTTTGTTTATTTTTTTGGCAAGTAAATAGATTGGGCAACAGAAAAAAGTTGTGCAATCTCCTCCCACTTGTCATCCCTTTTTCCCCTCCTGTTGTCATTAATATTTTTCTCTCTCTGGTCTCCAGGTGGCTATAAAAATAGTTGATAAGACCCAGCTAGACGATGAGAACCTGAAGAAGATCTTCAGAGAAGTGCAGATCATGAAGATGCTGAAGCACCCCCACATCATCCGCCTCTACCAGGTATCCGCTCATCCAGAGAGCCGAGCGGCGCACTCCCTCTCACCTTTGACCTACTTCATGTAGGATCGCCTCACATCAGATAAATGTTGGTTTATGATAACCCATCAGCCTCACCTGTAGCAGCTGTCAGGAACTTAGAACTCTCCAGTCGTTTAGTTTTCTGGAAACTTGTCTGCAGTGTTGAGTTTTTCGTACATCCTGGCGCTGCTGTGCACAGCTCCTTTTGTTTCTATTTAAATCTTGTGTTTTCATGCCAAGTAATGCTTACTCATACTGTTGTGTAACTGCTGATCAGCCCATCACTAGATGATGGCCTGTGTGAGAGTCCCTAATGCCGTTTTTCCACCACAGGTTTTTGAGCTGCTTCTGAGCCTGTACTTAAATTTATAACCCGTTTGGGGTTTTGTCTGCCAAAGCACCAATTCCCGGGCAAGAACAAGGGCTGCTGCCGTCGCACTAACTCCTGTCGGTCTGGGACAAAGATCTGTTTATACCAGTGGCTGGATGTGGGGTCAAGCAGACCAGTGAAAACACTGGTGTTTACCAAAACAGCGTGGATGCAAAGGCATTTCTTTGCACAAAGCATGACTGTAACATTCAGAAAGAGACATGCTGCCTTTTTGCATGAAAGTCCTTCACCGAAATTACAAACAAGCTCATGGAGAGCTCAAACTGTTTATTGAAATAGCCGTTTAACCTCATGTAACCCTGATGTGGTTGTTCTGTTGCTGTGAGAAAAGCAGACCACTTCTCCAAGGCTTGGCCGTGTGATGAGCTTCAAGCGTTTTCCAGTACAACTGACCGTCTGTTCGTGTCTTTAGGTGATGGAAACAGAACGCATGATCTACCTAGTTACAGAATTTGCAAGTGGTGGAGAGATCTTTGGTAAGAAGCTAAGAGTGATTAAAGTTGGTGGCTTTTGTCAGTCTAGACTCTCTGAACTGTTCTGTTGTGTTCACAGACCATCTTGTAGCTCATGGGCGCATGGCAGAAAAAGACGCCAGGAAGAAGTTCAAGCAAATTGTGGCTGCGGTCCACTTCTGCCACTGCCGCAACATTGTCCACAGGGACTTAAAAGCAGAGAACCTGCTACTGGACCACAACCTCAACATAAAAATTGCAGGTGTGTGTGTTTAAGGTTGTATCGGTGATTTTAAAGTTTTCTTCAGAAGAGAAATCATCTTTTTTTCTTTTTTTTTGGACAGATTTTGGTTTCAGCAACATCTTTTCTCGAGGCCAGTTGTTAAAGACTTGGTGTGGCAGCCCTCCCTATGCTGCTCCAGAGCTATTTGAAGGGAAGGAGTACGATGGTCCTAAGGTTGATATATGGGTAAGTAAACCTCCTGACAGTGAGCAATTCAGTCCCCAAAGAAAGTTTGAACTCGTAGCACATTTCTTTTCTCGCCTGTGTAGAGTTTGGGTGTGGTGTTATACGTGCTGGTGTGTGGCGCCTTACCCTTCGATGGCAGCACTCTACAAAATTTGCGGGCGCGTGTTCTCAGCGGAAAGTTCCGCATCCCTTTCTTCATGTCCACAGGTAGGAGTTTGCTTGTTTGTGTCCCACTACTGCCCACTGTGAGGCTGAACTGAAAATCTGCATATTTCATATTGGAAACCTCTGGTGCGGCAATCCTCATGAACCACATTGAGTAAAAAAAAAAAAAAAAAAAAAAAGGCTCAATTATTGTTTTACCAAAATATTAAAATTTCTGTTCGAACTGTAATATGTCGATAATAAAGTTGCTTTAATTGTTTTTGAGAAACTATCATTTTTTTGTGTTTTACATTTAAACCAAAAGCTAAAGAATCTAATGAATCATTCAATATTCAAACTTGGATACATTGACTTGTTACTTTTCAAAATGTCTTGACAGAAATAGTTTTAACTCTTGTATCATGTAGATAAATGGCCTGTAGTGTTTGTGCTGCTTTTATTTTGAAAAAAATAAAGAAAAGAGCATGAATACCTGTTTTGACGACAATAGACTGTATTAGTATTTTTCCTGGGTATTGATACAATGTCTAAAAGCTAGGCCTGATGAGTTCAAATGTGTTGTTTTTTTCCCAGTTTTACCTTTAACCCCTAGCATTGAAACTTGAGTACACAGCATACTTGAGTAAAAGTATTGCAAGAATACAATAGTCCACGTACATGCAATGTAGGAAGTGTACTAACTGAAAACTTCTACTGACTAAATTGGAGCATTTTAAGTGTACAATACATAAATAGTAAAGTAAACCTTTAGTAGATTTAGTGTAGATTTAGTATTGTAGACTTAGTATACTTTTAGAACATTGTTATGACATAGACTACTTTCATGCTAAGCGATGTTATCATTCTCGTTGCAGACTGTGAGTACCTAATAAGACACATGCTAGTTCTGGAGCCCAGCAGACGATTGAGTATGGAACAGATCTGTAAGAACAAGTGGATGAGACAAGGAGATCCAGACCCAGACTTTGACCGGGTAAAACAAACCTTTCCAATTTCACAGGGCATCCACTCAAATGAATTGCTGACTGTTTCCTTCTCTTTTGAACTTTTTTGTCTGTTTCTGTGGTTGAGTATTTCTGTGATTTACAAATGAAAAAGAATAGTACCAACAGCAATGGTTAAATGAGTGTTGCATTTCTTTATGGGTGGACATTTGTGGCAAAAACAAAACAAAACATTGTCTTCTGTCCAGAACATGTGCCTCATGAGAAATCCACGTGTCCGATATTCTGACCTCGTCTGTGTTCCCTTTTTAGCTAATAGCGGAGTGTGAGCAGGTGAAGACCGAGCGAGAGGTTGAGCTCATCAATGAGCAGGTGCTGATGGCCATGTCAGAAATGGGTTTGGACAGAGAACGCACACTTCAGGTCAGACCCCAGTCTGCACTGATCAGGCGCCTCAGCAGCCTCAGTCATCAGCACGGCCTTTCACCAGACATTATAACTGCAATCATTTTCTTTTCTTTATTCCAGTCTCTACAAACAGATGCATATGATCACTACAGTGCCATTTACAGTCTGCTGGCTGAACGCCTCAAGAAACACAAGACCCTTCGTGTTGCCCCGCCCACACCACGACCTATTAGCTATCTTCCAAATGCTGTACAGGTGATCAGTGCTCCTGTGTGTGTGGGGTGGGGTGGGGGGTCATTTTTCCAGACATAAACCATCGTGTTTCAACAAAAGAAGAACGAAGAGCAAGATCGACTAATTCAGCATGTCTTATGTTGGCTATAATCATCTTAGACTTGAAACTATTCCGTAAAAATGAAAGTTTTGCTGACACAAGAAGATTCCAACCAAAAATCTGTTTTACAAGAAAATATAAACAACACATAAATAGTCAACGTCACACCTTAAAAATAAAACAGAAGCTAAAATCTAATATTTGAGTCTTAAGAGAGTTATAATAGATGGCCTTTTCATGTTCTCTCTATGGACAGGGTTGCTCATGGCTCGCAAAAGTTTAGCCTACAGTAATCATGTCTGTTGGTTTTAACCCACATCTGTCAACTGCATCACTCTAAGAAGATTGCTATGGGAGTAGTGCAATCCTCACATGACCTTTGTGTTTGTCCATGCTCGACAGGCTGACCCTCAAAATAATCCTGTCAGCATGACCGTTCCTCAAGTCCAGCTCATTAACCCAGAGAACCAAATTGTGGAGGTGAGTCAACCTGTTCTACTTTGAATACCTTTGTTTATGTACTCTAATGATTGACTTACTTGACATACTATTGGATACAATCACAGACGGCCTCACGTAGAGGCAAAGGTAGTTGGATTTTACAATGAAAGGTGGTTTTTAAACAAATACAGTATATACTCCACTAAAGAGGTTGTCTAATGAAGTCCATTTATTGTTTAGCCTGATGGCAGCATGGCCCTGGATAGTGATGAAGGAGAAGAACCATCTCCTGAAGCCATGGCTCGCTACCTTTCAATGCGGCGGCACACTGTGGGGGTTCCAGACCAAAGGTAACAAACAAAAAACACAATTTTGACAATTTTCATGCCAATGCATTTAATTTAATGTTGTACCACACATTCATTTTTAATAATGTTCCTCTTGCGATTGATAACTTGGGTTCTTTACTTACCAGAAAGTCATAATCATTGGTTGATCCATCCAGTGTTTGGTAAAAAAAAAAATTTAAAAAATTCTTGCTGTCTGTGAAATGTACAGATATTTTTAAAGGAAATAAAAGCCACTTCCTGTTGTTATAAAAAAGAATAAAGCTCATGCATTAGGATTGTGGGTTTTTTTTAGGTTCAGTGACATTGAATGTGTTTTTGCATTGAGTGGTTTGATCCATGAGTGTGATTGTTGTGTTCTGTGCTCGGGCATGGTTCACTTCATATTCTGATGGTTGGATGGCACACACATTTCAGCACTCAACGTCATGGCGTTGGTTTTTTCTGAATTTTCCAAATTTTTTTTTCTTTTCCTGTCTATCAGGTCACAAACTTAGAATTTTTAACTGTGGAGTACAGTCAACGTTTTGCTCACTTCACCTTCTGCTCACAGCCCCTCCCATCCTTTTATATGTAATCTCTCGAAAGCAAAACGATTGGTCAGAATTGTACAGCAAAACTAAACACACAACAAGTATTTGACCTGTCCAACACGGGCACTGAAATCTGTTTTCATACAGTCCTGGAAGTATCAATCAACTTGACAGAGTTTTGGTACCCATCCCTACTAAAAATCATTGAAAAGAAGTGTCTAAATTGTATTGGTTAATTTTTTTTCTTTCCCTGAAGATTTTTGTTTACTTTGGTTTGTTAGAAGTTTTTCTCTTTCGTTTATACCCTTTAAAATTGTTTGAACCTTCACCTTATGTGGACCTTCCTTTAACCCTTTAACACTGGAGATGTCGTGGACATTTAACTAAGACAGTCTTTGACACACTGTAAGTCTTTAACCGCTTAGGCGGTCAACGTTGATCAGCTGATTCAGATCAAGTGGTTTTTCATATCGGCTTTGCACCAATATGCAAAATATCACTAATGTAGTGTTGCATAAAGGCGCTAGGCTGCTTTTCTCCTCTTCAGAATCCAGTAGAAACTACATTGGCTGTGTGAACAGTTAAAGATTTACGGTAGTCGAAAGAAATACTGGAGCTAAAGCTCCTGTGTTAAAGGGAAAAGTCATAAATGTCGTCAAAATCCTCTTTTCTTTCACTGCAGGACAGACATGCAGGAGGACCAGAAGCTTCCGCCGGGTTTCCCTCGTGGCGTATTGCCCCAGCCGCCTTTCCCCCAGCTTGCTCCCAACACGAGCCAAATGCACACTCTCATGCCTATACAAAGCCTCCAGCCAACACAGCAGCTGGAGTACAAGGTACAGTCAGTCACAGTACAGCAGGGGTCTCCAACCCTGGTCCTCGTGAGCTACTGCTCTGCTTCACCTAGATCAGGTCTGTTCAGTCAAACAGAAACTGGGCTCACTCAGTCTAGCTAATCTGCAGTTACTGAAGCAGGGTTACCTGCTAAACAAGCAGGACAGCAGCTCATGAGGAACATCGCTGGAGACGCCTCCTTTAGAATGAATCTGTCTGAACGTTGTCTTGCGTAATCCATTTTTCTTGACGACCTGCTTTTTGCAGGAGCAATCGCTGCTGCAACCTCCTACTCTGCAACTACTAAACGGCATGGGGCCCCTAGGTCGAAGAGCTTCCGACGGTGGGGCCAATATTCAGCTACACGCCCAGCTCCTGAAGAGGCCTCGAGGGACTTCCCCGCTTGTTGCCAGCCCGGTGAGTGTCTGGATGACTTTCACAGCCTCTGTGTGTGTCACGAACAGGCTTTGAGTAACAACCCTCTGCCTCTCCCAGCATCCTATTCCTGCAGTAGCTCCGGTGGATGAGGAAGGTTCAGATGGAGAGCCAGACCAAGAGGCGGTGCAGAGGTAACCTATGGTGGCGGTTCCAGTGATTCGGTTCTTGTTACAGAAGTGCTGTCTGAAGCAGACGGAAATCCCATAGCCTCTAACAACAGCTAGTAGTCAGTGGGTCACCTTTAAATTGAAAACCTTCCAAAACGTTTTAGTTGGACAAATGACGTGGGTTAGGGCTTTTCGACAGGCGTATTTCAGACAGCACTTTTTGTGGACTTCGCCGGTGTCCTGGGTTGCTGGGAGTGAGTGCCTCTGGGCTGCTCTGCTTTTTCCCCTGGGGAGGTGGCCACTGTGCTGTGGTGCTCATCCCATCTTTCCTTCCCTTTCTCCACCGCGCAAGTGCCCTCCTGCACCGCTCCAAACAGACTGCCATCAATTTACAGTCCTCCTTGTCTTTCAAACTCTCTGAGCCAGAGCTTCTTTATCTTTCTCATTTCAGTAAGTGCCAAATTATTCTGTGGATTTCTCATTCTCTTTCACTCAGCTTTGCTAACTCTGAAGCTTGCAAAAATGACTTCCAGTTCAATCCTCAGCCTGGAAGCTTGAAGCTGTTGGGTGTCTAACATCCATCTGTGGTGTAACTTGATGTTTTCTGATTGGCTAAGATCCTATGAATGATGGCACCTATTGGCACAGGTGGGAAGGGGCGGGTCTCACCCCCTATCTCCATTAGGCAATGAGGACAGAGAGCTGACCAGCGCTGCTTCCTGTCTCCCACCCTTACCCCCGTCCTTCCCCTCCCTGCGGCCCAGGTACCTGGCGAACCGCTCCAAGCGGCACACGACGCACGCGCTCATGAGCACATCGCATGGCCAGCCCCCGACAGAGTCACAGATTCCCCAGGGCCCCCGCCAGAGGGGGGGCTGGGCCGCCGACATACACAGCCGGTGAGGGAACTCGCCTGCTCCGAGCTGTATATGCACAAACACACTCATACACAAACTCTCAGCGAGGGCATGCGGCCGCGTCTCTGTCCCTCACTCACATGTGTGCACTTGGTTGGGGGCGGAGCACTTTAGTCAGAAATGGCGGTGGAGGACGAGGGATCTGTGAGCTTTTCCTCAGAAATCTGCACAGAGTGGGTATGTCACTGGTTTAAAAGTATGATCACGCTACTTTTTGCATGCGCAAACTCTAAAGTGGAATAAAGAAACTGTTTTAAGTGTTTTTACTGTCCACTTTAAGTCTTTTTTGTGTTTTCACTGTTGTAGTCTAAGCTAGTTCTTTTACAAAGTTTAGTTTGTTCAGCTTGTGTAAAACAGTTACTTTGAGACAGAATTGTGTTTTCTCGTCTTAATGCAAATTGGCTTAAACCCAAACCTTTCCTACTAGGGGTGTAAGGATTGAAAGATTTATCCAACCACATTAATCAGAGGCAAGTTGTTAATGAAATCGACCCTACACCATTAAAGAAAATTGTTTCAAAATGAAATAAATTGATCTATAATTGATCTTAGAAAATGCCATTTGGATTGAGATATTGGTATAACCTAAAAATGATCAGGTGTCATTCCAGTCCAATGTGTTGAAACACTCATTTACAGAAATATGTGACCATACACTGGGGTGGAATGTTCTTAGAATGTTCCTTTGGATTATTTTATGTGGAAAAACAACAGTGGACTGAACTTTATTAAACTAAACTGTGAATGGATTTGACAATCATTCTTGTTTGTTTGTACACATATTTAATTTACATTTAATTATCTTACAAAAAATACAAAGAAAGATCTGGAAAATGTCACCTCCACTGTTCAGTACCAGGTATTTGTCTCTGAGTCACACTGTTGAAGTTTTGACTAAAAATGTCCTGAATTGATCTTAGGTCAGTGAATTGGATTGTCAAATGAACCAATTTGACAAAGAATCGTGTTGTCAACCACAAATTATGATGTGAATGGAATTGTTGTTAAAAACAATTGTTATTCCCCAATTATTTAAGGAGTCTACTCAAAAACTAAATAAAAGTTTGAATTTTAAAGGAATAGAACCGAGGAATAAATCACTTTGTAGTTTTTTAATGCCATTAACCAAAATGATCAAAAGGTAATTTTTTTTCTTACAAAAATAGTCACAAACAACCTGTTGTAAAGGTTGCACACAGACAGTTTCTCAAATGAGACTTTAATGGACTGTATAAACTTTAGATTACTAAATCACACTGACCCTGACTTCATTTACAAAGAGGATTCTTTTAAAGGCTGCTCCAGACCCTTTTAATGTTTTAAATAAAACTTATTAAAATAAATTAAGACCTGGCTTAAAAGCTAGCTCCGATTCTAAGTAAATCAACATTTTTGGTCTCATTACCACAATATTTGATGTAAGATCTAGAAGTGGGCGTTTGATAGCAAATGTCTTCAAATGGAAATGGGAAAATTAAAACAACAACAATTAAACAAGAAATGGCTTGAAAATAGTTATAACTAAAAGATCTGTTTGTTTTGGTTTTATAATGCATTATTTGATGCATTATTAATGCGTTATTTCAATCAGGTTCTGAATAAACCTTAAATAAGACATTTTTATAACAGCAATGATAAACTTTTTGCCTTTTTTCAACACATTAGTTTTTGTTTAGGTCTAAAGTAGCATCGACAAATCTTAAATGTAACTTTTCTAAATTGAACTGTTCTGTTTTTTGGGGAAACTAAAATTCATTTTTTGAGTTGGTAATGACTGGAAGACGTTTCCTTCAAGTTTGCAGAACTTTTTCAGTTGTACTTGTGTCTACATGAACAATCTTAATGTCTTTGTCTCAAAGTGTCGGACTTTCCTGTCATGTTGTGTTAAACTTTTTGTATTTGTGCACACACTTGTTTGTGTCTGTCCCCCACCTCAGATCCAGCTATAAAGACTCTAACACCCTCCATCTCCCCATGGAGCGCTTCTCTCCTGTCAGACGGTTCTCTGACGGCGCCGCCACCATCCAAGCCTTTAAGGCTCATCTGGAAAACAGCAGCCTCATTAAGCAGCTCAAACAGGTGCACCTCTTTATTGTTATACAAATGGGACTTTGCTTGTTAGTCAGTTCAGTTTTGAAAGCAGAATATGTTGTTCAACATCACTTGGAGATGGGCATAGGGACCACCTGTCAGGTACACAAAGTAAAATTGTCGTATTTAGCTCATTTTACTCGCACAGAGCCTGTTTTATTGGTATGTTAAATGATATTAATAAATACAAAAATACAACAATTGATTTAGTCAAACTAATTGAGTGATCTAGTAAAAACAAAGAAGAAGGAGATGCCTGGTGTCTTTGTGGATCCAGAAAAATTCAATGAATGGAGGTAGAGAGAGAGAGGAGCTTTGGTTTGGATGATGAAGTATTGAGAAGCAGGAAAGTATGTTGGAGTTGTGCAGGACATCACAGCCTACAGACAGCGGGGTGTGTGTGTGTGTGTGTGTGTGTGTGTGTGGGGGGGGTGTCTGTGTGTGTGTGCTGTAGGTGGGACACAGGAGTTCAAGGTGGAGGTGGGACTTCACCAAGGATCAGCTTTGAGCTCCTTGTTGTTTTGATGATGGACAGTCTGACAGATGAGGTTAGACCTCTGTAGACCACGAAGTCTGCAGATGACATTGTGATCTGTAGTAAGAGCAGGTTCGCACTGGAAAATAGGGGAATGAAATGAACTGACTGCATAAATGAGAGGAACACAATTGTAACGGTGAGATTACAGGGAGTATAGATAAAGACGGTGGACCTTAGCAGGAGCAACAGATCATTTAGAAGAAAAGGTGTGTGCGGGCAGGCTGGTATGGGTGGAGGAAAGGTTCAGGTTTCATTTTTAAATGTTTCAGTATTATCCTTTCTGTGAAGATTACAGAAAGAGGTTATTTAAAATTGAGTTATGTCTGGCTTTCTGGAAAGTTTAGACACACCCTGTGATTGTTACACTATTTCTGTCAGCTTAAAAACTGACTCCAGCCCCACATCAGAGAGGAAGAAGTTATGTGACCCTCACAAGAAACAGTTTGGGGACCCCTGGTTTAGAGACTGGCAGAGACAGCTGGCAGAGATGAGGATGATGATGATGGCGAGGTTCTTTTTGGGAGTGACCAGGATGGGTAGGATCAGGAATGAATCCATCAGAGGAACAGTTCAAGTCATATGGTTTGGAGACAATTGAAGAGACGATAGACGAAAACGGTTTGGACACGTGGAGAAGAAAGACGGTGATGATGTTGGTAAAAGGATGATGGGGTTGAAGCTAACAGGAAAGAGGCCCTGAGGAAGACCAAAGTGGAGGTTCATGGATCCAGTAAAGGAGGACACAAACAAGAGGCTTCAACAGAGACAGATGATTCTCTGTAGTGACCCCTAAAGAAGGCAGCTGAATCAAAGATTTGTAAAACTGTTCACAAGTTAAACCTTAGAAAAATGCGCAAGTCTGTATAGTAATTAAAATAAAAAAGTATTTGCAAAGTAAAAAAAAGAAAAATCGTTTTTTCCAAGTTGTAAACAAGTGTTTCCTCAGGTTTTATTTCAAAATATTTGGGCTCATTTTCTTCATGATAAAATGATAAAATACATTAAGTCAAAAAAGAATATTACGGGAAAATCAATATATAGGTTTTTTTTTATTTCAATGTTTTCTTTATCTCAAATAATAAAAGAAAATACTGTTTTTCTTCATGACAAGTAGAAAAAAGCTATAAACTGTTGTTTTAGTGAATAAATAAGGTAATTTTGTTCCCATCGTATAGATGTTGGTCAAACCTAATTAATTCATAATCTTTCATTTATTTTTAATCTGAAAATCATTTTTGTTGTTTATAAACCATTTCATTGTTTAAAAAAACAGTTGTTTTCACTTTGAATATGTGAAAGGTAATTAAATCTGTCATAAAAAAAGTTTTAAAAGAAAAATCAAAATAATCATGTATGTGAAGGGCAGAGAGTCCAGAGCAATTTCTCAGGCAATAATTGGATGAATGGTCATCAGGCATAAATGTATTTTGCGCAGGGTGGATGCTGTTGCGCACCAGTTTTTTAAAAAATTATTTTTAAATTATTTTGATTTGATTATTTTGACACTTCACTCCTGCAAGTTGCTAAGGGTTAAAATGTTTTCAATTATTTAAATGAAATTAAATACATGTAAATTATTTAAATTATTTAAATGATGTCCCCGTCCCTTCTTTGTGTTATGCATTTTCCGGTTGCTCAATGGGCCGCTGCAGTTTGTCTCCTCAAGATGCAAACAGAGACCCTCAGCAACGCAAATCTCTGCTTTGCAGGTTAACACAGCGACACTATCGTTTCTTTAGGTTATCACAGAGCTTATAGACATGATCATAAAAATCTGATAATGTTCCTACATCTGCAGTAGACCACGGAAATGCAGTCGTCAGACAATCTAGGTTTTATTAGACTTCTACTGTCTGATTTATTTGCACTTAGTCTTTTTTCATTCGGTTGGCACTTTCGTGAGTTGAAAAGGACCCTACCTATACGTCACAATTAAAATCCCTAATTGGTAAAGGTCCATCCTTAACTTGCAACGCGCATTCAGTAGACGCATGTTTGGTACATACAGCCTGAAAACGCTTGTAGAAACCTGCATAGGTACTCATGGAACGCAAAAGTTTTTAAATTTGAAGCCTGAAGTTCACATGTACGCAATGACAGACTTTTCATTGAAGGTGGTTGCTTGAACGCAGGTTGCCGTGGTTGATGTGATTGTAGCTTTGCGTTACAAGACCTCCAACAATGGGACTACAGCATCAACATCTAGACTAATTGCTGAACCGCTAGAGAGATAAAGAACAGTGTTTCTGTGCAGAGTGAGGAGGTTTGCAGTGTTTTTTTGTTTTTTTCCTAACAATCTGGGACCAAACACTGTTGTTCAGGACGAGAACGTTTTTCCGTCACACAGAGACAGTTTTATCACAGACCAGCTTCAGAATTCAGGAAAAGAGAGGCTGGAATTCCCTGCCTGCACTCTAGATAACAATCCCTTTCAGGGGAATGAGTTTGGGCGGGCTGTTTTTGAGTCACCAGCACAACCGTGTTGGCCGACGTTCAACAAAGGCTGCTCTAGAATGGGGACCAGTGTGTGACCAGCATAAGGAGCAGATGTCTTCCTTCTGAGGCTTCTGCTATGTAAATTCTAAAAAAAAAATAGCGAGGAGGATCTTGTTTCTTCAGGTTTTAACGTTATCCAGCTAATCCAATAACAAAAGTCAGCTGTACAATGAGCAGTGTATTGCTCCTGATACAGACAAGTTTGAAAGAAGAAATACTTAGATTTGCAATTTGAATCTTATTTTTTTTAAATATGCCCACCATTATCTGAAAAATGCCACAAGCACATGTCAAAAGCACAGTTTTAATTGGAGTGGGTCTTTAAATTATTTGAACAAGTGTTTTCTGGCACATAAAATGCTCTGCTGCCCGCATCACCAATGCATTTACATCACAAAGCATTATGTCAAAGGAACATTTATTGCAAATAAAACATTGTTTATTCATCATAAGCAATAGGCCAGAGCAGTTCTTTGTACCACAAAAGGTGAAATGACTTTCTCTCAATTTATTTAAGGACTCATTTAGGACTTATTGTAGCCTTGATGCTCAGCATGAAATATAACTCAATTAGAGCGTGCTTCTGACCTGGGAAACCCATAAGCTGCTTCGTGAGACGTTTCATCATCTGCAAAGACCCTGCAATGAGATTACCTCTGCAAGGGGATAATCATCATGTTTGCAGCAGGCGCTACATCGTAGGTGTGCCCTAATGTGCTAGGATTTTACTTGTGTAACAAAGCTTAATAGGCCTAATTAGTGTAAAACAGAAGAGTCTGTAAAGAGCATGGTCATGCAACAACTGCAAGTGTTGCTTTTAACCCTCCTGGAAGTGTCTGTTCATAACATTGTAGAATGAAGTCATTGGGACTCGTCCATTTTTTCATGCTAAACACGTGTCTGTGTTTAAATTAGGAGTGTGAACAGCTACAGAAAATGTACGCAGCCCAGCAGGACGAGCGCTTCCTGGAGCACACTCAGCAGCAACACATCTTGTACCAGCAAGAGCAACAAATCCTCCACCAGCAAATCCAGGCAAGTGAGGCAGCGATCAGGATGAGTGACTCTACCATGAAAAAAAAAACGCCCAATCCGGGAAGAATAGAAAAATTCCATATTAGGGCTGGACGATAAATTGAATTTATCCGTGAAGTTTTGCGACTTCAGACTTGGAGCAACAAACCACACGCTGCAAAATCTTTTTACGACTGTTTCTACCAGAAGTTGGAGTATGACAAATTGTTTCCACACCTGAGATGGAGGCACTCTGTGGAGTGGGAGAAATGCTGCTCTCTATGAGATACTAGCGGTACCTCACGAAACACCTGTCACGTTTTACAAACATTTTTACAGCTTGTATTTAATTCCACTTTGAGTTCAGGTAAACTCAAAAATAAGATGTTAAAATAAGAGTTTTTGATTAAAATATTTGATCATTGATCAAATATTGATTAAAATCAGAAATTGGATTTGTCCTGAGATACTTAAAGTTGTCAGGACATGTTGCTCAGCCTTACTCCATAGGTTACACTGAAACATTCCATCAAGCGGTGTTACTCAGATCGGGTCGTCCTTACTCCGAAACATTCCATACCTTTCGTTTCGGAGCAGTTCTGAACAGAGGTTTCAGCAGATCTCTGCTAAGATCTGAGCAGTAGATCTAGTGGAGATGATTCCCAATTCTGCAGTTTCAATCGGGCATCTTTTTCTGTTTATTCATTCTTGAAGTTTACAGAAGTCCATCTCTATGAGAAACATTCCAAAAGAATCTTCAAATGATTTGACTTTTAATGGCGGTAGAGGGATCTTTAACGGAGTTCGTCTCTGCCTGCAGGGCCTGTCTTTGGGCCATGGAGAGAGCCAGCCCAGTCACTTAACCCACCAGCTCCAGAGGTGAGCAGAAAAGCACAGAAAACCCACCCAAACATGTGCAAATATACTCATTACTCACCAGCTATTGAGCAGCGAACAATCAGCCCAATACTGTGCTGCAGTAATATCGACTGAAGTGTTACATCATTGGTGTATCCCTCCTCCTCCTCTGTCCCATCCTCCCTCAGGTTGCACATCCAACCCTCTAGCCCTCCGCCAACACATCCCAGCAACCACCTCTTCAGACAGCCCAATCAGAGTCCTCCGCCGGGCTCTGCAGGCTCAATGCAAGCGCACGGTTAGTACTGCTTTTTCTGAAGAAACTTTATTAGTTCCTGATTTGAAACGTGTAACAAGTAGAGGGAGAATTAATCAAACTTCCTTTCAGGAGTGATTGATACGAGCCATAACCGATCAATGGCCGTCAGAGTGTTCTGTATAATCCTTAAGGAGCCTCTATGGATGCAGGCGAGATGAATGTTTTCATAAAGGACAGAGTGTGAGAAAAGCACTGGAGACATGAAGGGTTCTGTGTTTATGCTTTCAATTAGGAAGTTTGATGGCTGTAGAGAAACCAGAGCAATTTTATCTTGGAGTTATGCTGATTTTTCAAAAAATGGACCATGATTTCAGTTCAACAGCCAGCATCTGTTGGTCTTGCAGCATGGCATCCACACGTGGAGGGAGGGCTCTAAAAGCTTACAGACAGCCCTACAAATTGGTATCCTTTGTGTGTAAAGACAGAAAAATTTAGATTTAACGTCTCATTTCTGCTGTTTAAAGACTCACGATCATCCACCTCCAATAATAACACAAAGTGTATCTGAGACAAACAGGTAAACAGTCAATGTTTTCATGCAGCCGTGAGGCTCCAAACTTTGGACAGAAGCTACTCAAGTAGTGAATTCGGTGTGCGTCAAAACAAGAGTCATGAGTTTGATGTTTGAATTACATTCGGTGTGAATGTAGCATCAGTCTAATTTCCACTTTTAGAATCAAGTTAAAAGGTGTACTTCATATTGATCAGCTAGCTTTAATACAGGTTGTTTTAGGTTGACACTTATGAATGGATTACTTCTACAGAGATTGTTTTTGTTCTTTACATTTTTTAAGCTATCTTGCACAAAGCTTCTCCCCATTTTCTGGCCTGGTACTTCAGATTCTCCTGAAGGCACTGAGGTCCAACAGAGAGTTCAGTCTATGCACCAAAGACTCTGTCAAGTCTCCTCCTGTCCATTTTAACTCACACCAGTAACACATTTTAACAGGAAGGCATTCGATGCATCGCCTCGTTTGACTGCTCGCCTCAGGCGCTGAAGAAGTCAAACTGATTCAGGCTGGAACAGGCGTGGTGATGTGGCTGAGGCCTTTGCTGTCTGTTGTTTTAGGGGCTCAGTCATCAGTGCAGTACCAGCATGGTCCGTCAGCAATGTACCAAGGACAGAGCGGCAGCCCGCCTCCCACAGTCATGCCTCGGGTGTCTCTATCAGCCAATCCACAAGCAGCTTCCGCCCGCCCCGCCGCCCCGTTAGCACAGGGTGTTCCTCAGCAACAGCAGGTGACGCCAGCATTTCATCCCCAAACGTTTGTTTGCGTTTTGATCCGACCCGTTTCGATTTTGAATTTTTTTTTCCTGTCTCTACAGGTAACTATCCAGGTGCAGGAGGTGGAGCTGGGAGGCGGTGCTCAGAGACAAGGCAGCTTTTTGTCCACGCCGGGGGGACACAGAGTCCTCGGGAAGCAGCTCAGCGCCGACAACGCAGAAACGCACAGGTGACACCCCCACTCCACCCCACCCCCCATCCTCCATTCCCCCATCCGTCCAGCGCTTCGTCACTCCTCCTGGCAGCCGCCAGCCAGCATCACTTATGGACTCTTAGTGTTTCTGCCTTTGCCTTACAGTTTTATTCCTCACACATGAGGGTTCGCTCCCGAGGGTGCACGTTCTATGCTCGCTTTTCTTTATCATTTGTGTTTCACAACCCTTTTTAAACTCATTTTTACCCAAAAAAAGCTTAATTTGAAACTTCAGGCTTGTTTATACTGGAGCAAGACTCTGTATGTGAGAGAGGCTGTATGTTTTGATATTGATGTTAACTCCCCCATCATCCTTGCTGAGATGGCCGCCTTCATCAAATGCTCCGCCTCAGTGTCTCTGGGTGAGTGTGTTTGGTGTCCCAACTGAAGACGAGTCCTTCACCTCTTCATCATCATAAACAGTCCCTTCCAGTTTTCACTGAGAGACGGTGCAACGATCCGATTTAAAGTCCCACTCTGATCATCTTTTGGTCCATTTTCAAAGCGTTCCCAGTGGTCAACGGTTTTTAGCCAAAAAATGGCAGAATTGTTGTTGTTTTCTGGGACATAGTGTCTACAGAGCAGCAGGAGGGCATGAACATTTTGCCTCTGAGTGGTGGGTGGGAATGTTGTTGCAGAGCAAGCCTGCCTCCACTTCCCATCATCCTCCTGTTTACGTGCTCACTTTCTAGCAACAATGGCGAGTGACATTGGAGCTACCCAGTTGTACAGTTATGAGCCAGATACCAGCTCTGATGAGGAAAACAAAGACGTACATCAGGGGTGTCGAACTCCAGGCATGGAGGTTCGGTGTCCTTCATGTTTTCCCATCAACCTGCCATTGAATTTGCTAATTGGCTGAACACACCTGATCCAGGTAATCAACAGCAGATAAGTCAATGTTTCTGGAAAACCAGCAGGAGGCCGGTCCTCTTAATGCCACTCACAGACATGGGCGTATTTGTCTGCAAGTAAGTGGATGCATCAGAATGGAGTGGAGCTAGTGGCCCGCTCTGTGTATTTTTATGCCACAAATACAGTATTTTTCAAACGTTTTTTGTCTGCTCCTGATTTACAGCAATTTGAATAAAAAAATACTCAGAAATAAAATTTTAGGCCTAATTTTCTTTTTGTCTTCCAACAGAAGAAAAATCCCACAAGAACATGTTAAAAACACCAAACATACATTTTCAACAGAGTGGGTCTTTAAAAGAATCTTCTATCCTCATTTTATTTGACCTTTCTTTTACTATGAAGTCTCCTGAGTTCAAATCTCGTTTCTGAGGGAGACTCTCAGTGAACTCTTGCCCCCAGCCCCACCTCTCCAGCCAGATCTGGGTGTTTTCTAGGCGGTGTGTGTGTTTGTCATCTGTAGGTGGATGAGATCTGTAATCTGAGGCGGTGCAGATCTCGGTGGCTGACTCTCTCCTCCCTTCCCTCCCATTCAGCCGCAGCCTCGGCCGTTTCACATCTGGTTATGACCAGGTCCAGTTCAGCCCCCACCTTTTCTCTGGCGATGCCGCCTCTCGGGGGGCTTCCTACAACCCCTACCTGCAGGGAGCCTCACTCAAAGTTCCCGGTCTAGAAGGTTATCAAAGTGGGGCAGTTGGGACTGGCAGTTATGGGGCCCCCTCCTCACTACAGCAGGCCCTGCTCTCCCCTACCCCTTTGGACTACTGCCCCCCACAGCAGCATGTGACCCCCACCCTGCAGGGCCTCTTGTCCCCTCGCCACTCTCTGACGGGCCACGCCGACCCCAGGCTGCCCCAGCAGGATCTGGCCGCCCTGTTGAAGCGGCAGAGCCCCCGACCTTGCTCCGCTTCCTCCACCCCTCCCAGTGGTGCCCCACAAGAGCTTGGAGACATGCTGCTCCTTCGCCAGATGAGCCAAGGAGACAACTTGGAGCCCCCTCCGCCACCTCAGGGGAGCTCTGGGGGACAACACTACCACCACCTCCTTCAGATTCGGCCCCCAGAGGTTCCGCCGCAGCAGCACCCTCCGCCACAGGCGCCTTGCCTCAGCTTACCGCACTCGGAGAGCATGGAAGAGGACGAGGCGCCGACCGCATACCACCATCAACACGAAGGACTGCTGGTCAAAGCCGGGGAAGGTCATGAGCTCCTGGGACCTCCTCGAGGAGGTACCCCACCCTACAACTCCCCCACCCACAGGCACGGTGCCTACATGAGGAATGCTCCGGCTGCAAGAGGTGAGAGCCCTTTCTGTTTCGTAGTTTCCATGGCAACAAAAGCACCTTTTCAGCTGCAAATGAAGTTTTTATTATTTTCATCTCATAGAAATGAAAAGATCAGCCAAACTCTTGTCTTTCAGAACCTGAGCATGTAGAGTGCCGGCCTCCAGTACAGGCCATGGAAGTGCCTGATCACAACGGCGTGGGCTATTCCCGAGGCCCCCAGGGTGACGCCTATAGATCCAGAGGACAGCTACAGCGCCACCACACCATCCAGACCTGTGACGACGCCTATGTGAGCAAAAAGCATTTTCACAGCCGCCCCCATTCATTCCAACAGAGAAATATCGTCATGCTCCCTCGTCATCAATCATCTTTGAGATGTATTTAACTACGGTACCCCCCCGTGTATCTCTGTCACTATGTAGAATCATGAAGAAAATGAGACTCTTCTGTTAGTACATGTGCTGCAGGGACTGAGATCACACAGGAAAGAAATGTTTGCAAATCATTGTAAAATGAATATTTCTAGCACTTTCAAAAAGAATATAAAATCATCTCAGGTCAAAATCAGGGTTTTCACAGTAAAGAGCTTGCAGATCAAAAAAACCTGCAGAGTTGTTACTTCTAGCTGATTATCAGAAAAAAAACAATTTATATAACGCTGTACATGTGCTAAAAACACATTGTTCCACCATCATCCTGCTGCCTGACATTTAGCAAAAGCAAAGATAACATCTGCTCACAAACCTCTGTAGTTCCACTCCAATCATCTTTTGATCCATTTTCAAAGCATGATGGTCACATTTTAAGCCAAAATCAAAAAACCTCTGACATTTTCTAATAGTTTTTGCAGAGCGACAGGAGTTCATTAGAAATTTACCTTTGACTTGTGGGTGGGGCTTTTGGCGCAGAGTAAGCCTACCCCCTCCTACTGCCACCCATCTATTTACATGCTCTCCCGCTAGCTTACAGCCCCCCACACCACCAACATTACATTGTTGGTACAGCACAGTTCTGATGCAGATTCCCGCTCAGGCGAGGAAAACAAAGACGTTCATGGGTTAATGGCTGTGAGGACTGTAAGTTAGCGGCAGAGCGTTTAACAAAGAGCTCTCAGCATTGGAGAGGTGAAAGGGGGTTGTGTCCCCAGATTTGGATTCAAACGACATAATCCCGATGAAAAGACAACTGGGAACGCTTTTACAGCAGATCAAAGATGATCGGAGTGGAACTCTTAAGAAGTTGTTCGATAGCTTGTCTCACTGAGATTGCCTAATACTGGTATGACGGGAATTTCTTTTTTTGTTTAGAAATGCTCAAATTTGAAGCTTTTGGAAGATATACTTTTTGGTTGTGAAACTGCTGTTCCTTCCTCCTCCCAGGATCAGGTGGAGCCCATGTCTGGCATGAGCCTCCTGGCCGGAAAGGCTCTGAGCTCCGCTCGCATGTCCGACATCCTCAGCCAGACGTCGCTGACGGGAAGCCAGCAGCTGCACCAGCGGGAGGAGTCAGGTCTGCGTGAAGCCTGCCAGCAGTTAACAAAATACATATATATATATATATTTTCCCCTCCGTCTTAGTGTTTTTCTTTTCTCACAGTGTGTGATGTTGAAGGGGAGCTGCACCCAACGGCCTGCTACCCCTCCTCCTGCACCAGTGACATGCTCCTGAGCTACAAGCCCCCCGACCTGCAGTACAGCATGGAGCAGGCTGGAGTCTAGCACAGGTAAACACCCACTCAAATCAGAGGTTCTAAAGAGGTCTGAACTGCATTCAAATGTTGCATTTGAATGTAAAGACTCTTACAAGAGGATTTTTGCTTTCTTTCCTTATTCTTTTAGTCCTGCTGAAGATCAAAACATGAACCCATTCAGTTTTGGTTCTCAACTTCATGAAATCCATTAACCAGTTGTAAATCTAAAAATAATTTGAGTTTTAGTTTAAACAAAGATTGAAATTTCCTTTTTTCTTCAATTAAAATTATTCCATAAAAACCAAACAGATAAAATAATTCTTTTTAATAGAAAATCAATTAATAAGTTTGAAAAATTAAATTGTTGAGCAAAAATTGAGCAAATGACTGAATTTGTCAGAACATCTAACATTTTCTGTTAAGTTTGAAGAGGCAGCTCTCCTGTTGAAGCCTCCTGAGGAGCCGATGGCTGGTTTGTTTGTTTGTTTAAAGTCCCACCCCGATCATAGTTTGATCTACTCTTAAAGTGTTCCCAGTGGGTTTTTTTATTGATAATTTTGTTGTTTTTAGCCAAAAAAACTATAAAGCACGAGTCCTTTTCTAGGACATTGTTTCTGCAAAGCCACATTAGTTCATTAGAAATTGTTTGTGGGTGGGACTGTAGGTTCAGAGAAACCCCGCCCCTCTTCCCCTCTCCATTGCTGAGAGCTCGGACCAGGGAGATAGTGGTCCACCCAAAGTATTTTCTGTGCAACAAATATCGTCTTTTTTAAACTGCATTTTTTTGTCTGCTACTGATTTGTGATTTGGATAAAAAAAACTGTCAAAAATGCAGTTTTGATCTTAATTTTCTTTATTTACGTCCTCCATCATAAAAAATGCCCCAAGAACATGTTAAAAACCTCGTTTTCATTGGAAGGGGTCTTTAATTCTGTCTGAATTCGACTCATTTTGTGCTGAACATCATTTTTTTCGAAGATTTTTTTCCAGTAACACTTCCTTCTCTCTGTGTCTTCCTGTAGGGGGGGCTGTTGCCTGTGCGTGGGTCCATATCAGCCACCTGAGTTGTGTTGACTTGAGTTGAGCAGCATCACGCCAAATCACCGTTGTCTGCCCACGCCACGCGGGGGCTTTCTGTGTCCATCTGTTGATCTCCATCTGCCACTTTAGGGGCATTCTGTGTGAGAGGGAGGGCCGTGTGGGGCGAAGTACACATACAGGGGGTTTTGTCTGGGGGGGGGTGTGAGGTGGGGTCACAGGTGAGGCCTTGGGGTTGAAAGGTCAAAGTGCCAGCATTTTCTGCATATATACATCTAGCTGCAGGTTCTTTTCGCCGCCTGTTTTGAGGTCAATCAAGGTTTCTCTTCTTCTCCCAGCACCACCCTCCGACCTCTTTCCCTCCTAAATCCGGCCCAACACACACCCACTGCCTTGACCAACCCCCTCACCCTACCTATGGGCAACATTTCCTGAGGCGCCTCAGGCTAGTTATGTCGTCAGAATGGCCCTCACTCTGCTGCCACTAACCCAAAGTATTTTCGTAAAGCTTGAGGGTGTGGATAATCAAAAAGGGGAGCTGAGGCAGCCTTAGCGGCTCCGGCCCCCCTCAGTCAGGCCCTTGGGTGTTTTGGGTCAGAACTCGCCTGGGTGCCCCAAGCGTCTCTGTCCAAAGACGGAGCACTTTTTAATTTTGATTGTCTTTTTTTGTTTGTTTCTGCATTCATTTACAAACCAGCTTCACCTCTACGGTTCATGTCGACCTGACGTGGATGTTGTTACTCTTCTCATTGTTCCGGTTCCCTGTCACAGAGGTTTTACTGTCACAGATGGGATGAAAGGAAAACTGTTGCGTGTTGAAAGGAGGACGTCGTTGCTCCTTCCGTAATTCTGCACTTTCCGTTCGAGCACTCATCCTTCCACTGCTCCTCCTGCTCTCCTTCACCCCCTTCCCTGCTTTTGAATCCCCGTCTTCTTCCATCCTCCCTCCGTGTGACAGTGTAATGCATTGTGGGTAGTTTTACCAGACATTTCTTCCTTTCCTTGTACAGTAATGCCATGTATAGAACGCTATTACAGTTTCTGTATTTTCATTTTTTTGGTCAGTTATTGTTTTAGATGTTTTTTAATTGATATTGTTTGTATTTTTGAATGTCTTTAAAATGTTTTTTTGTTTCTAGTTTTTTTTTTTTTTTTTTATCTTACAACTTCTAGCCAAAAGAGGACGAAGGGAAGAGAGGCGACACTCTCCCTCTGTCGTAAAAAACGATTGTTATTACTTTAATATTATTATATTGAGACACTTGAATAAGAGGAAAGTAATTATTTTGTGTTGCTTTTTAAAGTATCATTTCATTGGATGTTGTGACTGTCATTCTTGTTGATGTTGAGCCTGTTTTCTGTTGACGGGGTAGTTGCGGCAGGCTATACAGGGTCAGGCTTTGGGCTACGTCTGGGTTAGTTAGGGTGCTACAGAGACTTGACACTCTTAAATAAAAAAAATGAAAAGAAGATAAAGAAACGACCAACAAAACAAGGGAATAAATTGTATAATAGCTTACATATCATCTTCAACTTGAGTGTGAAGACGGACACGTCTGCTGTCTTCTCGGATCCTCCTTTGCCGCATCAGCTTCAGACCAGTTGGCACCTTACGGACACGCCCCCTTCTCCAAGCCAAATTTGCTACAATATGTTTTTTTTGTCTTTATTTACCCTCCTGTTTGCTTGTTTTTGTTCAATTTGGACGCTTGGAGCAAATATATATGAGATGGACTCTTCAAAAGGGAACACGAGGTGGCAAAAGCAGAGACCTGAGAATGTCTCCTGACGCTCTCTGCTGAGCCAGAAGGAGGACCACAACGTTTTCGTTCCTGAAGTTCCGACTGTCTTCTGTCACGCTCCTGGATGTGGAATCAATATTTGGCCGTGGAGAGAGAGACCGCTGCAAAGATTACCGCTCCACCTACGCGTTGGGCCTCTTTTTGTGCTTCGTGTGGTTGAGATCTTTGGATGGTGTGGGAAAGCGCTCACACTTTCCCCACCTGCAGCGAGGCTCTTCCTCTCAGCAGCTCTCATTCGCCTCTGCTCGGACTCGTGCAGACGTCAAAACGTCTCCTGTACCGTTTCTCGAGTCTCAGCAGAAAGAAGTCGGTGCTCCTTGCAGCTTTTCGTCCTCTCCTCATTCAGATCTTTCCCTTGCTCATTGTTTACACAAAACTGAAAGGATCTGGAGGAGGGAGGGAGAGATACGGCTGGAAAGGAGGGAGTGACGCTCTGTCGTCCCGTGAGCGGATGGGCTTTAAGTTTCTGTAACGATAGCAGCTCTGCATGTGGAGGGGGACAGACGAAGGGACTGCACAAAGCAGAAGAAATGGAGCCAGGTGTTGTAATAAAAAAAGTTATATTGATCCCCTTTTTTCTGCTCCTCCATCCCCGACATCTGTCTTTCCCTCCATCACAGCAAGCCAGCTCTCTACTTCAACTTTGTTTCATAGATTTATTTCCTTTATCAATTGTTTTTTTTTGTTTTTACTTTTTTTTGTTGTTTTCATGTTAATTTTTTGTTGAGTACAAAAATACTAAAGTGCAACAACAATGATTAAAAAATAGCAACCAAACTGAGATGAATAAATAAATATATATAAATAAAGAAATAATTTAAAAGGAAAATACTTGCGTTTGCTCCTTATTAAGCCTTTCCTATACAAGACGTAAACATTCCAGTTGTTTTGTTAGCATGATTATTTTTGTACTTTTGAATCGGCTTTGTTATCCAAATACTTTTGTTGAAAGATTGAATTTCAAAGATATTTTACAGTCTTAAGTTGAGAGAAATGGATTGACATGAGGGGGATTTGACATTGGGTGGCGCTGTGGAGTCATCACTGTCAGACCCCCCCCCCCAACGAGTTTTTAAATCCACAGAAGGCACATCCCAACAAAGATCCCACATGGTTACGGAGTTTGAACTATGACCCATAGGGGTGCAGCAGGTTGGTAGCAATGTGTTTTGTTTTTATATAGTTTTTCAAAACTCAAAGATTTAGTCTTGACGTAGGACACAAGCTACCAAAAAAATAGTTTATCTGACCTTTGAACTTGAGAGAATGCTGACATCTTGTAAAATAGTTTAAAAAAGCTAAAGCGTTCTTTGCTCCTCATTATCACTTACAGGGCGCCACTGGCCTGGAAAACTTATCCCAGGATCCATACCTGCAGTTTTGAGTCTTTGTCATTACAGCTGTAGCTTTACATTTCAATGTGCTTTCATTATAAACACATTAGATAAATGACTAAACACATCTGAGGCATTGGGGCCCCTGCCCTCTGCTGGCACTGGTCTCCAGAAATGTTATCCTTTCTTTCATTTTATTGAAAGAACCTGATTTTTTTTAGACACGTTATGATTTTACTCTTTTTTTGTTTTCTGTTTTTTTTTTTTATTCAAAAACATTTTTAAAGTTAGTATTTGGAAAGGCTCAAGCTTTACAATTGAATCTTTATAACAGCATCAAATATTTTTGACAGAGCTCTTGAACCCTCTTTTATGTTTTCCATCTGGACCAGGCTTTTGACTTGCAGTTGGAATGTCAAAATATTGACTTTTCAATTAGAATTCACCAGGATTTAGTGTTAACAAATATTCAAATGAAAACAACGTGCAGTCTTCATGATAAAAAGCACGAGGGAATTCCTCTTTCGTCTGTGCTCTGCACGCCGCTGCTCTGGTCTGTACAGCTGCACTGCAGAGGCTCTTCAGGCTAAACTAGTCGAGTTCCGAGAGGCTGATCCTTCCTCTGTTCTGCTGCAGAGCAGATGGCAGTAAAATTAGCCCTGAATTGACTGCCCATCCCTCCCCTCGTAAATTAAAGCCAAGTTAAAGACTGTTCTCAAGACTGTCCGTGCTGTATTTATCCTCTCCCCTATCAATCAGCAGCTGGTTTCCTTCCTTTACTCCTTCCAACCTCTGCTCCTTTCATTGCCTCTCATTTCATTTTGTCCCTTTTTTCTCCTCCTCCCCTCCCACTCTGTTCCTTAGCGTCAACACTACGGCGGCCTGCGTCAGCCAGCCTTTGCCGGTCACTGAAAGCTGCTTCTGGAGGTTGCCTTACCCTGCAAAGAGTGTGTGTGTGTGAGGTGTGTGTGTGTGTGTGGACAGATGGGAGAATGAGTGAGTCAGGGAAGGCTGCCTCTCATCTCTGCGCTGTCATCACCCTCCTCTGCTGCCATGGAGCTCCATCACGCTGAATCTCAGACACATCCACAGGAAGGGCTGAGGTAAAGCAGGGCATTCGTCACGCTGAAGGCGTTTTCAAACTCACACATCTGCATGAAGCCTGACAGCATGCGTGTGTGTGGATTCCCTCTGCCTATCAGCTTTCCTGGAACGGCTGGCACAGAGGAGGCAGCATCTTAAACCAGAAGCTGTCAGCTCTCATCATTCGGCTGCTTCTGTTCTGTTTGCTTTTCCTGGACTTCCCCAAACTGAAAATCTGGATTATTTCTGCCAGATTGTTGGTTCAGTTCCAGCTTGTGTCTCGGTGTTCCCACAGATCACATGATCTACATCACAGGCTGTGGATGCTAGCTCCCCTCTCTCCTGTTTCTGCATGTGTGTGCACATTGATTGTTGTTTTGTGATGATGGAGTCAGGGCTGCAGTTCAAATCCAGCCTCAGCATGAATTATTGAAGGGCGAGGTCCTCATCACAAGGTGAAGAGTCTAACTTTTGTTTTTGTCCTGACTGGAGCTGCACAACCAAACCTTTTGATTCGTTCCGGTGTTCTGATTTAAGCCACATTTTTCTGCAAAACTTTAAAGTATCTCTTCATAAAAGTGTGACAGAAAAACTGCAGCGCTTAATGAAGAAAATGTTTTGGAGTAAAATTTAGCAGCTCTTTTGTTATTTTTTATCGTGATTTTATTTGATTTATTTTCAGTTCTTTGTGTGTTGTTTTATTTTATTTGTCTGCTGTTCATTTTTGTTACCTAAAAAATTTTTCTAAAAGGCCCAAATAAAATGTTTTTGTGTTTTCCCCGGTTAAATTTATTTCCACATGTAATCCTTGTGATGAGAAAAACTGTTTCCCCATAAATAAGGGATCTGTTGCCTTAGCAGGTAGATTTGTGTGACTGCGAGGTGCTTCAGCTACAATGAGGAGAGCATCTCCAAAGACGTGGACGTCGGGCTCTGCAGTTGTGTTCTTCAACACGCTGGCTTTGTCCTGGACAGGTAAGAGAAATTCAGCTGTGACTCATGGTCCTCCAAAGCTACAGTTAGCTTTGATTTAGCTTGAAACTGGATGTGGACACATCGCCTCAATGAAACAACACTGATCTCTGATAATTAGATCATGTCCAGTGAGTTCTTCACACTTTTTGGCACAGCTCTGGACTCGTTAAAATCACACAAACAGGTTTTAAGTACTTCTTTATATAAAAAAGGCCTTATTTCTACTACATTTCCTATAACTAAACATGTTTCTCACAGCCTTTGACCTGAATTGTCTTTACTTTGACTTTACTTTTTGCTTGTTTTGCAGCCTAACATGGAAGTTATTTTAGATAAAAGCGTTTCCGAAATGTCTGCATTAGAAAATTGTCTAAAAAGACGATAATTAGCTAAGGAGTTCCACAGGGTTCCTGATTTGGACCCCTTCATTTTGCTATCTACATTGCTTCCTCAGGGCGAAATGAATGATCAAACAAAGAAAAAGATTTTAGCATCTTAAAGACAGAGCAAATCAGGTGAATAGTTTACAGGTTTGTCTCAAAGACACAGTGACTTTGTTCATTTTTAATCATCAAATGAAACTCTTAACTGCTCAACCAAGACAAAAACAATAAAACAACGTTTTTTTTCTTCTGCTTCTTACCTTGGAAAAGTGTTTTTAATATGTTTTCTGAATGGACTGCACCATTTGCTCTGAGCAGGGAGGTAAAGACTAAGTATAACAGATTATATCCTATTGTAATCGTACAGCTGAGTATTCTTACTCACTAAATAGCATTACTCTATTTTCCAATATCACTTTTTCCCATTTTTAATTTTTTTTCAAATATTGAACAAGTTTCCAGAAATGTTTTTATTTAGAAAAAAACTTTTAAAGCTGTTTGTGATCTCACACCTTGGAATCTTAAAGATGTTGTAGTTTTACACGTTTCCTGGTGAACATTTGGTCCTCTGCTGGAAATCTCATGTTCTATTTTGACACAATCCTTTTTCTAAACAGGAATGATATACAAGAACCCCCTAAAGCTTGTAGATCTTGATTTTCTATGTTTTTATTCCTTTCATGAAAGCACCACAACCACACAATATGCAAGAAATACATTTTTCCAAAGCTACGGAAATTTCCAAATTTCCCAAAATGCATTTAGCACAAATTGCAAAGCTTTAAAATTCACCTTTTTTATATTATTACACATAATATGAGACGACATCAACTTACTGAAAACGTAAGATGTAACAAATTATTTTAAGACAAGAGATCTTGACTGTCTTATTGAGTCATTTGATCTTGAAAACATCTTGTTTTATGTCAAATTTCGAATGAAACTATATTTTTTTGTCATACTTTACATAAAAAAAAAAACAAAAAAAACTTTATCTTCTGATGTGTAATTCTAGTCGTAAAAAAAAGGATGGGGGGGTTGTATAGAAATATAACTACTTTATAGATATAACATTTTATAAAAATAATGCACACTTATTTTAAGACAGGATATTTCCAATTTTCACAGCATCATACATACCTACAAGTGTTAATAGTTAATTTCAAGATGAACATTTTTCTGAAAAGAGCAGAACATCTCAAACAGTTAAAGAAATCTCACTAAACACATACTAGTTCTAGTGGCAGAATTCTTTTACTTAAAACAAGGGGAAAACATCTTGTATTCTATATTTTTAAATTGTTTTCAGGTGGGTATATTTTTCCAGTGTGTAAACAAACATTTACATATAATTTCTACAACAAATTTCTCCTAAAATGTGTAAACCAAGTCTTAGACGCTGATTATAAGGATAGTTGGACTGTTGTGATGATTAATATAGGACATATTTGGGCAGAAAACTAAATACTTAACTAAATACTATATATATATATATATATTTATATATATATACATGTTTTGTTTTTTTTTGAGCAAATTAGCAAATTCCAATTAGCAAAGTAAGATACCTAAAAATGAGTGTCAATAGTGAATTTCAAGTTTTCATTTTGTCTTGAAAAGGCAGGACATCACATCCTTTTTAAGAAATCTTACCAAGAAATTCTAGCAGTTTAGTAGCAGATTGTTTTTCACTTCTAAAAGTAAAAAAAACCTAGTGTTCAATATTTTTCAACTTCTCTTAGCAGAAGTAGTACTCTAGAAGTTTATTTTATAAGTATGGAATGCGTGTGTGTAGGACGTACACAAACTAAACAGTTCTTCAGACTTAATTGGAACATTTTAAGTTTACAATACTTTGATAGGATATAAAATGTAAACTTCAAGTATATTGCTTAACTTTTAGTATAGACTATGTATACTTGTAGTACACTTAAATTTGCTAAGAGAATTGTTTTGAGAAGGACACTTTTTCCACAATCATATATTTAAATACATTTTGTGTGTGTGTGCTGAAGTTTTATGAGTATATTAGAATCCCAATCTTGTGTCATGGTTGCTCTTACTCATTTTCAGTGTTTCTTGCACACACAGGTGCAACTGAGTCCGTTCCTAAAATCAACGGCCAGCATCAGGCAGCCGTGACGCTGCAGGAAAATATGACACTGAAGTTCAACTGCCAGACAGACAGCTGGGATCCCCGCGCCCCGCCGCTGCTGACTTGGTATCTAAACGGGGCGCCGCAGAAAGAGCCGCCATCACGTCGAGGTCGTCTGACCGCAACATCCAAGAAAGACTCGAAGGTCACACGACCTGGGACCAATCAGAACAGCACCTTCTCTCTGCGGGCCAGAAAGTGGGACAGGGAGCTGGTATGCGTGGCATTAAACCCCATCACAGGACAAAGCTACAACGCCACCATCACACTCAATGTCCAGTGTGAGTCTTTGTGAAAGTCACAGGATTTGTCGACTGAATCTTCGTCTTTTTTTTGTTTATCTGTTTGAACAAATTTGCTTCTATCTTTTGTTTTTCAGTCCAGCCAGAGATCCTCAGGGTGAACGCTTACTACACCGAAACCTCTGACCCAGGCCTTTCCCTGGTCCTCTTTGCCTTGGTTCGATCCAACCCGCCAGCCACCATTTCCTTTGTGGACCAGTTGGGTCAGCCTGTGGCCAACACCTCAGACCTGCTCACTCTGGACACACACAGATACCCCTGGCTGAACAACCACACTCTGAGGGTCAGACTCAGCAGCCTATCAGGAAACATCTCACTGAACGCCAGCAACAGCGTGGGAGCAGTGCAGAGCAACCTCACTCTGGCAGGTCAGCAATCACTGCAAACAAAAGCTAAAAAGGAATACATGAAACCCTGACATCTAGTGTATGGAAAAGATCCTGCAGAGCAGACAGAAAACGCATGGAAGCATCGATCTACTGCAATTCCCGCTCTACTGTCAAGTTTTTTTCACTTTATCTTTGAGTTTAGTATTATTTATTGACTTCCTTATGGTATGGTTGGAATGAGTTTATTTCAAGCAATCAAAACAAAAAATACAAAAGAAGTCAAACAAGAAAAATATACATGAATGCATAGAGGCAGAATGTCAAACTCAGGATGATTATTCATGATTTGATTGGAAAATTTTAAAAAGTGAAAGAAATGTGCTTCCATATTTATATACATATATACACATACAGACTCATAACCTTAAATAGAAGTATTTACATGTAGAATGACACAATAATTCCTTAATAATGTCAAGTTTTCAAAAAGTGGATTTAATTGCCTGAAAAGGAGTGGGAGGAAGGATGTTTACATAATCCCTCCTCTATTATTAAGGCTTACTAAACTATTTATAGTTTTCCACAGTTCCAGTATAATAATCCAGTTCTTAACTTCAAATTAGAATCATTTAAGTGTAGGTTCTGGCATGGCGGCTACTCCTGCTTGTTATTAGGTGATTCTCTCTTTGCATTGGTGATTAACTGGGAGCACCTCTAGTGTCCGGTGAATGACGACAGAAACAAAGTTGTATCTAAATTTAGGCCGGATTCATTGTTTTCTCCACATGTGATTCAGAGTTCCTGCAGTCCCGTGTGGAGGTTCCCATGTTGGGAATAGTGACCGGAGGAGCCATGGCCTTCATGGCCCTTCTTATCCTCAGCCTGATAGTTCTCTGCCTCATGCAAAAAAACAAGACCAAGTCTTTTGGTGAGTTCCACTCCGACATGAAAAGAACTACCCAAATAACAAGCTAAAATACTTATGTTTTTTCTTTTTCTTTCCAGATGAACCAGTTGAGATTGTAATGACAACCAAAAGGTAAATTATGATTTACTCACAATACACCATACATTTAGTGCTCGATTAAATGGGTTGTTTTAAAAGTGATGTCAAAAATATAAAAAGAGGAGCTAAAAAAAACAAAATAAAAAGTAATCACAGATGAGTCTTCAGCACAGAACATTTACAGATGTGAACCCCAACGCTGATCCGTCCTCTCTAGACCGCTACAGTTCTGCTGTGGATGAGAAATGTGAAAGAGGATGTTGTGACGTCAGTCATACAACATATTTTAAGCTATCAATTTGAGTGGATTTCAGAATTTTATTTTTACAAAAACGAAACAAAGAGGGTCTATCTGGTCTGGGGCTGAAGTTCAATGTCTGCAAGATGTCAGTCATCTGCACGTATGCAATGATTATGTCATGGATTAGATTGGAATGGGTTTATTTCAAGCATTCAACACAAAAAAATTGCAGATCATTTAGCAAATCCGTAAGTGTTCACTATATCAAATGATAAAGATGAAGTTCCTATAGGTTACATCAGAACAAGATATCACAAATAAACAATGACATCTCAAGTCAAGTAGACAAGGCTTGACTTACTGTAAATCTGACAGAAAATGTGAACAACCAGTTCATGGTAAAGGTTCTTTGGCATTAATGGCAAAGTAGCATTTGAGAGCAACACCCCCACCCCCCCGGTTGCCTTCAGGCGCAGGTCGGTACAGACGGGAGGACTGTAAGTTACCCATAAGTCCTTAGGCTTTACTCTAGGATGATGCTCAGAAAAAGACAGGATCAAATCTGGATTATATCTATTTTTCACAGCTTTTTGTAGTTTTTGACCCCTTCTTGCCTGATTTGATTCCAAAACAATATTCTCCAGTGTTTTTTTCCATTCAAGGTAATGCTAAAGTCCTGGATTTAGTGGTATTTTGTGGTTGAACAAATCTTTAAATAGACTTAACCAATAGTGCATTTATGATCTTTTATTCATAACTACACAGTATTTATAATTATTAGGCAAGGGAATGTTCTGACCATATAACAATTGAATGCACTATTGCCAAGATCAAGCCATGTAAACGGGAATGCATCTTGGATTCAATGCAGATCAGGTGATAGACATTTGTGTAACAACAGAGGGTGTGGTCTAAGAAGGTCAAAATCCTATTTAAAGGTGTGCATAATTGGGCCGTGACAGAGATTTAAGTGACTCGGACAAGTCAAAAATTCTAAAAAGTCTGTCAGAGGAATGGAGCACTTTTGAAATATCCACTTTGGGGCGTGATCACAGAACTAGTAAGTGTCAACGAGGACGCAAGAAACGTGTGGAGAAGAAATTACAAAAACTAACCGCCAAAGATTTGAGAAGAAGCTACCAGGAACCCTTTATCCACCAGTGCTGCCAGATTCCACAAATGCAACCTACCTGGAGTATTAAGAAGTACGAGATGTTCAGTTCTGAGACATGGCCAAAGTAAGAAAAGCTGAAAGCTCAAAGCTGACCACACTGAGGTCTTGCTGTCAGGAAGGACAGGACCCAGACAATTAGATGAGGATTAACGTCCATCTGGAACATTTTACATCCCATGTGATGTGATTGCAGAGTGTTAAAGACACTTGAGGAGTCCATAAAAACCAGTCTCACACGAGACTTGGGTTTTTCCAGGTGAGTGAAGACTCCATGCAGCAGTGTAAGCGCCGCACTATTTACCCCCCTATGCTGCACGGGAAAAACATGCAAACTCCACACAGAAAGAAGCCTGCCGAGATTCAAACTAGGACATTCTCACTGAGAGCCAAGAGCATTTACCACTATACCAATGCGCAGCCTTCAGTTAAAAACAAATAGGAACAACAACCCAAAAAAAATTCTTCAAACATAATAAGTTTGATAAAAAAGTGTAATTAAAAAATACTTCAGGTTTTCTGAATCTTTTTGTGACACCATCTCTGATGTAAAGTCCTATTTTGTTTGATAAAAATTGATTTAAATAAAATAGTCGTTTCGTGACTGAAAGCTTCCACCTTTACAAGATGGTAAAGAAACAGAATACGTCTGCTCTTAAGAAAGTGTTTCTACCAATTATTACTCTCAGATCAATGACAGATATATGACAGATCAGTGACAGATCAATGGGAATTCTATGACAGATCAAAGATAGATCTATGACAGATCTATGCTTATGACAGTTATTTATGACAGTTCTATGACAGATCAATGACAGTCCTATAACAGATCTATACATATGACAGTTATCTATTACAGATCAATAACAGATCTATGACAGATTAGTGTCAGATCAATGAAAGATCAATGTCAGATCAATGACAGATCAATTTCAGATCAATGACAAATCAATGATGGAATTATGACAGATCAATGTCAGATCTTTGACATATGACAGTTATCTATTACAGATCAATAACAGATCAATGTCAGATCTACGACAGATTAGTGTCAGATCAATGATAAATCAATGTCAGATCAATGACAGATCAATGACAGATCAATGTCAGATCAAAGACAAATCAATGATGGAATTATGACAGATCAATGTCAGATCTTTGACATATCTATGACAGATCAATGTCAGATCAATTTCAGATCGATGACAGATCAATGTCAGATCTATCACAGATCAATGTCAGATCAATGACAGATCAATGACAAATCAATGATGGAATTATGACAGATCAATGTCAGATCTTTGACATATGACAGTTATCTATTACAGATCAATAACAGATCAATGTCAGATCTACGACAGATTAGTGTCAGATCAATGAAAGATCAATGTCAGATCAATGACAGATCAATTTCAGATCAATGACAAATCAATGATGGAATTATGACAGATCAATGTCAGATCTTTGACATATGACAGTTATCTATTACAGATCAATAACAGATCAATGTCAGATCTACGACAGATTAGTGTCAGATCAATGAAAGATCAATGTCAGATCAATGACAGATCAATTTCAGATCAATGACAAATCAATGATGGAATTATGACAGATCAATGTCAGATCTTTGACATATGACAGTTATCTATTACAGATCAATAACAGATCAATGTCAGATCTACGACAGATTAGTGTCAGATCAATGATAAATCAATGTCAGATCAATGACAGATCAATGACAGATCAATGTCAGATCAAAGACAAATCAATGATGGAATTATGACAGATCAATGTCAGATCTTTGACATATCTATGACAGATCAATGTCAGATCAATTTCAGATCGATGACAGATCAATGTCAGATCTATCACAGATCAATGTCAGATCAATGACAGATCAATGACAAATCAATGATGGAATTATGACAGATCAATGTCAGATCTTTGACATATGACAGTTATCTATTACAGATCAATAACAGATCAATGTCAGATCTACGACAGATTAGTGTCAGATCAATGAAAGATCAATGTCAGATCAATGACAGATCAATTTCAGATCAATGACAAATCAATGATGGAATTATGACAGATCAATGTCAGATCTTTGACATATGACAGTTATCTATTACAGATCAATAACAGATCAATGTCAGATCTACGACAGATTAGTGTCAGATCAATGAAAGATCAATGTCAGATCAATGACAGATCAATTTCAGATCAATGACAAATCAATGATGGAATTATGACAGATCAATGTCAGATCTTTGACATATGACAGTTATCTATTACAGATCAATAACAGATCAATGTCAGATCTACGACAGATTAGTGTCAGATCAATGACAGATCAATGTCAGATCAATGACAGATCAATGACAGATCAATGTCAGATCAATGCCAAATCAGTGATGGAATTATGACAGATCAATGTCAGATCTTTGACATATCTATGACAGATCAATGTCAGATCAATTTCAGATCAATGACAGATCAATGACAGATCAATGACAAATCAATGATGGAATTATGACAGATCAGTGTCAGATCTTTGACATATGACAGTTATCTATTACAGATCAATAACAGATCAATGTCAGATCTACGACAGATTAGTGTCAGATCAATGACAGATCAATGTCAGATCAATGACAGATCAATGACAGATCAATGTCAGATCAATGCCAAATCAGTGATGGAATTATGTCAGATCAATGTCAGATCTTTGACATATCTATGACAGATCAATGTCAGATCTATCACAGATCAATGTCAGATCAATGACAGATCAATGACAAATCAATGATGGAATTATGACAGATCAATGTCAGATCTTTGACATATCTATGACAGATCAATGTCAGATCAATGACAGATCTATGACAGATCAACGACAGATCAACGACAGATCAATGACAGATCAACGACAGATCAATGCCTTCTCTGATTGTCGTTTCGCTGTTGTTTATTATTCAAACAGTGAGTCTGCCAATCTGAAAACAGGCAGATTGGACAAGGCCCACATCCCCAGAGAGAACATGTCTCTGCCTTCAAACATGCAGCTTAATGACCTCAGCACTTTACGGAGAGGTAAGGCCCCCAACCCACCACCCACCCACCCATTCAGGTTTAAACAAAGCAGAGCACTGTTTAGACAAAAGACTTGATAACAAGTGGAGGACTTTAAAATCATTGATGTAAAAATGTTAAAAGTTTGAGTAAAAACATTTGTCTTTTCTTTTGTTGGTGATGAGCTTCAGTCTGCAGCCATGTGACAGACACAAAATCCTTAGAATGTGCATAGATCCCTGTAAATATGTCTCGTACCTGTATCTTTTATTTTACTTGCACATATCTTGTGAAGCTCGACAGACAGCTCTGCAGAACAGAGTGGGAGGGAGAGATGAAGAGGAGGAGGAAGATCTCTCATTAGCCTATGCAGCAAGAGGTCAGAAACAGGCGCTGATGCACCTTGGTCTTCCGCTGCTGGGGGTTAGAGGACATCTGATAAGGCTCTTTCCCTCCTCACAGGTTTTGCCAGGTATCCCATGGTGGGCTACATCTACAAAGTGAACAGCACGAGCAGTGAGGAGATCTGGCTCTGACTGCTCCTGATGTTAGACCAACTCTACATGCATGCAAGACTACTTTAATCTGAGCGGCTTGTCGTGGCTGAACCTAGAATGAACTTCTACGGGACGTTTAATGCAGCAAAGCTGGAACCTGCAACCAGGAAGGATCTGTTTTTAGAGGTCGACATCTTTGTTGAAGACCCACTCCAGTCCTCTTTTCTTCTAATTGTTCCCAGTGGTCTAATAATTGTAAATTTGCAGTTTTTAATCAAAATCTACATAGTTACTGCAGAGCGGCAGGAGTTCATTCAACCCCACTCCCCCTTCTCCCACCAGTTACTGAGAGCTCTCTGTTTACAGGCTCTCACATCCCTTCACACTGAAGCATATTTTCACAAATATTATCACAAATATGATCGTTTTCTAACATATCTTTTTCATCTGCTGCGATTCACAGTGATTTCAATAACGAAATACTCAGAAATGCAATTTAAAGCTTAATTTTCTTTACATATAAATCATCCGAAAATGCCAGAAGAACATGCTAAAAAACTACAAACACCGTTTTCATCGGAGTGGGTCTTCAAGTGTCCATCAAAGCGACCAAACTGTTGATGTTGGTAACTTACAGTGAATGCAGTACGTGAGTGTTTGCTCTGCTGGTGTGTTTTTCCCTACAATGCAACGCATCATGTCCTGTTTCTGTGTGCTGTAAGGGAATGCTTCAACGCTATCACCAGAATCTGAATGATGATTATTCACTATATAAATCTGTGTATATTTGTGAACAAGCATCGTGTCATTTCCTGTATATTTGTATGTGTTTAACAGAAGACGCCGAATAAAGAAGATATCCAAGTAGAGAGTTGTGCTTTTGTGTGGCTCCCAGCAGGGGGCGCGTGACAATTGTCAGTGTTACATTTGGATTAGTAGACTGCATATACAGAATAAAAACCTTATCTTCCTTTAACAGAAACAGGTGCAGATAAGATGTGGTGGTGTGTGTTTTGCTGTTTGTGCGTTGATGATGCCAGGTGTTCACTCTGGGTCACAGGCCGCTGTGGCTTCTCCTCTCACAGGAAGCTCTTCGATGTTGTGGGAGCATCTTGACTCTGAGAGCCAAACCAGGAAGGCAGCCCGTTTGTGACGTTCGCAGCAGTCAGAGCACAAACGCAGCCATGTTTGTGTCTTTGTTTTGTCAGATGGAGTCGGCTTCGTTGTCTGAATCTTTACTGAGGCCTCGTCTCAACACTCTGAGCGGTCATTCATTGTTTGTAGATGTCATTTTTTCATGATGTCTGTCACTTCAAATTAATCAGAATAATAATAAAAAGACAATATGCTGACTATAATCCCTAAAAGAAGTGTACACGTAAAGTTTATATTATTAATCACATTTGAATAAAAGTAACAGTATAGCAAGTCTACTATAGACTATGTAGTGGGGGAAGTATACTAACTGGATACTTCTGGACAAAAACATTTTAAGATTACAATGTAGTATATAAAGAATAACTGTACTCCTCACATTTAGTATAGGCTAAGTATACTAGTAGTACACTTGAATACTTTTTACTAAGGTAGACGAAATCTCGGTTAAAGTTTCTTGTTAAAAGTTGCATTTGAGGAATGTGTTGCTGGTTTTTGTTCTTGACAAAAGTCAGATCTCTTGTGGAGATCAGCGGAGGTGAAAACAAGCCAATCACACAAACTTCCTCCCGTCAACACACACAGCTGCACACACACACAGATCAGAGCTGAGGACACGCGCTTGACGCTTCACCAGCAGACTCGCACCAACATCAGATTTTCAGGTTTGTGCTCGTTTATCCTTTAAGTTTGACAGTTTTCAAGTTTATTAAGACAAGTGTTTTAATACTAAAAAAATCAACTGAACATAAAATCAGACTTTAAAGCCATTTTTTTAAGCATGATCTTACCGTATCCACAATACTTTGTGATGTTTTTATGTTCCCTGTTTGGTGAAAGACATAAAATGGGTGACATGGGGCAGAAAATGGCGCTCTTCCTTTCTTTTTAGCCCAACATCTGACTTTCAGAATAAAACTTTTTCTGTTTTTTATTTATTTTATTGACCCTGGCAGAAGTTTGATCAGCAAACCATCATGACATTTCGGCTGCTGCTGCTGTGGACTCTGGCAGGTAAGCCAGACGCCATCGAAGATCAAGACGTGTCAGCGTGAAATTATTTTTTTTTTATGATGCATTTACTGATGATGGAAATGTTCTCTCATCTTTTCTGCAGCATTCGTCTTCTGTCAAGCTGGTACAAAGACAACACTCATTTGTTTATGAATCATAAACTTTTTTTTTCGCAAGAATCAGCTCTGAAAATTTGATGTTAATTTTTTTTTTTTTTAACAGGTTCAACTGATATAATTGTGGAGGAATACACAAATAAAATTAAGCTGAGCTGTAAAGACGGTGAAATGAGAAAAGGGAAAGACAGCAGTTCAAATGCAAGCATAGTATTGTCCTACAATGATGACAACACAGGGGAGTATGAATGTGTGAAAAACGGAGAAGAACAGTCAAAGATTTATGTGAAATTCCGGAGTAAGTTTTACCAAACCTTTCCACTGATACTGTGACATACTGTCAGACAGTTTTGGAGGCTGTCATACTGAGGAGAGCTCTCTGTTTCCTGTGTTTTCACGTGTTTAGCCTGCGACAACTGCGTGGAGTTTGACGTGACCTCCATTGCAAGCATCCTGGCTGGAAACTTGGTGGCGACCGCTGGGATTGGAGTGGCCGTGTATTTGGTCGCCTCTCAGACTCAGACAAGTCGAGGCGCCTCTAACCAAAAAAGTAACACACACACTCACCCGCGTTTCAGTCCTGTTTCACAACCGCCATGACACATTTTTACACATAAACTTCAAGAACGTGAACAAAAGACTCCATTGACTTATTCAAACACTAAACATCTGGTTTTCTTCTTAACTGTTGATGCAAATATGCATCAAACCACTCTGGCTCCAAATTTTCCTACATTCAGTCTATCGGAAAACTAAAACATATGTGAAGGTTTTTCATTGCTGGAAATAAATTCAAGCATCAAAGGGTTAAACACAAATATTTCAGAGCTAAAATTTGAATTAAATTTAGTTGATTGTTAAACTGATTTTTAAAAAAAAGTTATTATAAAAATGTTCATCTGTTAATATCAGGTAAATAAATAAAAACAAAGATGTTGCTCGTACTATAGGCCAAATGTTGACATTTTCAGATAAATAAATATTCAAAAGTTGAAATTTTACTAAATGAAAACAAAGTCAGGACTTTTCAGATGTCAAACGGTGTTTGTTTTTGGAGCTCCAAAACTCTAAAGAAATGAAAGTTTTAAAAGCTGAAAAATGCGCGTCTGAACCAAGTGCTTTTCACTTTTTATGACTGTATTCTGAAGCATCCACACACGAATAGGTTTGTCAAGCTTTGTTTTATTTATCAATCAATTTAAGACATTATTTACTTTAAAACACAGTGACCGCTTTGTTTCTTGTTTTCTACCTGCGCCTTTTAAACATGGAGCTTTTTTTGTCTTCTATACTGAATATAAAGTTTACCTCTTTAAATGTCCGTTTGGAAATGTCGTTATGTCATTTAAAAGATTCTTTTGCCATTCGTCCATCACTGGAAACACAATCAACAACTCTTCTGGCTGCGCCCAAACGCCCGTCGGTTTGGAAGAATGACACACCGGCGGTTTAGTTGGGACTTGACCACAAAAGGGTTTTATGATACAAACACACACCTGGTGTGTCCAAAGAAAACCCTTCAGTCTTACAAACACATGGAAAAAACAACAAACACCCACAATTTCTTAGCTGTTGAAACTTGCAGTCTGGGGCAGCCGTGCTGTAGAGGCAGAGCGGTCGACCTCTGATCAGAAGATCGAAGGTTTGATTCCCGCTCTTACCACCCATGTGCTGAAGTGTCCTTGGTCAAGACACTGAACTTCACACTCTCCCGGATGGTTCTAGGCTGGCGCCAGTGTCCATCAGCGGGACCGCCATCATTGTGTGAATGGGACTGGAAACGCTAAGAATGTAGTACTGCGCCACATAAGTACACACCGTTTACCATCTCCAAACATGAAGTCCAGTCGCTGCAGTTCCTGATTGAACACACAGCTTTTAGTAGTTTAGCGTACCGGACCAGCAGAATTAGACCTTTGTGAGATGAGGCTCGGAGCCAGGCGGCTGTGGGACCCATGGAGTTTGCTTTCACTGACATTCCCAGATTTCCAAATTCAAAACAGCTTTTATCTTCAGTTTTACCTGTTCTGGTGTAAGAAATAGTTCATATAATAATCGTTTTACTCGTGATATCAGACCTTGTTTACAAACACACTAAAAACTGTATCTTAACCCTGTAAAGCCTGAACCATTAAATAATTGACAGAAAATTCCAATTCTTTGGATTTGGAGCTCTTATGGTCCCTCTGAACAAACAAGCAGAAAAAATAAAACAATATAAATTTAATTTTATATCATATCTGATACGTCAGGTCACACAGCTCAAATTTATCTTTTTTCCTGAACTAATCAAAATATTCTAAGACAAAAGAAGAATACAAGAAAAGTGTTTTTCCATTCCATCGCTCTGGAAACGGCTGACAGACTCATGTTTTAAATATGATGCAATCGGCTTTAAAGGGTTAAGAAAGAAAAAAGATTCTTGTTTCTGTCTTTAAAGCAAAATAATATTATCAAGAACATTTTTCAATAGGAAAATAATCTTAGTTAAAAAGAGTGACCAGAATTTTGTTCTTCAATTAAGAATTCTTGATAAGACTATTTTCTTACCCCATAGGCAGATTTCTTAGTCTATTTAAAGAAACTGTCATAAATGTGGACTTATTTCTAAGAGGTCTGTTTGCAGTGGATATGGATTTACTCAAATCTTTTCCTGCTAATTTAAACCCACATCACTGGTTAACCACAAACAGGTTTTATTTTTACATAAAAATAATTTTACACAAAATTGACTAAATCCTCATTAGAAAACTTTGAAAAAGTAGTGACAGAGATAAAATGAAATGTGACAAGATGAAAAATTCCTTTTGTTGAAGAGTAACTGTTGTCCGGGTAACAGGGGTTTTGGTCTGTCTTTCTGCAGCATGTGAACATTGTCTATGTTCTTGCACTCAAGGTGCAATTTCAACAAAAACCTGGAAAAAACCAAACCCCTCCAGTGTTACACACTACCTGCAAATGAAATGAAATGCAAAGCTGCGCGTACTGACGTTCTCTTTGTACCCTGTCCTTTTTCAGAATCAGAAAAACAACATCCTGCTCGTAAGAACAATCAGGAGTCTCCTTACCAGGTGAGCTGAAAAACAAGTTTGGATTCAGCCTTCATAAAAAAGGACAGAATTTCTGAGCGACTGTTTTTTTTTCTACGTTTTTTCCATTCTACCTGCAGAGTTTGAAACACGGGACAAAAGATGAGTACGATTTACTTCAAACCAAAAGATAAAGAGTAAAAAGGCTCTGCTCTGATGGTCATCAAACTAACCTCCAACATCTAGAGAAAGCTGGGATTTACCTGCTGCAATGCCGACTAAAATAGTTGCAAACAGCTGTTGCTGATGCCTGTGAGATTGTGCTTCGTAGAAACCTATTGCTAGTCTTCTTCATACTGCAGCATATCAGTGTTTTAGCCTTTTCTATGCTTTGTTAAAAACATATTTCAATGTGCATATTCCATCATTGTTCTGTCTTTGGCTTATTTGTTGTAAAAATGACCAAAGTAGTTGATCTTATGGAAAAATAATCATCTGAAAACATAGTTTTTTTCCTTAACTTTTATTAAAATTAGAAGCATCAACTGATAAAACATTTTTTATAAAACATTTTCAAGTGACTTTAACCTGAGAGTTATAACAGAAAAAAATTGACTTGTCTTTAAAGTTTTTTTTTTTTATTGAACTGTGTTGTCGGCAAACATGGTGTAACTTAGCAGCTAATGTGTTCATTTTGTGAAGAAAATGCAATAAAAAGTTCCATTTAAGACCAACCGCCATGACGGTAGTTTTTTGTTTGTTTTTACTATATTCTTGTAGCATGTTTCTCATGATGGAGGACATACATAAAAAAATTAAGAATAACATTACATTTCTGAGTTTTTCACTATTCTAATCATCGTGAATCAGGCGCAGACAAAAATGGCCGTTTGAAAAGAGTTTATTTGACATCATAAGCTCCCTGCTTTGCTCCATTCTGATACATCCACTTACAAATACATCCACAAATATCTTTGTTTTCCTCGTCTGAGCTGGAATCTGGATCAAAACTGTACGGCGGCATAGCCGTACTGCTCGGCATTTTTGTTCAGAGCACGTTTACAGATCTTAGTTGTAGGTGACTGAAAGGGGGGGGTGGGGTTGAAATTCTAATGAACTCGTGCTGTCCTGCAGAAACTGTCCAACATTTGGGCTAAAAACACCATCATCATAATTAAAAGACCACTGGAAACGCTTTTACAACAGATCAAAAGAGGGTCGAGCCGGACTTTTATTTGAACCTCCTTAAGTCATCACACAAACACATTTTATGTTCAGATTTTTCACAGCCAAAATCATCTTAAACTTTGTACACGTGAGCTTAGCAGAGCTTATTTAGGTAGCCTCAGATGGCGTTTACTATTCCTTTTTTTAGAGGTGTTGCTCTCAGAAAGCCGCTTTCTGTAAAACACAGGTTAGCTTAGCAGTTTCCTCTGAGCCAACCACAAGCCTAAATACTTTGTACAGACAAAACCAACAAAGGTTTTTCAGTCTGAATGCACAGCACTAATAAGAAAAAACCCTCACATGTATCAGCGCTAACATCTCAAACAAGCAAGGTGGTAGATGTAGGGTGATATGGGCTTGCTAGCCACAAGTCTCTGGTAAAATTGTATCTCAGTCGCTAGTTGGAAGCCATCTGTGCAACTGGAGTGGATTAAATCCTGCGACAAGATGATCGCTTGAACTACAGCAAACGACTGAAACACAGAAAGAATTCAGGTGGTATTTAAAGTCTGGACCCAAACCCAAGTGTGATGCCTCACGTGGAGTTAGTGAAGGGGCGGGACTGTGGGTCAGATCTGCCTTTGGGCCCCTGGATGGTTAGCTTGTTCAGGGACAAAACAAACATGAAATGAGATTCAATTCAAAACTTCAAGGCTTGTTTGGGGCTGCACGGTGGAGCAGTGTTTAGCGCTTTTCCCTCAGAGTGACAAAGTCCTGGTTCAAATCCCAGCTGAGTTTGAATCTTCTCCTCATGCATCAGTGGGTTTTCTCCGGCTTCTTCCCAAAATCCCAAAAACAGACTTCCTAGGTTTATTGGCGACCCTAAATTCCCCCGAGGTGTGGATGAGTGCCTTTCAACAGACTGTTTTCCCTACAGTGACAGGGATAGGCTCTAGCAACTCCATGACCTCGAAAGGGGTCATCTGAAGATGAACGGATGAACGGAGTTTGTTCTCCCACTTCATTAAAAAAATACATGCTATTCTCCCAGTATTTCACTGCCATCCCAAATGAGGGAAAAATAATGAGACCTCAGAATGCAGAGGTACGATAAATGTTTCTTTCTAAAGCACCTTTCTCAGATAAAAAGCATGAAGTGCTTCACAACAGTGAGAAACACATGAAATTACAACAAATCATGACAGACTAAAAGATGAAGTCACAGTAAAAGACAAACGTAGATGAACTACAAGTTCTTCTGAATAAAACCATCTTGATCTGACTTTTAAAACTGTCAATGGAGTCGAGCTGTCGTGACAGAGGGAGGACGCACCAGAGACGAGGAGTGACAGCTTAAAAGGAAAGCTCTCCTTTGGTTTTCAACAGCTTTTTGAACATTTTAAAAGTTTTTAGTTTGAAGGTCTCAGGGGTCAGCAACGTACACAAGAGTCTGTCCACGCGAGGCTCTGAAAGGGAGAAATGACATTGTAACTGCAGCCAGTTCTGAAGATCTTTTATCAAAACAGAAATAAAGTCGACATTACTAATTTAAACGAGAGGAAATAACAACATGAATCATCCCAGCGCTACACAACGTTTACGACAAACATGGAAAATGTACGAAAACAGAGCAGTGATGCAAAGAACGAGCTGATTTCGTCACAGGCTTCCAGTACACCAAATACTTTGATCAAATCCTCGTCTTTGCCTTTTCAGAAACAACCTCCTGTTGTTTTGCTTGCAGAATAAAGCATGAAACAACAACGAGAACCTCCACGACGGCCAGCCCACAAACACGCTCTGACTCCAGGTCACGTGCTGACTTGAGTGCAGTGTGTGCGTCTGTGCACGGGTGTTCGTGCGCTCGGCAGATGTGCAGATGTAGGTCTGTGTGTGGAGGCGGTTTAACTTAAAGCAGCTAAAGAGACGAATGCATCTCCTACCCCCCACTTCACCTCTGCTCTCATCTTCTTCTCTCAGCAGATGCAGAGGAAGATAGCCGAGCATGAGCGTGTGGGAGTCTGTTCACAAAATCTCTCAGCTTTTGCTACTTTTACCCAAACGTCAGTCATTGTTAATGAGGTAATGCGGCGCCTCATCTGTCTGGGTTTTTTCTGTTTCCCGCCTCTCTGAATGTGCTCAGTCACTGCTGGGGAAACAGCAAAAACATGACGGAGCTGAATTTCCACTGCATGTCTGACGGTTAATTATACGTCCATGCAGGGAAACGTGAAGCTTTGTTTCCAACAGAAAATCGAGTGTGATCCGGGTGGCGAGCGTGCTCTTGAGCTGTGCGAGACGGATGTGAGCTGCGGGTTTGAGGCTCTTTCAAGCATGCGGTTGTGGGCCTGCAGAGGCAGCAGTTTAGAGCTGTGCACAAAGACACACATCCAAAGACAGCAGACAGTTTTATTAGAAACGAAAACAACTTTTTAAAAAGTAAAAGAAAAAAGACACAAAAATACATCACTTTACATCTATTAAAAAATATTGTTTTTTTCACATAAGTTTGACAAACAAATTGAGATCATGCACCAAAGTGAAATCCAGATCTGAACTGTGAGTATTAGTTTGATCTATTCAGTTTTGACTTTGAACCATATTATATAAAAAAGGAGCATTGTTTCTTACAGTAGTTGGGTTTTTGCGGCTAGTTTGGTGTTTTGCATCATTCAGGTGCACGTTTTACAAAAAGTAGCAATAAAAAGGAAGCTGAATGACACTAAATATTGCAAAATTTGTACACCAGTCCTTGATGCTGCCAAACAATAAGTGCTGGATAAAAAAAAATGTACAAAAACCTAGATTCTTTATTTCTAAACTATATACACAATAGAAAAAGGATGCATAAAAGATTGAAAGATAAATATAGTTTGTTGTAACTCCTCTGCTTATCTGTTGCAAGAAAAACCACCACTTGGCTCTGCATTTTCCTGCCTTTCATTCCCCGGCCATGTTTTTAAACGCTAAAGAGAAGCATCTTCTTCAAAATGAACCGTTTGCTTTTTTTGTCCTGTACGGTGGCCCTAAAGTTCAAATCCCACCAATAAATCAATCAACGCCAAATGATATTAGAGATCACGATGACAATTAAAAGAACAAATACTAAAAAGAAACATTACATTTTAGAAATCAAAACAAAATTCCTGAAACCAAAGAAATTAAACTAAATGAAAATAAAATGTTTCAGAAAATAAAGGTTTTTTCCAGAAATCCATGAGAAAAGGAGGTATTATGGGACATCACTGATTGGATGATGATGATATCCAGTATCACTTCAAACTAAATAACTTTCAGGTGAAACAAAATCAGCGATGTCCCCTAGTACCAACCTTTTCTGATGTGTTATTATGTTTGGTTTTTAAACATTTCATTTTGATTTTTAAAACGTCATGTTTATGTTTGCATTCTTTGTTTTTTGCTTGTTTAGTTGTCCTTGTGATCTTGAACATGTTTTGTGTTGAGATGTTGAAACGCTTTGGTTTGCATCGTGTGTGAAGGATAAAAACACACCGGCGTGATGGATACTGTGTTGAAAATCAGCTGAGCTTTAGTGAAAAGTTTTTCGGCTCATACTGAACTCTCAAAGACCAGTTTGACTTGACGTAAAATAATTTGCGTTGCAGAACAGGGACGGAGTTCCTGACATAAAGACACGCAAAGAATGCTGGGAGTAATATTTGGGAGGCCCCAGAAACCGCAGTCGCCCTCACGGTCTTTGAATGCAGCAGAGAAATGAGAAATCTGAAACAGAAGAAAAGCCTCAGCTCCACAGCTCTGTGAAGGCCTGTTGCATCTTTGGGGAACGGCTGCCGGCATCATGAGCCTTCAGACCAAACGTTGCCTCCATCCGGCAGCTCCTTATCCCGTTTGGTGCACCTTGGAGTAAATATCGATTGAGCGAGTCTGATGGTTCAGTTTCTGCAAAATAAACACGGAACAGTTAAAGGAAGTGCTGCTGCATAGCTATAAAAGTTCAACTAATCTGTTTGTATTTTCTGTTAGAATAGAACTCATCAAACTCATTCGTTTAGAGTTCAGATGAATCCCTTCTGACGGGATGTCATTAAAGACAGAGAAAGACTTCCACCATGAGAGGAAAATGAACGTACTTCATATGTTGTGTCTGAGGAGAAAGCTTGATTTCGCTGCCTTCCACCGGGGTGCTGGGGATGTGCTGGAGATGTGAACAAACGGTATCATCACTGGAAAAGCTCTTAAACCAAAGTCATGCATGTCTGACGGAACAAAAACAACTAAAGTTACTGGTGCTCTGTTGAGCCTGTCCATCCACGGTCTTCTTCTTGGTGCATTTGTAGATGATTGTCATCAGAATCGTCGTCATAACCACGTCTCCAACGATGGCCCCCCCTAACAGCCATCCCTCCAGCTCAAAGCAGTTGTCACATCCTAGAAGACGAGGATCGACCCAAAAACTGGGGTTAGATCAGCAGCAAGCGCACGTGTCACAAAGAAAATCTCTCATTTTTTAAATATAGTGTCTAATTAAAAACAAGTTCAATGCAAAATGACCAAAATGCAGGTAAGTTAGAATAAAATCAAACATAGTGGGTTTACTTACCTTTGCCTTTCACATAAAAGAAGTATTTCTTATTACCAGTGGTTTCACAGTAAGTCCTAAAAGGTTTGTTGTATGTAAATTCATAAGTGGGATTCCCATTATTGCTTATTTTAGATTCCCAATTATCAGATCCTGATGGACAGGTCAGTGTGACGGTATTTTGCTTGAATTGTATGTCCCCCTCAGAGTCTAGGAAAGAAACAAAGTGACCTCAGTTTTAGGCATTTCAAACTCTTTTTAAAGGAATTTTCTCCAGAAATCTCGTGGAAAAGCGAGCTGGTATCGTATACCTAATGCACTGCAAACATTTGAATGATTGAAATGCTTCTATAGACAAACAATTCAGGCTGAAAATATGATGGAAAGACAATAAAGACAATAAAGAGTTTGGAAACATGTTGAGTCTTATAAGGACTGGAACATGCCGGAGTAGAGATGTCTAAGTCAGCATTTTTAAAGCGTTAATCATCAAATTAGTTTTAAGAATCTGAAAGAAAAGAGCGAACAGTTTACAGATTTACCTCCTTGGGCTTTCATGGTGATGGCACACATCAGGAGGACGAGAAGCACGGTTTGAACTCCCATCATGGTGCACGTTCTCCAAACCTTCCTCTGAGTTTGTCCTTTTCAGATCTGTCTTTTGGGGGGGTTTCAATCCTGAAATGTTGCGTCCAGATAAAAGCGCTCTCATGAGGGGGATAGTGAGGAAAAGATGGACGTCTTCTGAGCTTCTGACTCCTCGTCTGAGACTCTCACCCACTGAGCCTTACAGGAAGTGTTTTTTTTCTTCCTCTTCAAGATGAATTCACAGTTGAACCTCAAAATGGAGGTGAGATGACAGCTTTTAAACATGTAAGAATTTGAGAAAAGCAACTGCTTTGACTGCAGATTTTACAACAACTGTAGTGACAATAAACCAAAATTGTGTGAATTGATGTTTTATGAGTACAATACGATTTGTATTGCTTTAAATGTACTGTATGGCACTAAAACAGGATGTTATGATTATAAAACTGAGCTGTTGAGAACACATATAGGTATAGATTAACAGGAGTGACAGTTCTCCAAACCCAAGTGACGCTTAGTTTCACTTTTTGTGTTTTTTTTTGCCAAAGCCTTTCTAGCCGCGGTTCCATTGGACACGTTGATTCTTATTTTCCATTAATTCAGAAGGTTTTCATTTTTTTTTCTATTTGAAGGGTTTGGTCACTAGAATGTGGTGGACAGACTTCATCTCCTCATTGGTTCATTGTCAGCACTGCTGAATCTGTCAGATGTTTGAAGCCACATTTACTGAGAGACTTTGCAAATGGCCTCAGTTTTGTGTGTGTTTTGACAAGCGTTTTAAAAATGTATGATTCTTATGAAATCATACACGTTTCATGGATGTGATTCAATCAAAAAGGTTTTGGGCAAAGAAGAAGCATCTTAGTGGTTTTGCAGATACTGTGAGGAATCAACTTAATAAACACACATTTCAATTTCAAAGATTCATGCAATAAACTAAAGACCATAAAAAGCTGTTCCAACAGATTCAGTTCATGATTTGTCTTTAGTCAAACAATCTTTGAATGAGGAACTCTCTCTCCGATGGCTAAAGCTGTGGATTCTCAGTCTGCTGTTTCATGTTGAAGGCTGTAGGTCCATTATGACATGTTTTCAATCGCCCAGCCTCTGTGCTCTTGGCATGAATGACGCACACTTTCCTATAGTGCATGTTGCCATGTCTGTGGCAAAAAAGGAGAATTGAGCAACAAAAGAGCTGCTCTGCCTCCAAGTGGCTCAAGTCAGAAAAGCGCTGCTGTAGAAACAAAGGACGAAACACTTTTTAATCTACATTTTTAGAAAGATAACCCTGCTGTCAATTTCTTCTACCGTTTTTGACTCCACAAAATGGATCGTTTTTACGCACAAGTTTTCCTTTGTTTCAACATTAAAACCCCGCTTTAGTACAAAGAAAGAATCAACCAAAATATTTCCATATTTTCTGAATTTGTGCTACTGAACTCCAGACTGCATCAAACCAAACTCGTGGAAGTTAATTTTCACATTTTGCCAAATCCAAACTCCAGCGCTGAAATGATGCGTAATCTCCTCCAAGAGTCCACATGTCTATTTGGGGTAACATTGCGCAGCAGCTTGTGTGGCGCTGGGCGAGGAGCAGCAGAACAGGTTGGATGACCTAACGAAATTAAGTCTTTCCTCCAATCTGCAGGACGGCCAGGAAAGTATGACTTTGTTACTCCGCCTCACTTTGTGGTGGGAGGGCGCTGAAAAGCAGAGTTTTAGGATAGCTTTTGGGGACGAGTGTGTGAAGAGGAAAAGGTGGAGGGACGGACCCACGCGGACTTTTTGTGCTCATCTCTGATTCTAAGGGCTTCTGTTTTCCCTGTCACGTCTGTGGAACAACGGCGCGGCGCGTTAACTCCAACTCCTGCTCCAGCTGACACTCATCCAATGTGCGCAAACGGGCTTCATGTTCTGGCCGTCCTGTTTGGACTCGCAGCTTCAGGTGAGAGCCCGGACTGGGCAGAGATTTAGGTCCAAAAAGAGGTTCCGCGCAGCTGTGATTTATCCAAACTCGCGCTGTTCTTACATGTTGGTGTTTTAAAGCTGTGGATGAGGGATTACGCGGCGTTCAGTCTGTAAAAGTTTACGATGAGGAGACATAACAGGAAAGCATCAACAATAACGACGCTTCCAAGTAAAGAGAGACCCTGATTGTTTTAATGGAAGAGCCCCACAGAGACCTGTAACCCCCCATCTCAGAGCGCGCTCGTGCGTCATCGGGAAGTGGTGAGTTTTGGCACAGCCGGTCGTCATTCTTAAGAGTTAACGAAGTCACCGTTTTGGATGCTGGTTCCATTGTCTGTCAAGGAAACATCCTTTCCTGCTCCTTACCGCGCATCCATGGGCGCGCATACAGCTTCCCGGTGGTGGGGGGTCCAGGAAACGTCAGGGGACATTTCCCAACCAACAAGGGAGTAAACACTTAACCCATCAGTCTGCCCGGACTGGCCGGACTGTATGATTCACCTCGTTCCACCTTGAAGTAATCTCTTCCCACCTCAGTCAAGTGGATTACATCCATTGAACGTTTCCATCCGTGGCAGCAGCGCCTCGTGGCTTCAGAGTCCAGCTGCTTATGGCAGCATGTGACTGCAGATCTGCCAAAACGTTTGTGTAATATTTGGAAAAGATCAAAATAGCTTGAAGAAAAGATTTGCAGCAGTTATGTTGTTTTAGCAATCCTAATCTCAAAAGCAACCAAAAGAGAATCTACTAAGCACAAAATTCTTTACTTTTTCTGCTGTATTTGACAATAAGTGATCATATTTATACCACATGCGCAGCTTTGATGGTCCTTTTCTTTCTCGTGTTTGGGTTTCATCCACGCAGGTTTGTTTTGACTCAGAGTTCTTGCACGCTGGACCTCTTTATTCCACATAGCAAACAACACCAATCTGATCATTAGAGCCTTTTTCATGCATTTAAAAATGATATCGAGATCCTTTTTAATCACCTGCACTCTTCCTAACTTCCCTCCGGTAACTTAAATCATCTCACTGCAGTGCAAAAAGTCCTACGAAAGTACAAAGACTTGTTTCAAGAAAAAGGATTTATTTTTAAAAATGTTACTGCAAATAACCAAATAAACAATCTATCAAAGACAGTTTTCAGTAGTAAAATAATCTCAGTTTAAGAAAACATGCTTTAATGACTGGAATCTTTTTTTTCTTTCAGTAAGAATTCTTGCTTAGATTATTTTCTCTCTCGACTGGCAGATTTGTTTTTTACTTATTTAAAGAAAATCTTCAAATATTATGAATTTTTGACTTTTTTTGTGTGTTCTTTGAGTCACCTCATGACGCCTTTTCTCCTGTTTTCTTCTAGTGCAGAGAAGAAACTGTTGTCAAATGTGAACTGCAGTTGTTTATTAGCCATGCACTCTTTAAATGCTGGTGTATGAATGTGTGTTTGGATAAACTCCAATAGAAACTCCTTCAGCACAAGTCCTTTTTACATGTTTAGAACATTTTTGGTGTCATGGAATTCCAGACAAACCTCTAAAATAAATTTCTCCTCCATGATCCTTTTTCAAGTTGACCCTTTTGTACCGAATGTTTTGTACATAGAGCCCAAAAACAGACTGAAAAGCTTGCGTAATGACGCATGAATGCAAAAGTTGTGACTGCGGAAGCTGAAATTGTGTGTAAACATGCCTTTACATAGACTTTTCATTGGAAGTTGCCACTTGAACGTGCGTTCCTGAGCCCGGTGTGAACATAGCCTTAAACTAAGTGACACTTAAACTGTTATCATTGACAGTTTTGAGACCAAACGTCTCTCCAAAGTGTATGTTGGTAAGAAAATGTTTGTACAAATGGATAAGATCTCTTTGTTGCTCTGTTGTTGGGTCACTCGGCATAACAAAGCTCAGACAGCTGGGCAGTTGTAATTGTATCAAGTTGCATAGTTCCTCCCTGTGTTGGCCTGTGGTTTCACCTCTTTAAGCTCCTTTCTGCTCCTTTTCTCCTGAAAAAACGGATGCATGTTACTTTTCTCATGAAGAGAGAGTCACAGAGCTCTGGAGCTGACATGTGGCTGCCTGTCCCGACTTACAGGTTTAGCACATATTATTGTGTACAGATGATGACAGATTACCAGGCGCTCAAACGGCTTGTTTAGGCTTCAGGTCCGTCAGGTTCACCGTGCGGGGAGCCGGACTTGTGTCTGTTTATTGGGATCCAGCCGTAGTAGCTCTTTAATCTCTTTTCATTACCAGGTCAACATCAGAAAACCCGTCTGTGGTTTCTGACCTGCTGCTTTTTGTTGACATACCTGTGAAGACGCCTGTCTATTGTGTGGAGTAAGGGTTACAGGGTGTGTTGAGCTGCCAAGCCTCAACACAGACGGTTTACATGAGGCACATCTGCGAGGTGATTAATGCTCAGGATTGAGCTCGGATCCAAACATGGCCTGGAAGGTTCTCTGTCATTTAATAGCGAGCATCTGCGCTGGCAGGCTTATCTGGCACGCCTGCGGACACGCAAACAAACCGACTCCGCTTATCTGCATCTCAGACGAGGGCAAATACACATTTTTCTGCTGACATCCAGTCGTTTGAGAAACTCCTCCCTTGCAGTGTCTCCTTATGCCAGTTCCCACAAGTGTTAGGAGTCAATCAGATTACCAATGAGACACCAGCAATCTGATTACATAAGTAACGGTCTTCATTTGAGCTGTGGAAAAAAACTAAAGACGAGTTTCTGTCTCAAATTCATGCTAAAGAATCAACAACCGCACTCTCCCAGACAAATCTGTTAATGTCTGACAAAATAATTCAACAAATGTCAAAGAAAACAGGAAAAAGAAAACGGCAAACTTGGTTACAGCCGTAATAGGTCATAGAAAAATAAAGATATTTAATTTCAACAGACGATCATAAAGTTGTCTGTCACAGAACTTTAAAGTAAAAACACAGGTGGACATTTCATCTGTTGGAACTTTACTTTTTCTGCTTTTATCTTTTTTTTTATGTCCACACCTTGCAGAAGACGGGGAAAAAAAAACATTGCGTGACTCCTCCCCCCTGGAGCTCCACAGGAAGTACCTGCTGGATCTATGAAGCCAAAATCCAACAGACTTCAATAGAGAACTAAACAGCTACAAGTCAATATCTCTGTCAGAATAACCATTTTTACTCTGCATGCTCTTGAGAACACTCGTTTATTTTTTAGGATGTTTTTTTAGCACAAGTTATTTAAGTTATAAACTGACCAATCAGATGTCTCAATAAACGTCTGCTGTCTCAAGTCGAATGTTCAAGGCGTTTGATTGACAGATTTCTGCCTTAAGGGAAAGGGGTGTGGCCTTCCAACAAGCTCACTCCTGATTGGCAAGAGAGGTTACCATAGAAACGACGACTCAGACCGACTCAAACCAATCTCTGCTTACTAATAAGGACTGGCTCCAACATGGCGACGCTCATATTACTGTAATTTAACAGGTATTACATTTTAATAAGAAATGAAGACAATATTTAACATTCTTCCTAAAGGCTGTTACACAAAAATGTTACACAGACCCAGCCTGGCAGAGGTTATGTTTAGAGAAGAGCTGGCACTGTGGGAGGAGACGCGAACATACACCTACATCTGTGTGGTAGTCTGCTCTCTGTCTGGCTGCTGATACTTTTACAGCTTTCAGTAAGTGAGATGAACGGTGCTGTGGCAGATTGCATGTTTCTTATTTTAAGCTTATCTCGGAAGACGTTTTATTCAAAAGTTTTCTTCGGTTCAGTGCAGCAGAGTCTGTTTTACAGCTGCACACGTCGGTTCTGTTACTTCAAAAACTTTTATATTGCATATAAGGTGCGATATAGGTTAGAAGTGCTGTGCTTCTTATGGTGCATTCACACCATGCTTGGAGAAGCGGCTTCAAGCCACCCCTCTCAGTGAAGTGTCTATGTGGACGCGCACATGCACGTTTCAGGCACCAGGTCGTTTATAAATCGGAATAGAGCTGTGAAAGAAAACTCTGGGGCAAGATTCACCACCACTGACGTTTTGCACCAAGTCTCTTCCAGCTCTGAGTACATGCGCCAGTATCAGGTAGCGACTGTCCATTTGCTAAAAGAGCGTTCAAGAAGTCCCGTTTTGGCGTGTTTGTGAATGCACATCACATGCTCAGTGTGTACGTAGCATCAAAGAACTGAGCAGGTTGTTGCTAGCATGTTAGCATGATGCTGTGAGTTCATGTAAACATGTGGAAACAAAAAGATTGGATTTGATCACTTCCTAGACCTCACACACACACACACACACACACACACACACACACACACACACACACACACACACACACACGTACACACACACATTAAAAAAACTCAACTAACACAACTCTAAAGGTGCATTCACATCGAACGCGATTCGCGCTGTGAATTTGCTGCTCGCCACGTGGCTGAAAACGTGTTCCTTAAGCTCACCGCCTCGTTTGCGTGTGGGAGGAGCTAGCAGCTCATCTTGTTGATCACTACATGATACTTTGTCTGGATTTCATTTACAATGCATGGAAGACACGGATGATTTTAGAGATCTGCTTTTTTCTTTTTCAAAGAGCTTTTCATAAACATTGGGATCACGTCTCCATGTAGATCACGGCCATCAAAAATGAATTAACGAATATAAAAACCATCTACCAATTAAAAAAACGTAATAGTCAGTGATCAAAAAGCAAACAGTCCTCGCTATGAATCTGTGTTTGTGGCCACAGCGCTTTGTCCTGCGCTCGTAAAACTACCACTACAGATGTAATCTGAGTATTGTTGTGTTTTACTTTTTATATACATATTTTATTAAGCATAAAGAAGAAATCCCCTATGAAGATCTTTTTAAAACCAACAAGACATTTTAAACTAAAGGTTTTCATAGACTACATTTATTACATTTATTTATTTCAGGCGATCCGATCCACTGTATTGGATCAACTCAACATGCTCAAAGTTGAGTCCCTGATTGGTTGACACAGACGTGGCGACCTCCCCAGAGTTGAGATGTTTTTTTTTACTTTGGCTCACCGTGCTCGCCGCTGAATTTGCGCTGCGTTGCTTGATTTTCACTGTTTCCATACTTTCCCGCCGCTTCGGCTGCTCAATTCACACAGCAGGACCTCACTTCACATTTAAACCATTGACTTTAGATTGGAACTGGACGCCTGTGCCACGCGAATCGCGTTCGGTGTGTAAGCATCTTAAGAAGAATTCCTACTGTAATGAACTCCTGCTGCTCTCTAGAAACTATGTCCTAGAAAACGACATTATTAAAAGAACACCTTTTAAAATTGCTCAAAATCTAATCAGAGTGGGTTTTAAAGATCATTTTATGATTAAAGAAAAATATAATAACGGAATTAATGAGCAACTGAAACACTGTTTTTATTTTTATTGTAGCCATCAATCCATTAAAAAAAGGCCACATGAGTCTTTAAAGGCTGTTGAAGTAGAGAAAGGAAATGTGTCTCCTCTACAATTGCATTTCTCCTCTGTGTAAATATTGTCATTCGCCTGCTTCATCATGTGCTCTCAGGAGCAAAGGTGGAAGTCCCACTGGGAACAGATCCACTCTGACTCATCCTGCGGCTGCACTTGAACTGCAAGTGTCTGTAATTTCCCAGTAAATGTGAGAGTTACCTGTCTTAACAGTGTTCAGGATCGAAGCCCAGGCACCCCCCCTTCCCTCTGCAGGAGTGTGTAATCCCCATGTGGAGTTGTTGAGTCAGCCGTGCGCTGTGTGAGTGGAAGAGGTTTGATGGATTAAACTCTTATCCCTGCTCACCACTTCATGTTTTCTCTGGACACTGTCGCCAGATGAATTACAATTGGCTTGGAGGGAGCGAGCAGCAGGGGAGGCAGGGACAGGAAGGGACAGGAAGGGGGCTCAAACGGAGATTAATGCTCAGTCCCCATTTAGACTGACCTTTAGCATGCAAACGATCACTGAGGTCCATGCCATGACAAAGGGCAAGAATATTAGGCACAGCGGAAAACTGAGTGATGTTTTCTTTGTAACTCTAGCTTAGTGTATCTCGATATGGTTACATTTCCAACAGCCAGGGTTTGCTGATGATTCCACACTTCAGCTTTACTTGGTGTGGATTTGCAGTGATGTACAAACTAAGGGTCCAAAGACAGTCTCAGGATGGAGCATGTGAGATAAAATCCTTAAAGCAAGTCCAGCATTAAAAATTTATGCAAAAAAAAATAGTCAATATAGTTAAAAAAACTAAACAAAACCAGACTGAATGGTAGGAAAAAGGAGGAGATCAAAATGATGCAGAGGTGGAAATCTGTTCCAGGAAAACTCAACAATCTGAGGGAAAAAAGCCATAATATTTGGAAAAAATGGTTTATCCTATAGAAAGAAACAACCAAATTGTACAAAAATGTCATAAAGCAGAAAGGCAAATTTAACAGAGCAGGATTAAAGAGAAACAAAATTATCCAAACAAAAAAAAAAAAACTGTAGAAAGTACTAAAAAAAACTTTTTTCTCCACAAAAAAAGTTGTATAAGCAGAACGTTCCATTTTGGTTGGTAATCATACTTTCCTAAAGTCTAATCTATACAGCATGTCATTATCACAGTTTAGCCTAAAATTAATCCAGGAGTTTTTCATACCTTCAGAGTCTTAGAAAAAGGAATTTCTTTCTAAAGAAATTGTAGAAGGGTCACGTAGAGTTTTACATGTTTTCCAGATTCCGCCTTGTTACCAATGAGCGCTGACAGAGGCCGTGTCTGCAAGGTAACCCAAGGGGCTCCTGTCTGACAAGTTCAAAATAACTTGTTTATGACATTATCCTGACATGAACTTGTGTTTTATGAAAAACTATCTTTGAGACTAAATTTACATCCAGCTTCTTCACAGAAAGTTTTATTTTTTGAACAAGTTTCCTTAAAGAAAGTTACCCTGATTATGATGCTTTTTTAAAGAGGCAGTATCACTTTAAGAGATACCTGCAAATATGATGATCAACACACTATGAAGAGATCTCCTAGAAAAGCAGGTATTTCCCAGCATTTGTGTTTAAGATTATGTTTATTTGTTCTGAAGTGTCATACCTGCACGTGTAAATGAAGCACAGAACACAAAGATCAAGATGGAAGACCCAGAGTTGCGGTGGGTATCCACGACAACCTGGTTTCTCTTTGACAAAGACTTTTTAGTTCATTTTTCAAAGCTAATGTTTCCCTCAACCCCTGCGATGGACTGACAACCTGTTCAGGACTGTAGCTGGGTGGCAACCCGTGACCCCGAAGGGATTCGGCGATTCAGAAGATGGATTGATTGATGGATGGATGCTTTGGCATTCATCACCTACTGTAAAACAGACTGGCTGAAGCTTTGAAATGATCAGGATGTCACCATGTTGCCATTGGCTGTTTGGTGCCAGATTATAAGAACTGGACTGAGTGACCCCTCCCCCTTTGAGTTCCAAACAGGAATCACCTGCTGGCTCCAAGAAGCTAAAAACCCATAGACTTCTTTAGAGAAATAGACAGCTATTACTCAATCATTCTATTGGTCAGAATAACCATTCTTGCTCTGATGCATGTCACTCGAGCCCGCTTTCAAGTCGTGGGGGTGTGGCCTTCCAACAAACTCACTCCTGATGGGCGAGCGTGGTTGCCATAGAAACACTGACTCAGACCGACTTGGACCATCCACTGCTTACCAACATCCTTTGGCTCTAAAATGGTGGCGTGAAAAAAATGGCGATTTTATTTCATTGGAACCGGAAGCAAGCCATTTTTGAAAGTGACCTCGCACTCACTCGGTCCATTTCTCATATTCAGTCAATTTTTGGTGTGTAGTTCTTTTCATAGAATGTGATGATGATCAAAAATATGTAGACCAGGATTTGATAGTGATTGCAATTCTGAAGTCAATTAGTCAGTTAACACATCTGTGCACACCCCGTCTATCTTCCAACCATCTTCATGGTTTCCAAGGTCACTGTGTTGCTGGAGCCTATGCTAGTTACTGTCAGGCGAAGGGGGAGAACATCCAGGATGGGTCGCCAGTCCATTGTAGCCGGAGCTTTGCCGCCGGCATAATGGTTGAATTCAGTTGAAAACGGTTGAAAGCTCTCTATAAATCACATCTCCTGTTTTAAAGGGCCATGCTGTTTTATTCATTTGGGAATGACAAAACTTGAGCAGAACAAAATATCCAAAACACAGAAACTTAAAATAAAAAGTAATGGGAGGCAGACCTTTGCCTGTGCATACAGTTGTTTTTGGGCAAATGTTCATGTGCTCGCTGTAACTAGAGGGAAAGATGTGTACATAAACCGAACAATAGGGTTTGCACTCAACAGACTACTGTTATGTTAGCCATTACACCACTCAACACTCACCGTTGTCTGTTTGGCCTCCTCTGTGAACACACCGTTACCTGAACCTGCTTTTCCCAGCCTCTCATGAAGGACAAGCCTTGTTACAAACAGAGAAACCTATACTTGCCTTGTGCAAACTCTTACAAAGAGGAGAAGCAACACTTTGTAATGGACTGAGCGTGTTTGCCTCATTCTGAGTCTTTCCTCCTAAACCGGCGCAGCAGAGAACAGAGTTTCCTGTGGTGATCTCTTTGTTTTCTGGACCATAATGACTTGAGGAAAGGGACAGACACAGTCTTGAAAATAACATGGTTAAACCAATTTCCACTGGGAGTTGTGCTCGCTGCTTGCTTCCTCCAGCAATTCTTTCGGTGCAATCTCACATACTCTGCTGAAAAGCTGCAACTGAGATTAAAGTTTATACGCTGACGCATTTGTTATGCAGTGACTGATTCCTGGGAGCTGAACACAATAACACCTTGAATCTTCACATTTTGTCTTCCACTATCTGGATGCTGCTGTATTTTGCTTTAAACAGCTTCTGCAATCTGTAGCTTGGCAGTATCTGCAGTGTAAAACCCTTAGTTTCATCAGACGTATTTCAGATTTAGTTTTGAAGACCCAATCAGATAAAAAATGGGTTTTTTTTCTGTGTGTTCTTGTGGTATAGTTGGTGGTAATGATTGATGACATTTATAAAGAAAATTGTGTTTCTGAATATTTCATAATGCAAATCATTGTGAATCAGGAGCAGATGCACAAATGCAGTTTGAAAAGGACCTTATTTGTGCCAAAAGCTCACCGCTCCACATAAACAGAGAGCTCTCAGTTTTTCTAAAATTTTGGCTTAAAAACAGCTTAATCATAATTAATAGTCCACTGGGAACGCTTTGAAAATAAATCAAAAGATGATTGGAGTGGGTTCTTACATCTTTTATAACAATGGTGGAAACATGTGTTTGGTGACCTGAAAAAAATCTACCCAGCTTGGTTCTGCAGGGCCTATTTCTTCTTAAAATAAGTCTTTTTTTATTGGTACAACCAATGTTCTACTGCAGCTTGAATTGGTTGACCGTTTTTGAAGTGGGATCCACTGCTTCTCAGTGCACACAGACCAATGGGGGGAGCATTGTAAACATTTAAACTTATCAGATTTATCTAAACCCTGCATTTGCATCTGAACAGTAAGCCCACTAAAGAACATTATGATTACAAACCAATTGTAAAAACCCGCTTTTTTTCCTATGGGAGGATACAGTGAATATTCTTGCAAGACTTGTTTTGGAATGTGAAGGAAAAGTGGTTTAGCTCTAAATAACAATGGCTCCTTTAAATCTAGTTTCATACTGACCTTTGTCTACAAACTAAGCTCTGGAAAGTTTACTTCACCATCTGATGAAGTAAACTGCATCCACTGCTGTCAGGCATAAGTATTATCTTGGAACATTTTTTTTACAGCCAAAAACATTCTTTATTGTGATTCATTCACACAGGTTTGTTGTTAGTCCTTCTGACAAATCTGACATAATTTAAATGTTACCTGGTGTGCACTAAGCCCACGTCCGGCGCTGCATCCTTCAACCCTCCATGCCTTGCTTTTCTCAATTTGAGATTTCCCTACAATAGGAGCTTTGAAAATCTTCTGAAGGAAAAAACCTTCAATAGAAACATTGTTCTTTATTCTTATGGTAATTTAGTTTTGGCCTTCAATAGTTATTGTAGAAGAAAACATTACAGCGATGTTTTCTAGCTGATAAATATAAATGGAGAATAAAACCCTATGTTTCCCTAAAGTTGAATTTAACATTAAAATTTTAGACTGAAAAACAGCTAAGACATTTTCTAACTGTAGCTAATTTTAACTGAAGAGAACAAAACCTCCCTGAGAGAACATGAACCAGTTTATCATCCTCCTTCAACAGAGTGAGATGCACATTAAAGTTACTTTTGATGATTCATTTCATTTGTAAATGCACCAGGAGATAAAATACAAACAACTCCAGAAGTGATTACTGTCAGAGCTGCAGATCGGAATTGTTGTGACAGTTGATCACATAAAACTCAATGAAGAACTTCTTTATTCATTTGTAAATGAACTGCATTAACGTTCTGTATGAGAGCTCAATCTATTGGCAGAGATGTCAGCTTTCATTGATTGGTGGATTCCTCTGAGAAGGGCTTTCTTCACCAAGGTCTTCAGTTACACCGAACCACTTTCCCTGAAGACTTTTAAGGCTTCGTTGTTAATGTTTCACCGATGGGAATGTCTGATTGAGAGAAGCACAATTAAAGTCAGAGATCAAATACAATCCTGTGTTGATGGAGCGCTTTCTGCAGATTTAGACCAGAACTCTGTGGCCTGGGGTGTTAGACTGCTAACAACAACAGAGACAGGGCCAGACAACATAAACCTGTTTGTCTGAGTTTTGACATATCACTGAATTATGAAGTCAAACTGCAGGCAAGAATGAGTGGCTTGACATTGATTCTGTCAGATGTGTTTAGCACTTCGGTTTCAAGTTAATTAAGTCAAATTAATTCTTTTTTTCCTTCATGAAAGATGAATTTTGCTGGTCCATTTGTTGGAGTCTCTCTTAGTAATAAAAACAAACGTCGGATGATATTAACATGACGATATTTCTTCATTTTGAAACTTTGCAGTTGACAATATTAAATTAGATGTAAGTAAAATTGAAGGTGTGGCTTTTGGCGCAGCAATCATGGACTGCAGGGACCAGATTGTTTTCACAATTCTTCTTTCTTACTGCTAGTTTGAGCAAAAGTGTCACTCCTGCCCAAAACTCAGCGAAATGTTCCTGCACCTTGAAACCGGTGAAAATAACATTTTCAATTAGTGAACCAGCCCTCATAACAATGTTGAAATCACAGCGGGAGATTCCATAAAAAAAATGAACAGGGCCAAAATCTCTTATGGGGCTCAAAAAAAAAAAAACAAACAAAAAAAAACGTAAAAATCCACTGACGAAACCAAAACACAGGTGACAGGGGTATTCAGAAGAAGTTTTAAAATTGTTATGGGGTGGCTACAGGACTTGACAACTTGGAGGCCATTTTTTTTTGGCAAAGTGTGACTTTTGGCGATTTTCACATTTTTCGCACAATATGGGAAAACCAAAGATCTTCATAAAACTTCACAATTATTGTGGAGTGTGTGTAAAATAAAAAAATTAAATGGTTGCTATGGAGATGAAGGCAACAGAAAAGGTCATTTAAAAAAAAGTTTTTTTAAATGAATTTGTCACATGCTGCTCTGACCGAGCTGGCAGGGTCAGAAGGGTAGATTGAGGGGCATCTAGCAGCCCTTCAGCCAGTGTGGGCAAGTCACAACGGTAGGGTGAGAGCGGGGGCAGGTTGCCGGTCTGAGCCATATGCCCCTCATGGCTTTAATTCAAAGGCCCACTCCAATGAAAATGGTCTTTTTTGTGTTTTTAAAATCTTCTTGTTAGATTTTTCTCATAATAAAGGAACTGAATAAAATATTTTACAAGTAAAACTGCCTTTCTGAGTAAATTGTGTTGGATTAGAAAACCGGATGCTAGAAAAAGCTGGCGCTGATGACGTAGCTACTCACCGGGTGACCAAAGTCTTTCTTACCACTTTGCGTGACTCATTTTCCTTGTCCGAGCTGACCTCTGGTTCAAAACTGTACGGCTCGATTGATCCAATATTGCTCACCATTATTTTTGCACTGCTAAGGCTAGCTAGTGGCTATAAGGACGCGGGTGGGAGCGCTCAGCGACGAGGAGGGGGCGGGGTTGCCCAACAGTCCCGCCCACAAACCAGAATAGTGTTTCCAATGAGCAACTGCATAAAATCTGTCTTAAAAAGTCTTTGATATTGGCTAAAAACTTCACAATCATAATTAAAAAACTATTAGGAACGCTTTTACAAAAGAAAAAATATGGGTGAAGAGGTACTTTAAACTGAATCCAAACAGATTATTTGTTCAGGTCTATGCTAATCTCATTGCTCCTTTAGTGCCATTTGTAACTTAACCAATCAGCTTCCATTATTCAAGTGTCAGTCATGTTTCTGTTTGTTAGTCCATAGCCTTTGACATGGAGAGGACACTGATAAATCCTGTTAAAGCTGAGTACCGGTACCTTCTAAATCGCTCAAGCCTAGGGCATTTCAATGTGAGTGAAGCGTTGTGTAAAATGAAACCGGCTTGTAGAACGTGTCACGCCAGAAGCCATTCAAAGGCATGAAACCACATCAGCTCATTTCTGTTAGTCACTGCAAAATTTTCCTGGCAAGCAGCCGCAGTGTTTTTGGGAAGTTTGTCTTTCTTTTGGAAGATTTTAATGTTGAAATGGGATTCTTTAAATCTACATTCAGGCTTTTTTTTTCAACTCCTATGATTTTATGAGTTTCAATTAAACCAAAGAATACATGTTCTGTGACTTTGTTACGACCGTTCTGCACATAATTCAAATTATGAGGAAAAGAAGTGTTTTCAGAAATGAAAGAAATCACACCGGTGAATGCAGTGGAAATGAGACTTGACTGCATTAAGTCCACCCTTATATTAATTTACTGCTCTAGCAGGATCGTAGTGTTTTTTTCTCACTGAAATGACTGACAGAGAAATAAATGTTGAGAAAGGGAGAGTCCGAAACCTTCAAGATGTTACAATGAGCCGAAGGTTTACATTTCAACATGACCGTTGACCAATTACACTGACTTAGATTAAAGTTAGTTCTGTGCATATGTGACACAAGTAAAAATGAGTGAACCCACAAACATCAGTCAGGTAAAATAATTGGAGGTTTACCGCCCAAAAAAAGCCAACAACTTGTGCTTCTGCTTTGTGTTTCAATTTTTGTTTTTCATTTATTTTCTGAAAACTAGTAAAAGACTTAGAGGTATGGAATTTGGGAGTACTCCACAGCATAGACTTTAAACTTTAAAGGGCTGCTCACTTCAGTGTACCACATTCACGCCCTTCTCCAGAAGTTTGTGTTAGATAAGATGTTGACTGCAGCTGATTGCATACGGGCACAGTGATTCATTTGATGGCTAACAGTAAATGCAATCAGGCTGCCAAGAACCAAACAGCTCCTTACAGTTTTGAGCCACTCTCCCCCTAAAACCACAACATGAACCAAATTCCTCAGATGGGAAGAATTCAAATTGTGTTTTGATTGATACTTCGAATCTGGCACTGATTGCCTCTTTGTAAGATCACCAAAAAGCTAAAAAAAAAAAAAGGACAACAGACACCAACTGATTTCATCCTTTTTTTGAACACTTTAACAACAAAGCTTTAGGTCATTTTAGGTTATTTTAGTGGATTCTGAAACAGAGAAAACCGTTGTTGTGCCGTTATGCAACACTTTACAGGCACAAAGAGAAAAAGCCACTTTTCTGCACATCAGAATCATCTACTTCACAGTGATTGTGAAATGGTTGAAAATGTACGGTGTTCCTAAAAGCATGTTAGTTAGGTGTTTAAGGGTTAAAATCCCACTCATCACCTTTTAATCTATTGTGCAAACATTCCCAGGGGTCTTTTAATTATGATGATGCCAGTTTTCAGTAGTAGTGGTACGATAAAGACAGTGGGCAATATCAGAGCTGTCCAGCCGTTCGGTTCTGATCCAGATTCCAGCTCAGACGAGGAAAGCAAAGAGGTTCATGGATCGGTTTGTCTGATGCATCGGAATGGAGCAGGCAGCCTGTGACACACAGATTCAAGCTTCTATATCACAAATATAACTATTTTTTCACCTTCTCCTGATTCCCAACATTCTGAATAAATAAATACTCAGAAATACAATTTTAGGCTTAATTTTCTTTATACATGTCCTCCATCATCAGAAAAATGCCACAAGAACATGTTAGAACACTGAAAAACACCTTTATCATAGGAGTGGGGCTTTAAAATGTCTTCTCAAAGTCTCAAGGAAACACATTGAATGAATAAGTAAAAATACAGTATATACCACGAACATAGGTGGCCGCTGTCCTGTCAGATGCATGCACAGCTCCATGTCCTCCTTCTTCTGCGGCGGCATAGCTCCGGCTAAATAAGCTGTGAAAACTCTCTTCCTATCTCTGGATGCTGGGTGTGGTCAGCTCCAGCCGGGCAGGATGTGCAGACATAAACAAGTGACTCAGACTGGACAGAAAAGACGCACAGGAATACAAAAATGTGCTCACAAACAAACAAGTAGAATTATCTCAACTCCTGATTGGGCTCACTTTTTTTGATGTTTTCAAAATCGTACTCTCATTTATACAATTATGGCCTCCTTAAAGCCTCTTCCATATTTCGGCTTATTTATCTCGTCTCCGTCTGTCAGTAAATGACTGAAATTATGTGCACTCAGTGTCTTCACTCATGTAATTGCAAGCCAATTAGTCTCTGCTAATGACTGTTTAAATAGTGATCATGTACTTTCAGCCGCTGGGATAAAGTGCTCGCTGAGGCTTTGTGCATCTCCGTGAAAGTGCCGTCATTTTGCTGTTTTTGCTACCTTCAAAGAGGTCTTGTCTCCTGAGCTTATACTAAACAACACAATAATGGAGATCATTATTTTTATTTAAATAGGATTAATGATTCTTGTTTGATTTCAAGTGCTGCATTTGGTTGGGGCTTAAAAATGTTTTGACCTGAAGGACCAACTTTCTCTGACTAAAGTACAGATACTGTACTATGCAGCTCTTGCTAAAATATTAGAACATCAGAAAAGGATGAGTAAATGAGAATTTCAACAGTTTATTTCATTAGCAGTAAGTATTAAAAGAGGGCCATGCATCCATCCATCATCCATCCGTCCGTTCGTCAGACTCGTTCATGACTTTCTACTGTGTGGTTTCCAGTTATCCCTGTCCTGCTTGTTAGTAATGACATGGCTCAGGTGTGTTCAGTCAAATGCAATCGGAAATCACCTAATCCACCTGTTCAGCGATAAGACAGGGAGAGCGAGAAAACATGCTTGATGGAAAACCCTGAAGTGTATAGGGTTGGGCAGTCACAGCTGGTAACAATGGTCACATTTTCAGTTACATGGAATATGTACAAAACTAACTTTTCTTTTTTCTTTAAAGACGTTTGATGGCCATTTGACTGACTAAAGTGCCTTCATAATATAGACCAAGCAGGGGTCTGCAGCCTGTGGCTCTTTTTTTTTCAAAAAGTAAGTAAGTAGTAAATAAAAAAGTAAAGCAAATTAACAAACTTTATCCAACTCAATTATTGTTTTAAGAATACAATATAAGAGTTAAAAACCTGCATGAGAACTGCCCTCAATCATGAAGGTCTCAGAAAAAAACCCATAAAAATACAGTTTCTTTAAATGTTTTAAAGGAAAGTCACAGAAAGGTTGCAACTTTGTTATTTGTTGTGGTTCTGGAGCTGCGGCAAAATCTTTAAATGTTGTGACGAAGGAGGTGGGTGGAACCCAAGAGCAGACACGTTTTAAAATATAAGAAAGTTATGTTTATTGATTAGGCGAATAGTGGAGCAGGCTGACTGAGCAGGCAGGTAGGCAGGCAAGCTTAGCTGATGGAGCGGGCTGGCTGGCAGACAGGTGAGCTGACAGAGCGGGCTGGCTGGCTGGCAGACAGGTGAGCTGACAGAGCGGGCTGGCTGGCTGGCTGGCTGGCAGACAGGTGAGCTGACAGAGCGGGCGGGCTGGCTGGCTGGCAGACAGGTGAGCTGACAGAGCGGGCTGGCTGTCTAGCTGGCAGACAGGTGAGCTGACAGAGCGGGCTGGCTGGCTGGCTGGCAGACAGGTGAGCTGACAGAGCGGGCTGGCTGGCTGGCTGGCAGACAGGTGAGCTGACAGAGCGGGCTGGCTGGCTGGCTGGCAGACAGGTGAGCTGACAGAGCGGGCTGGCTGGCAGACAGGTGAGCTGACAGAGCGGGCTGGCTGGCTCGCAGACAGGTGAGCTGACAGAACGGGCTTGCTGGCTGGCAGACAGGTGAGCTGACAGAGCAGGCAGGCTGGCTGGCAGACAGGTGAGCTGACAGACTGGCTAGCAGGCAGGCGAGATGATGTAGTGGCAGGCACACTGACACAAGCGGCATAACGATCTGACAGTGGCTGAAGGTTTGACGCTGCTTAAAAAACCATGGTGGTGATTATCAGGAACAGGTGCGGTGCTTGACGAGGGAGAAGGAACGCCTCCAGGGCACAACATTAAATGAAACGTTTAGAAACAATCCATGGTAACATTTGGGTTTTACTCCATCAACGCCAACCTCATATCACACAAAAAGTTATTGACATTTAGAATTTTCTAAACTGTGAGAGAAAACTGAAGTATCAAGAAAATAAGTGGATATATTGGCTATAAAACAATTAAACTGATGTAATTAAAATGTTATCTACTTTCCACCCGTTTCATTAACTAATAAACTTTGTTACTCCTCACTAAAAGCTCTGAGTTTTGCTGTTTTGTTTTCTAAAAACAGAGACAAATACTTGTGTTAAAAGTAGTCAGTTTGGATTAGTCCTTGTTTTCCGATCTGAAGGCCATTTAAATTTAGCTACACCTCCAGAGCAGGAATGTTCAGCAGGAGAAGTCTGGCTGCCGGCAGTGTTTTCCTCCTTTCCTGGATCTATTCCTGAAAAAGGAAATGAGGCATTCAACTCATTTAAGTAGCTCATATTTCTCCCTTTTTCTTGTGTCTGTCATGTTTTCTCCTGACCAGCCTTCTCATGAAACAGGTTTTATAAGTGGCTTACCCAGAGCCTCAAACGTGTGTTCGATCTCACCACACTCACACACATGCGGTGAAGTCAGGGAAGGAATCTTTTGCAGTTGCTCTGAAAGGAACCCACTCACTCTTCGGGTTTCCAATTAACAGCTAAAGGAAAAAGTAAAATATGACGAATCAAAGGGTGGCTCTTCTTCTAACAAATTACAGTGTGTTTTTAAAAAGATGCTTCAGCCTTGCCTGGATTTCTAACTTTTACACACAACGACCAGATTTCATCAGGTTCATTTAAGGAGCATTAGGCTGGTAGGGCCTGGCGGTGACAGAGTGGCCAGTCCATCTAATGATGTGAAGAAACCCCTGTCTGTGCCCTCTGCTCACAGGAAACTCTCTCCAGCCTAATAAGGAGGAGAAAATGTTGCTCAGGGAGCTGTGCTCCCATCAACATGTTCCCTGCCATAGTTCCTCACTAAATGGCCACACTGATTGTTGTGTGAGTTCTTGCCTTGACGGATTCTCCTCTGAGGACTTGGAGAATTGCAGCTTTGGAAATCTGTTTTGAACACGTAGCAACTTACTGATCTGTACTTGCTGTACAGGAAACATTCAGTTAACCATTGCAGGATGCTAATAATATCAAGTTATTTGATCATGGATACACATTTTGTAGTCAACACAACGCTTCTTTTATTGCTTTCATTTGTCAATATCTGCTTAACTTTGTTTATTTATCGCTGTACTATTGATGGGACTTGTCAAAAAGCTGCATTTAAATCAGCTGTTTTGACTCAAAATGCCTTGACTTCCTACGATCCAACCAGATCAATCTGTCTGAGGCAAGTTGTTATTGGTGGTAATTGACCCATACCACTGCAAACTTCTTTCTAAATTCAATACATTGATATAATCAAGCTTGGAAAGTACCATTTAGTAACCCTAACCCTTTGGCAAGAAATACAAGGAATCTGGATAAGTCTATCTTAATGTTCAGTTTCAGGTATTTATCTCTGAGTCACACCGGTTGAAGCTTTGGAAAAAGATGTCCAGGTCATTGAATCAGATCCCTGCGGATTGTTCACAATGAACCCAAATCGACTATGAATCGTATCTTCAACCACAAATTATAATATGTTTCTAATCATTGTTAAAATGAATTGTTACACCCCTATTTAATTTAGTCTGGTTTGTTTTCCATTACACTAGAGTTCAACCTCAGAATGGGCAAAACGCTGTTTCCCACAAAGAGGTGTAGTTCAGGGCACTGATCTTCCTGTTACTGTCCGTAAATTGTCCGCCTCAACTGGGTTTTGGTTAAAACCACAGGCGATACTGAAAGTCAAAGCCAGAGCGCAGTAAACCACCCGGTGCAGTTATAGCAGCGCCAGATCGAGTCGCGTCACGTCGAGACTAATTGAAACCAAAACGGAAGTCTGAACCTGCTCCTATAGCACTCAGCTTGTGGTTTGACCGATTCTCCCAACATGTAGACTGGCTCTGAAAGAAAGAAAAATCTCGTCCTGTTGATTTGCACCCAAGTCATCTATCAAAAGCCAAACAGTGTTTGGGTCTGCAAATTTTGTGGACTTAAATAAAACCAAACATAGCTGCAACTGTGAAGCTTTATATTAAACGGCTGTATTTATTTAAACATACAGCACATGTAAAATAGACGCTAATGCTTGTTACACCCAATTGTGGAAAACCTAAAAAACTTGCTGCCATAAAGAAGGCTGTAATCTCCAGAAAAGGAAAGTACCTTCACATGTTTCTCTCTGAAATGCTGCCTAAAAGCCGAGCAGAAAAGTAGTATTCTGTTCGTCTTCCTGGGATAATGGATCTATTTTGAGTGTGTGTGTGTGGGTGTTTGTGTGTGTGTGTGTGTGTGTCCACCTATTTGCTTGTGTGAAGCACAGTTAACACAATTATGAGGAACTTCATCCATCACTGTAAGGATGTGAAAAATTCTTGCCAGCATGATTCTACACTTTCCAGCCTATTTAAATCCTATAAAGTGTGTATTCAACACTCAATAAAGGTTTGTGTTAACTGATTGGAATTCTGCTAAATGTACTGAAGAAGACTTTAATGACAATTTGAATGAATGTAATTCACACATGGCTAAGAATTCAAGTATAATTTTATTGGACTTTAATTGGACTAGCTCAGTCTAAGAAAAGGCAGTGTTATAGGCTTTACTCAGCAAGCTTTGAGGTGAAATCAATGCTTTCTATCGTATCATAATTATTAAGTTCACTTAATAACATAAACTTCTGCTTGCATGCTGCAGGGGTGCTGCAGATCGCAGGAATGCGTATCTACACATCTGGAGATGTTGAAGCGGTAAACGGGACTGATGTTCGTCTCAAGTGCACGTTTGATAGCCAAATCCCCATCAACCCCCACACTCTCACCATCTCCTGGACTTTTAAGCCTCTCACAAAAGGCAGAGAGGAGTCGGTGAGTTTGATATGCTAACGTATTGAGAGCAAAATTTACGGAGGTGTTTTTGTTCATTTTGTGAACTACGTGTTTACCTTCCCATGTGGCAACAGAATTGATCATTCTGATTCTAAGGTCATTCTGGGTCACACAACCAATCACTGCTCTTATTGTTTAAAACAACTTTATCTTTCAAATTTTACCTGTAGGTTTTCTACTTCCACGAGAAAGCGTATCCACCGATGGAGGGCTTGTTCAGGAAGCGCGTTTCTTGGGCCGGTGATGTCATGGGCCGTGATGCTTCCATCATAATCAAAGAAGTGAAGTTTACCTACAACGGCACCTACACCTGCCAGGTGAAGAACCCACCTGATGCCCATGGTGCACTTGGAGAAATTCGACTCCGTGTTGTCACCACAGGTAAGCAAAGCGCCCATCCCATTATAAATATTCATTCGAAAAAGTAAGTTCCATTATGCTTCACTTATGCACAAGTATCCAAAAAATATAGTAAAAAAATAAAAAAAATTGGGGTTCTGCCCATAAGATGCTTTTGTAACTTGTGCAAAGTGCTCAAATCCCATAGCAACCAAGTGAACCCAGACCATCATACTGCCACCAACTTGTTTGACTTCATGCAACATTGAAAAGAAACCTCACCCAAAATAAACTTAAAGAGGAACATATCATGTATTTATCTCACTAAGACTAAAGATTTATCATAGTCATAATCTTTCATCTTGATCAAAAACAAGAAGGATAAGACGCTCTGTGATCATTTCCAAACTCCTGAAGCTTTATGAAAGCTTTTTATGCTGCAGCAACATCACCAAGTTTTTCTCCAAAGTCTGCTCAAACATTCTCAACATTCTCAGAAAAATCTAATTCAAGGGAGAAGCACTACCTGAGTATTTATTTGAAAAGCTTTCTGGCTTTAGTTAGAGTCTTTATTTATACTGCTGCCTTGGCAGAAATATCCATTTATTTGAACAGCAGCTGTCAGGAGAAATGATCATACAATCTGTTGTTTTTTTTTGTACACAACCATACCTGGTGTCTCTGATAAATCTTCTTTTTGTTTATAGACTAAGAAAATGTAATAAAATTTTGATTAGTGAGGGAAAAGCACTTTTGAGTCAGAACAATAAAAGTTTCAGCTTTTTCCTTGTGGACAAAAACAGACAGGACACAGGCATGCACTAAAGAATGGACGTTTATATCAATGACACTTTACTACTTTATTTCTTTGTTGCTGCACCCTATAGGTTGTGTTCAAATTCCTTCACTACTCACTACTTGGTAAACTATAGCATGATTGCCTTTTTGTAAAGCTGTCCAAATCTACAATTCCAAAGCCTGGTGCTCTAGAAACTCCCCAGAAGTCTGTGCGGAAAACTAGTGTGCATCCATGGTCACTAGACTGGCTAATATAGACCACAGTGCATTGCGTATACTAGATTTTTCTACGTTGTTATGCACGAGGTTTTTTTACTTGGGCAATCGGTGACAACATATTGGGCAAACAAAAAGTAGTAGGCATGGTGTACACTAGATAGTATCGCACAATGTCCTTATTTAGTAGTGAGGGAGAAGTGTGGAAATCTGGACACAACCTAGAATTCAGACACATGCAGCATTTGAACATGAATCAGCTCAAACATATAGCTAACCAGCATGACCTAACTAAAAGCATTTGCTGAGAAATTTGCTCTCTTCAACATCTAAATATATCATAAACTGCATTGTAATTGCTAAGTCATCGTGGTTGCTTCAAAAACTTCAAATACTTAGTTGATTGGGTTGCTTAAAACAGGATTGTTTGTTTTTCTTTTGTAGCTTGCCTAAAAATTCCTTCTCTTCCATGTATTTTCAGTCAAAAGATGCTTTGACCTTGAATATTTGCTGCTCTTTGTTCTTTTCACAAAACATAAAAATAAATAAAAATCTAGACATGAGAGGTTTTATGCTTGGTTCATTCGCTGTGAAGCTCAAGTTAAACCATCTTTTATTTTTATCCTAACATATGTAGGTCTTAATTGTGTTCCTTTCGGTGATCAAATCCAACATAAAACATTAGAATGTGTGCATTTCATTCTAACCTTTAAGAAAATTACAATTTAATCCCAAAATGACACAGTGACAGTGTCACACCTTAAACTTACCGCTTTCTTCATACAAAGCTTTGATGACGCAAAAGAGACGCAACAACTTTGAAACTTCCTCTGATAGGACACTATTCAAACCTGCTTTACAGCACACTGACCAGCCTAAACGTAAGGTCAGAATGACCTTGTGCTGTTTTCTGCTTTAGACCAATGTTCCCAATTTGGATGTGAGGTCTTGTTCTTTGTGCTGATGCATTGCCACTGGTTTTGAAGGAAATCTCTGGGCTCTTTTTTTGTCTTCCAGCCTCTTTCTCTGAATTTCTCCTTCTGGCATTTGCCATTGGAGGGGGCATCACTGTGCTGGTGATCCTCCTCCTCATCATCGTATCCTTAAGAAAGTACAAAAGGAGGCACAGACAGCAGGAGGGGATCGAGGAGGCTCCTCGCAAAGAGAGAAAAGACCCCACAGCGTGGTAAGCCCAAGTGAAAGACAGAGGGCAGAAGAATCACAACTTCTTCCTATTCTCTTGGGGTCTCTGGGGATCAGAGCATGTCCTGCTCCATCTCGGGGTGGTTGGGGCTGTCTTTTTACTTCTGGACGTTTCACTTGTCCAATTCATCTGCAGTCTTTGGACGCCAGAGTTGGATCAACAGCTTTGATTATCCACAAATAAATGTGGAAAGTGCCTTTATGCAGAAAAAGACTATAGCCTAAAGCCTCCATTTGAGCATCACGAGCCTTACATTTCTGGACACAAACTAATGTTTTATTCATTTATCTTCATGTTCATCTAAGTGGACTTCTAGATGCATTTCCTGTTTGGAGCAGATAGAGCAAACAACCATGAATTCCTGACTTTTTTTTTTAATTTATGGTCAAAATGTACCAATTGCGGTGCAAGATATTTTATCAAGAATCAGTACAGACAAATAAAAAACGATGACTGAGCGCTTTCCATGTTTTCACTGAACTGTCCCTTGAAGGAGGAGGTCATCAAACTCTGTGTAATCTCTTTTCATTTCTGTGCCTGTCTGTGCTGGCTGTTTGATCCAAACATCAGGCTGGTTTACATTTCTGCTTTGTTTCACTACTGAGAATACATGACTGTATTATTTCTTTTGCTGTTAATATTAGACAAATTTTGTGTTATATTGATAAATGTGTGATCAAATGTTTTTTATATAAAATCCAAAGGTAAGCACTTGTTAGAAAGTATATATTTTATGTACAATAATCACTAACAGAAACAATTGCACTTCTGCTTTTGTAAGATTTCAGTTTGACTTTGTTGTTATGATGGCTACATAAAGTGTCTTACACCATATCATGAATTCTAAGCTTTTTTTTCCTGTAAAATCATTTCCTGAGCACGTGAGGCCTCTTTACCTCTTTCTTGGGTTTTCAGATCTTTCTGTAAAAGGTGCAATGGTGGTTTCCAGAGGCTTACAACTACTTTCTTCTTTAATTCTTACTGATGGGGTTTCGTCAGACTTTAATTTAATCTCCCGGTTCAAAAAGCAAAGTAAATGGAATGCAAGATAAGTAAACAGATTTAGATCCACCTTTTCTTTTAACTTTACTGTGTCTGATGCAAACCTTTTGTCGTCTGTTTTGTCGGCATGTCTTTGTCTGCATCCTGTGCATCCATGCGTCATGAATGCTCATGTGTGAATTTATATTTAATGCATTTCCATGCTCTGTTGTTTTAACTCCCCCCTTTTCCCGCCCCTGGTGGATGTGTCGTCTCGTCCCTCTGTGTTCATGTTCCAGTCACCCGTCAAGGGCCGTCCATCTCTACGTGGCAGAGTCTCTCATAGAGATTGATAGCTCAGACGGCATGATATCAGACGCCAGCACCAAAGACCCGAGCTCTTCAGACGAGGAAGAAGATGACGACTCCGACGATGACGGCGGCGACTACGACTGAGGTGGTCTGGGAAGAAACGGAGAGGCAGAAACACTGATGTGTCGCCAGTCAGGGTGGCTTGGTGGAAGCTCAGCCAAACAGGGCCTGTGGGATCCCTGTCATCTGGAGGAAAAGCGCAGGAAATGGTGCTGTAGGGACGAAAAGAGCCACATGGTCGGATGACGTGGAAAATGTAGATCTCTTCAAAACAATCCCAGAGAATTCCAAGATTCTCTGAAAGAGCAAGACTTCGAATTGAAATGAGATGTACAGAAAGAGCTGAAATATTCCAGGAGAAATGAAGGAAAGTTTTTCAAGAAGAGAAAAACTGGGCAGCATTGTTTTTTTGTTTCAGGACAGTAAGAAGTAAAGTTGTTTCTGCCACAATGAGCCTTTTTCAAAGTTAGACTTGAATGGACCTAGGATCCTCTTTAATAGGTATACATTGACTTCACAGTCAGCTCTTTATTGATTGCTGACTCTTCCTCTTATTTGGTAAAGAAACCACCAATGTGTTGTGAAGTCAATTTGATGCCCAACAACAGGAATGCATCTGCTGCCGTCAAAGTCTTATGGCAGATCGGAAAACTCTTGTCTGCATCCTTGTCTTTCCTTCTTATTTGACACCATGTTTGACTGGTGTTCTTTTATGGTAATAGATTTTTGTATTGCTCTATTTAGTTTTTTTAGAATTAAACATGTTTCAAACATGTCGAACTTTTTTAAAAAGTCCTTTTTGTTTTTTTTTTTTAATCAAAAGTGACTTAAACGGACGCGTCTCTGGTAAATCCCATTGCATTCAGTTGATGTAAACACAAACTCACCAGCCTGTGCTACAAAATATTAAAACTGTTTGACAGTGCTCATCTATTATGCAAGCGATTGATCTTGTAATGGAGCATTTATAGCGCATCATTATTTTAATGCCCCGTCTCCCGTTGTGCGTTTATGGTGCTTCTGTTCCATTCACGGAGCTCGTCAAACATTTACCTGTAACTACGACTGCAGGGAATGACTCTTTAATTTGCTGCTGGTTCAATACGTCGCTGCTGTGTTTATTGGCTGTGGCTTTGATTTCTTTACTTGTTCCTTCACTGGTTGTTATGCAGTGAAAATATTTTCTTTTTGTGTGTTTTAGTGCTTTTGTGTGACTGAGTATCTGTGCCTATTTGTGTGCCGGGACCAAAGTCTGTCCTGCTGGGCAAAGATTACTGAGTGACAGACTTTCAGTTTGACTTTTTATACTTTACTTGACTAATTTACTTTAACACACACACACAAGCATATATATATATATATATATATATATATATATTTATGTACAGATTTTTTTTTTTTTTACTTGCAAAAGTAGTATGTTGTTGTGCGTCAAGCAAGATAGATGCCTCACTGCTATGCAGGCTGTCTTAGCTTAAATATGTCCAGGTATTGACTTTTTAACTTTAAACATGTAGAACATTGAAATGAACTGAAGGAAAGATAAAGCCTTAATGAATTAAATCTAATTTTAATTATAGGTGGGTATCACGTGGGCATCCTTGGGAGTTTATGTATCAACTTCACACCTCATGTGCTTGGAAGTAAGGAGCCAGTACGCACGCTTAATGAAAGAGTGTGGCTTAGGGACATCGTACGACAGTATCACCTTTATGTCATAAGTGAGAGCAACTTAAACTATTCTCACAAATACTTCATGATACACCTACTGCACGACAAGAGTATGAGTAATTTTCATGATGTTCCTTGACGTGGCCACACCAGCCTCCAGGGAAACACAAGAAACACCAGTCTTGTGGTTCCACTCCTGTCTGCAGCCCTCAACGGGCCCAGACAACCCTAAAACGCCCAGCAACTGTGCGGGTCAACCCTAGTGTGGGTGCATGTGCTTAAAGCATGACATGCACATGAGGGCATTGAAGAAGGACAGTAACGATGGGGACTTGGACTAGAAGTTTGGGACTTGTGAACTATATTTCTGACTGTTAACCTCTTGAAGTACAGCAAATCCCTGTTTCCATTTCCACAAGCGCTCCTTTCCAACGTGTTTCTTAAAAAGTTTTAAGGCAATCTAAAAGTGCATCTCAAAACCCTTCAATCTAAAAAAACACTAAAACGTTTCAGCTTGACCAAAGAGAAGCAATAGAGATCTTTTATACGTGTATCACATTTTTTATATCATTTTGAATATTGTTTAATACTTTTCATGATCTTTGTGTCCGAACAGAAAGCTAGATTCTTTCATCATTTGACTTGTGCAATTGTGTGTTTGTCTCTTGGTTCATAGAGAAACTGCAAATCTCAATTCTTTGTGACTCACAGCAGCTACATTCTGAAACCCTGTGGAAAGCGTCCACGCCCACATACAATGCATTTGCTCTGTTAATGGCAAAACTGAACTGATTTGAGCCTGAGATACTTGTCATACAGATCCACACAACCAGGGAGCTGAGTGACAAGTGGGTGGTGAAGAAATGAGAAGGAAAAAAAGAAAGCAGATTTGAAGCACAGAACTAATTGATGCCCTTCATTAAATCGGCAGGATTGTCTGCTGCAGGTCAACAGGTAAGATCAAGGTCACAGAGTTAAGGAAAGGTTAAAAAAGTCAGAAACCTGGAGATAATTCAAAAAGGATGCAGCATGGATTCTTGCTGTGAGGCAGATGAGCTTCAATAATGGACAGCTTTTGAATTTAAAATGCCACACATGTGCTTGGTTGAAATGAATACTGAGAGGGGGAAGCAACACAAAGGTCAGTAGAAAATAGTGAAAAGCAGAATCAGCACTCTGAACTCCCCATTACAGCAGCATTTACTGCAGTAATCATGTTTTAGCACAAACACGTCCTCTGGACTTTTTTTTATTGGACCTACAGTATCTCTCAAAGAAGCTCTGGGAAATCTGCAGCAAATTTTACACATTTTTATGTCATTTCCATGATCTTTCACATTGCGTTTGGGTGAAAAGTGGTCACATGTAAAAGTGCAGTAGCAAACTGATGAGGACAAAAAGGAGATGCACTTTTGATAAAAATGTTTTCATCAGAAATGAGGGTGGTATCCATTCAGTGTCCAAACACATGCCAAAAAACAAGACAGGACTTCAAATTGCCTGGACGTAAACTACAGGTGCTAAACTCATTCCATGCACGAATCATTGCAGGTGTTAAGCTGCGTTAAAGCTATGCTCACATCGACCCTGTTGACGCACATTCAAGCAACCACTTCTAATGAAAAGTCTATATAAATGTGTGCGTATGTGCATGGCTGACTTCTTTGCTCTAAATTGCACGGCCATTGAACTCGCATTAGAATTTAAACCAGATTCAACTTTGACCATTCAAGGACTTGTATTTGGTAGTGACATTTGGATTGTGTCCTTTTCCATTCATGGAAGTGCCAACTGTTGGAAAATCGTAATAAATGCGGTTTGTGCCAGCTTGAATGACATGACACCAAGTCTTTGATTTAACGGAATAATTATTGTGTATAATTTTTTTTACATGAATTTTTTACACAGAAAAATTTACTGTTTTGTTTGGGATATTTTCAGCCATTGTTAAAAAGTTGAAACCTAATCTTGTTTTTTTTCTCTTTAGACTCTAAGAGAATTGCTCTGACCTTTTTCTTACTCATTTCACCTAACAGGCCATGACTGAATTCAATACAGTACACTGCCACACACACCAAACTTTAAAGCAATCGTGAAAAAGCTAGAACTAAGCTGAGAATGGAAACAGGAAAATTGCAGTTTTCTGTGGTGGAACTTTCCAAATTGTTTTGTCTCTCTGTGGCTTTGCTCTCTATTTCTCCTGACTCCCCACTGAATGGATAAGGAGTGCACCTTTTGCTGTGAAGGAAAATTCCACAGCATTCTTTGGTTCACACTCAGCTGTGTGCAGACACGCACAAAGAACATGGGCTTGGTGTGACATGTTTCACAGACAGAAGAAAGAAGAAAAGCTACTCCACTGCTTTGTGTGTGACTCAGTTTACCCATGATATAGTCGTGCTTATTCAAACAGGTAGAAGGAGGAGGGGCTTTAACTCCATTCTCAGGGCATTGTGCTCAGACGGGCGTTCCGACTGTCACACAATGCTGCCATGCTTGTTAGTAACCTCTTGAGAATGAAATATATCTGTATGCAAAAGCCTTTTACATGAGGTACATTAGAAAAGTCCATCTCTGTAAAGTGATGAAAAGATTCCAAAAGCCTCACATTATAGGACAGTGGTTAATAACTGTTTGGCCCCAACAATTGAATCCGCCTTCATTTATGTCGACAAGAGAAGAACAGGTCTGTTGTCATTAAGAGACGCCAGGAAGCCAGTAAGATTACAGCGTTTTCACTGTGAAGGAGGACATGAAACTCAGATCGCCTACTGTCACAGCACAGAGAGGCTGTGTTTCCATCCACAAAGCTTCACACACTGCAATGGACTGTGTGTAAGAGGATACACACAGGAAACAGGCCCAAGTCTGTCTCTACCAGACTTGGAATTAGAACAGTCCCTGTAAGCTAAGGTAAGTGCTTTCACCTAGAAAAAGTTTGGAAAAATGGAGCAGGGTTCGCATCCCAATGAGGTCCAGATTATATGGCATTAATAGGAGACAGAGGGGAGGCTGTGACGGCCCTTTCTGTGCAGTATTATTCAAAAGTTTAGTCAGCAGTGAAGAAAAAAAGGCAGTTCAAAGTACAAATTCCAGATTGTGAAGTGAGCGTTTTCTGCATTTTTTAAATGCAGTCAAATAGAAAAAGAAACCAGAGATCTAAATCTGATTAATGTTTGACGGGACTTGACTTCTGCGCACAATAACAGCTTTTATTTGTTTATAGCTTAATGCCTTAATCACATGCACGAGTACGGGGCGTTGACCTGTACGGTTGTTGTGGGGTTTTGGGTTGTCCAGGTCCACGGGGGTCAAAGACAGGTGCAGGTGGATCTTAAGGTGGGTACAGCTGTGTCTTGTGGTTCTACAGGCACCTCAAGGAACGTCATGAAAATGAAACGCACCATCATAGAACACGGTAGAACATCATAAATGAGTAGATAGGAGGGGGGGCAGAAGACTTTGGAAGGGTGGCAAATGATAACAGCAGAGAGGACGGTCATTACAAATGAAAGAATTAAAATTATTCCAACTGTTTTATTTTGATACTAATGTTTTAAAGAAGCTTCTATTGATGATTTCCTCATTTTTGACAATCATAATAAAGCCTACACAAACTACACTGATTGTCTAATTTCCTCATTTAACAGCCAGACTGCATGCAAACAGACAAATAAGGAGCTCACACTTATCAATGGAACAGCACTGATGGGCTCCCTGTGCAGAGTTTAGGGTGGTTGAAAAAGGAAAAAAACTGAACCTAAACCCTTGAACATCCCTGCGTCTCACCTACTTCACCCCTAGGTGTTGTTGAGATGTTGGCTAGGACAAGCTGTCACTTTATCCCTCACAGACTCAGTGATGCTAAATCACAGCTTCACAGAAAACCAACTCCTTTAAAAAAAAGATTTTAAAAACCGAGATCAGTTTTATGACATTGTTAAAGGTTGATATCCTGCTTCAGAATCAATTTTAGATCATTTGAATTCTTGGCTGACTTCTAAGATTGACGTATGGATTTCTGGATTTATTTTTGAACACACAGAAGGTCATTAATCGGAAACAGACTTAGACTTAAAAGAAAACATCCAACATTTTTTGCTGCTACCTGCACACACTCTGTTTCTTGTGCTGCCGCTTTTCCCTCAACTGTCTCCTGCTGCAGCCAGATATTTCAGGATTCAACTCCTTTGCCCAGAGCACATTTCTATATTTGTGTGTCTACCTGGGCTGCTTACTCTTGTTTGAATACCAAAGCGTGTCTTTTTTGTGTGAGTGTGACTGCCTTTCTCTGAAGAGTAGTCAGGTGTCCTCCGGCCCACTGTTTTCTGACAATTTTGCTCTAACAGCTCTGACAGCTCTGCTGGATCTCTTCCTCCAATGCTTTAAGTTTCCTTGACCAAACATTATGTTAGTGGGCATCAAATCTATCTTTCTTTTTCTTCCAAAAACAGCCTTGGTAAAGTTGTAAATCACACTCGGCTTCTAAATTTTTAACAGGAGGACATCCTATTTTTGTTAATGCTCAATTTAGATGATTGAATGGCAAAGGAAGAAAATGTAACGGACCAGACCTCAGTGAAAAACAAAAGAGAGCAGAAAAAGAAATAACACAAAATCAAAAGAAAACAGAACCAGAACAACATTTGAGTCTGTGACTCCTCCTCCAAGTTCAGACAGTCCACCAGAGACAGAAAAAGGCCATTCAAGACCATCAGGAATCAAAGAAAGCAGATACACGAACGTGTTCTTCATTAGGTTTATTGTCAAGTTATTCAAATGGAATTTTAAAAAGAGACAGATTTAAGGCCTTATAAGGTGTGTCTGTTTTTGCATGCCCAAACATTATTATGGGTGTGGATGATCACAATCCTGAAATATTCACCGGTGTCAAACTCCAGGCCTCAAGGGCCAGTGTCCTACATGTTTTCCAACCAACCTGCCATTGAAGCTCCTTATTGGCTAAACACACCTGATCCAGGAATGAGCAGCAGATACAGCAAGGTTTCTGGAAAACCAGCAGGAAGCCACGAGTTTGACACCAGTGAATATTATATTTGCTATAATACTCAAGTTTACATAAAGACCCACTCCAATGAAAATCGAGTTTTTGGTCTTCTTAACATGTTCTTGTCTCGTTTTTCTCATAATGGAGGAAATGTATAAAATAGTCTCGGTTGAAACTGCAAAATTATTTCTTTATTCAGATTTTGATGGATCAGGAGCAGATAAAAAAAACAGATTTGAAAAAGCTCTGGTTTGTAACTGCAGCAGCAGCAACTGCGATAGGCCAGCCGAATTCTCCTTGCTCTGCTCCAATTCTAAATCCTTCACTTGCAGAAAAATATACATGCATGTCTTCATTTTCTTTGTCTGAACTGGCATCTGGCCTAAGACTATGGCTGTAACTCCAGTTTTGAACGCCGTTTTTTTGCTTCACTAATGTTAGGTTGGTGTTGTGAGGTACTATAAGCTAGCAGGAGAGAGTTTCAACAAAGGCATGCTGGGATATAACCGTGGCCACAGTCCCGCCCAGATATATTGCTAGTCATGGCACGCAAGGCTGTTACCATTGTCCAAGATTCAGAAGGAGTGACGCCGTACTGGAATGGTATGTAAACAATGAGACACAGCTTAGCAGATACAGTAAAATGATCATAAAATGCTCAATTTTGGTCCGATTTTAAAATGAATAAAACTCTGATCATCACAAAAATAGGACCCAGGTCATAGTATTAATATTTTTGTACAAAATGCAGCAGATTATATTTCCTCACTCAGATCTTCCTAAAATGTTTCCTACAAGTTTCCCGTTATTGCCTGACAGTAATAATTTACTTGTGAAAAGTCACATCCTTGTTTTTCCAGCTCCGTTTGTACAATTGTAGCTCAGCTGTGAACCGGCATTCATCCCATTCCAATATGGTGTCCAACTTTGGTGTGTAACACGTTGGCATGGCATCTCTAGCCTATATGTAACTCACTGTTCCCGCCCAAAACTCAGAGGCCATTTTATACTGACCTCCTGCTGCTCTGCAGAAAATATGTCTTTAAAAACAATAGAGGTTTTTTTTAAAAAAAAAAGAAAAGTATTTTGGCTAAAAAAATACCGCCATAAATATAATTTTTAAAATAACAATAATTAAAAAAAAACTGGAAACGATTTTATACCAGGTACAAATACAGCTGTTGTGGGACTTTAACAAAATAAACGTCAGGTGTACTCCATTATAGTCAAGGTCAAGTTTTTCTATTTTATCGTCAAAATAAAGCGAGGACTTTTTGTGTCGAAAAGAAACCAAAAAACAAGTTTTACAGTCACAATTAAACCTTGTATTTGTTTGTAAAAGTACTCGGTAACAGGAACACACAGCTAAGTCACATTTCCACGTAAGCCTCACTCCCTCTGGCGCCACTTCCTGATACACCTGCTCGGCAGGTAAGGAAGGCGTCTCGAGCGCAGGAAGGAACCGCCGACCTGAACATGGACAGAATCTTTCCCAACCTGTGACGTAGCTTGAGCTTGTTTTTTTTTTCCCCCTGCCCTCCTTTTACCGTCACGAGTGTGGACCCGTGTTTTTGAACAGGTCATGATGCGTGGAGCAGCCAGTGGACGGTGGAATGTCCTCCTGGTTCCGAGTCTGCTGCTGCTGCTGCTCGGTGAGTGAACTGGGAGGGGATCGTCTGACATGTCTGACGAACGCAGAGGTGGAATACTTGCTCTGACACAGAGCCGAAACTCGTCGTTCTCGCCGACGAGAAGAGCAGTAACCCGCTGATGTAACGCTACGACTGATAAACGGTGTAAATGAAAAGAACCCAGAGATTTGTGGAGCCACATTCGGGCTTTTATTTTGTTAAAACTCCACAGGGCAGGCCTGCTTCTATGACAGTCCTAGATTAAACAACTCCAACTTCTGAGGCCTTTTTTCTTTCTCTTTGAACAGTTTAGACTGACCTTCAGATTGAATAAAGATGGCTATTTCTACATGAAGGAAATGTAATGTCGCAACACGAAAGCAGCTACTTCAGAAACAGGTTGTGTCTGCTTTAGTTGGCCAAGATCACTTTTATGTCCTTTTTGTTTTACTGGGCCTCACAAGCAAATGTTTTTACCTTTTGTATTGTCCTTGGACAAAAATACAAAAGTTTGTCTATCTGAGATTTCATCGGATAAGAGAAACTAAAGTGTTTTTGAAAGACTGGTAGTCGAATATATTTTCCATTACTTTACACGCTGATGTGTAATATTGCACCTTATTTTTTTCTTTATTACACTAAATATGAAAACTGCACTTCTTTTTTTTAGGAGAAATGTCATTTTTAAATTGTCTTTGACTGTCTTTTCTTGTATGGAAATACATAAAAATACATAAAAATCTAATTAGGTCTTTAATTAGACTTAGTTTTCTAAACGGTTTCTTTGGAAAAATGGTTGGTATATCTGGTCACTGCTTTACCAGGTAAGACCTTAGTCACCGCTGCTCTTATAGATGGACATCCCGTAGAGAGAATGTTCATGCACGTTTTTCCAAAGGCATTCTGCAGGTTGTAGTAAACACTTAAGCACACATAAGGGTTAAATATGTTCGACGCAACGTAGGGCAAGTAAGGGTGAAGTAGGTGAGATGCAGGCACATCATGGCATTTTTCATTTTTTCAAGCCTTCTAAACCCTTCACACTGAGCGCGGGGCCTGTTGGTGCTTTTCAAGTAATACGTGTGCTCTCTTTCCACTTACTACAGGCACAGCAATCAAACGTTCCATTTTCATGATGTCCCTTGAGGTGGCCACATGACCCTCAATTAAACTCCAATACACACCTTTGCCCCCTTTATTCAAAGTCTATCTTGAAACACTCATCGCAGAGGCTTTTCCAGACATAGAAAAGTATTTTGTATGAATATTTTTATTCTTGCTTGTTTTAAAACCTATAAAGATCGTTAAAGGATTTTGTAAGATCTCCGCTTCATTTGGTCTGATCCACTGTCTGTATTCTACATCAAGACTTTTGGAGCTCAAAGAAACCAAATGTTTTAAAAACATTTTTAAAATGTAAAAGCTTGAGGCCCAGCCCAGTTGGAGACAAATGCAGCGAAGCCAGATTGAGATGAGTTGCAGACAGTGATGGAGGCACCAGGAAAGAAGCCTGGAGGAAGACAAAAGAGGAGGTTCGTGGATGCTGGAGGAAACAGACGCCAGGGTTAGATGGAGACCAATGATTAGCTGTTGCGACCCCTAAAGGGACAACCAAAGGACTAAGAAGTAGGTTGAGGGTTTGAAGAGATGTACAAAACATTTAAAGATGACTCTCTTTACTGCAGTTTTTCATTTCTGCATTGCTAAAAAGTGCCTGCTATTCAATAAATGTTTGTGTTTCTGTGATGCCATTTCTATGTCTTCAGATTGTTTTAATTTGTACAACAATCTGATAATAATGGGAAAAAGTGATACCCAATTCTGTCTTTACGTTTTTTATTTATTTTTTTCAGAATTAAAGATGAAACAAAAGCAAACATTGAATTCACACAATTCAGAAAGTCATAAAATCCCACAGACTGACAACAGATTTAGTGGAAAAATTGATGAAAATTCCTAAAAAGAAGTTAAACTCCCTCAAAAAGATGAAAGAATTAAGATTCCTGAATTGTAGGGGAATCATTTATATGTGTTCTTAAGTTTGTTTTAGTAAGTAGATATAATTTCTTTCTCAATCTACTTGGACTTGATGCGACATGCTCCTCTGTCTGGGCCTATCTCAACCTGAAAGTAACATGAGGAATGTTGAAGGCTCGGACAGTGTCTTAAGGGGAAGAAAGTAAAACATTCACACAGAGATCTTCTTTTAAACCTTTAGAGTTTGCTTCTTTTTTTAAATCCGTTTAATTGGGCTCCTCAAAGTTAAACTGTAGTTCTTAGTGGGTAAAAATGTCAAAGAAAGGAGCAGTTTGATACCCTTTTGTATTCCAGTGTGGTCTACTATTGGAGCCATAAAGTGCAGTGTTTTTACGAGCTGCCATCAGTGTGTGAATCTGAGTGAATGGATCTGTGACTGAAAAGCGCTTTGGGTCTTCAAGGAAGGGAGAAAAAGCGCTATACACATATACGCCGTTTACTGTACGCCGTTTTATCGAAGAAACTCACGTTCACTTTATTTACTGGGTTTAAGTTTCTTTACTTTTTATGTTCAAATGCAGATCTGGCTGTTTTTGGTCAGGTCTTTGCTTCAGTTATACATTCAACTGAGGCCACCAGATGCTTCTGGTTTAAGAAAAAGTTTTTGGAAAAAGTGTGTGTTAAATGTCCCCAGCTGTGTGTTTCTACACAAACTCCCTTTTCTCAGTTAAGTTCCCACTTCGATCATCTTTTGATCTAATGTAAAAGCGTCCCCAGTGGTCTTTGAATTATGATTAGGTCATTTTTAACTAAAATAAAAAACCCTATGTTGTTTTATATGACAGTTTCTGCAGAGCAGCAGGAGATCTCCAGAAATTCACTTCTGAGTTGTGGGCCGGTCTGTTTGCATGGAGAAAACTTGCCCTCCTTTCCCATTACGTCCTGAGAGCTTTCTGTTTACATTCTCTCCTGCTAACTTACAGCCCCTCACACCCCTAACCTAACATTAATGATGCAACAAAAATTGTGAGCATTATTGGAGCTATCCAGCCGTACAGTTTAGAGCCAGATACTAGTTCAGACGAGCAAAAATAAGACATACATGGATGTATTTGCCTGCAAGTGGTTACATCAGAATATTTAAACTAAGGCTGTCAACATTAACACATTAACATATGCAATTAATTAAAACAAAATTAACAAGTTAATATATTTTAACACAGATTAACTACAATCGTCTTCTGCCGGTTCAATCTTCCGTGGCGTGCGTCAAATTCTGAATGCACTCTTCGTAGAGCACAATTTCACTTATAACATGATCACTTACAAAAGAAATAAATAAATAGTCGATTTTTAGTACTTTATTCTTGTTATTTTTTAGGTTTAGATTGTTTTTTTTCATAAAAGGCGGGCTATTTCATATGTAATGCAGCCCGTTGTCACACAAACGCTATGCGTGACTTTACCAGCAGACCTAGTCTGCACCGGCAAAGAAAATATATGCTGATCGTCACAATAGGTTAAACAAAGCATCGGTTAAGAGAGAAAGTTCACCTCTTACTGCTTGTTTTTGTCCAGATCATGAAGGAAGTTTGTTTTAAAGAAGCCTGCAGTTTGACAAAAACTGCTTTTGGACACATCCAGCAGCCAATCAGGATAGAGTATTCACTCGGGCCATTTAAAGTGCAGACAGGTTTGTTTCTTATGGCTGTATATCAGCATCTTGTTTTCTTGTAGTAATACTGCAGACATTAAAGTCTTTGCAGTTCTGCTTACCTTACTGCTGATGTATTTTTGCACACAAATTACACTTCTAACGCCCTATAAATGTAAACATTTCAGACAATAAAAATGAAGGAAAAATGTTCTCTCTGTCCTTTTTTTTTGTTTAAAAGCTGTATATTGTTGTATAAAACTTAACTAGTAAAACATTGTGATTAACAGGGATTATTCACAATCCAAAAGTGTGATTAATTTGATGATTTCTTATTGATAGACAGCACTACTTTAAACCCAACTACCTGATTCTGTTGACATCATTTTGTTTGGTTGTGATGCTTTTGTTATTGCTTGTTCCTCTCTTCCTTAATGTGTTTTTTTTCTGTATTTGCTCCTCTTCAGCTCCTCACATAGTCTTCTCCATAGAAGTTCAGACTCCAGCTGAGGTCCATGCAGCTGTAGGCGATGTTGTCACACTGTCATGCTCATTTAAATCCACCAGCAGCCCCACCAGTAAGATGACCGTCGACTGGCTTTACAGACCCCAGACTGGAGGTGCATCAGAAACGGTGAGTACTTCTGTCAAAATTACAGAAACCATTTATTAATAAACCCTCCTGCAGATATTAAAGTCACCTCTGGTTATACATATTTAAACTTTATTTTCTGGACTCCTAACCCCTTTTTAATAACAACTCGGGCACAAACTTTTCAGGGAAGAAAAAGGATTTCACACTGACAGAGATGAATGCGACGGGGAACAACCAATCCCCACAGTAAGGTGTACAGGCTCGATGAGGAAGCCAGCTGTCTGCTGAAAATGTTGTTCTGTTAGATTAGCAGGGCCTGTAAGGAGATCAAAGCAATCCCTTCCATAATGATAATGACACTTAAATGGTGGTGGCAGTATCTAATAACTAAGATGATTACAACAAATCCCAGACAACGTTTTATTCGAAACCATTTTTACAAATGTGGGTTTCTTTAATGACATCATTTGTTAAAGGCTTTTGTCAGCCCATTGTCACCAACTGGAATAAACGCTCTAAATGCAAACAGTTAGAGCGTTTGACATTAACGTAATCCAATAAATAAATAAATAAAAGTATAATGAACTATTTTGCATTTGTAGAGCTCTTTCTGGATTTACTCACATGGAAAGTGAATTTCCAGTTTCCCTACTGTCTTAGTCAAAACTGCCCTTCGTGCTAGATACGCCAGCACAATAAATCACAAAATGATTGCCATTGCTGTAATACAAACACAAAAAACTGCGTAAATGGACATAACGATTACCTTAAATGCTTACGCACATGATAAAACAATCCTGTAGCATCTTGAAGTATTTAAAGAATTAAATAGAGAGCCTTTAAGCGTTTGACCAATTGGATGGAGCCCTTGTATTGTTAGATGCCAGTATAGACGAGGGTCATTGGAAGTAAAATGTATCTTGACTTTTATTTACATAAAACTGTTACAGTGAAAATGAAATGATGCATTAGTTATTTTTAGTTTTGCTATATGTTCATGTAGTGCAAGTCCTGTTGCCATTGCAGTATTAATTACAGATATTGCACATCGGGAGTTTTCTTCATACTCTGCAGCCCTACACACCGGTCCACAAAATAGGAATGTTGTATACTGCTAGGTGAGCCTGTAGAGTGGAAATGTTCATGCACGTTTTTTCTATGGGCATGCTGCAAGCGACAGGTCGTAAGGAACACTTATACAATATGCAAGGGTAAGTAAGGTGCAAGTAGGTGAGATGCATGTGTGTCGTATGGGCAAGACACACCTGCGCCTCCTTTAAGATGTGACTGCTCTTACCTACGACCCTCCATTGGCCCAGACAACCCAAAAACCTTCAGCACCTGTTCAGGTCAACCGTATAAGTGCACGTAACTAAGGCTTTTGTGAGAGAGAAATAATATAATTTCCATTGGTTTTTATGTACATCTTTTTTTATTACAGTAATCTCACATTACCAGCCTTGATTTTAGATAATGTTCAAGTTGATGCCTTATTTATCTCAGTCCTTCTTTTTATATGAATTTCAAGTTTGTTGAATTGTGGGTAGAGTTCCTGCCCGCCTCCAACTTTTCTCTGTGATAGCATTGTGGTCTAGTTGGAAATGTGCTGGGATGTCTCCACTCTGATCTATAACTGCATCCAGTCGTTTTAACCCCTGAACACTCTGGGATGAGTTTTACTCATTAGCCGGCCCAAAAGCTACCACATCATTCGAGCAGTTCTGTTGGACTTAAAGATAGACATCGAGTGTGGTTCTTTGTAATTGCGTTTGGATCACAGGAATCCATATGTGTGGTATCTGTAACCCTATATGCAACCATTTCCTATAGGAGCACTCACAGCTAAATGGAGGCTAATGGTTTGTGGCTTTCCTGACGTGAAGAGCTTTTAAAGCTGCTGAGTCTCCAAAGATGTTTCATGAGAAAAGCGTTTGTTCTGAAGTTGGTTCTCGTCCTTCTTGAAATTTCCTCTCTAAGCCTCACAGCTAGTAAAACTTTTTAAAACCCCCAAAACACACTCGCTTCCATTTTTCCGCCCAATCGCTGAAATAAATACTGTTTTTCTATGTTCTGGTATGACCATACAAACTCTGGAAGTTTCTCATTTCCATATATAAGCATCCATATACTTTCTATCCAATTTCATTAGTGGCTTTGGCTTGTTTATTGGTCGATGCAGTCGTATATCATACTCAGAGTCCATGAATTACCACGTGAAAACCTCTGTCAGAAAATGAATTTTTGCTGCCAAAGCTTTTGTGTCAATCTGGGTTTGCTGCAGTGCCTTGCATAATGACCTCAGTCCTGATCAGAATTATTTTTGTGGATTGAGAGATGAAGGGCGGAAAAAATTGACGATCACTGAGTGGCTTGGCAAACCTGTGCTGGTCCTAGTGTGAGGGGATCATGTATTTGTAGTCAAGATCCTGTAAATTTCAACCACAATTACGTCCATGGGTTTACTACCACCATCTTTAAAACTTTGAAGGACTTTTATGTTTAGCTCTCTTGTAGCATAGAAAGCAAAATTGTCTTTTAAGATCTTGAAAAAACAGGCCGTCTTCATCACTACCACTATAGCCAGTCACTCAGAAAACTACCGTTATCGCAGAGCTCTAAAACCATAAATGTTATCAGTGCTCATGGTTTTTAAAGATGTTCTGTGTTTGTTTTTGCCTTTAAATCACTTTATTGAAGAGCGCTCATAAATCTACATTAATGACTCTGTACACAGTGGAAGTGGAAGGTAAATATATAAACTTCACACTGTCTGTAGATGAACGTGACTGAATCCAAACAGAAATTGAAGATAAACCAGCAACAGAGTGTAATTTTTAAAAAGTGTTGATTAGGAGACAGCGGTGTTGCTACACACTGATGCTATCATGCTACAACGCTAATGCTATGCTAACTAGCTGTGCTGCTTGTCACCAATTTGTGACCACAAACTGGTTTAAAGTCAGAGAATATTTTTACTGAGCCGACTTTGAGACATTATGAATAAATACACCAAATTTAATTCATGGGACTTTCATAAAACCGTTATTTTCTAAATACAAAAATAGATGTGAATCCACTTTGAATAAAACTTTATCAATAACAATACACAGCCTTTGTTGAGCTGAAAAAAGCCCCCCTTCGTGAGAGCATTATCTCTACTGTCAATGACATAACGACAAGAATCCAAAACATTATTATGCTTTTAGGTTGTTTTTTTTGTTTTATATAAAAATGAATTAACTGGATGTTGAATTGTGAAAATCTGCTCTCCTGTAGTAAATCTGTCTTTGTTTTCTCAGCATGTTTTCATTTGAGTTTACAGTAAGATGACATTAAAGTTGTGTTCATACTTTTTATATTGTACTTTTAAGCTATTTCACTTTCTTCAAAGATTTTATGAAAACAATTTTCATTCTCTCTATATTTTAATGGTTCAGACTAAAGGTGACTGACAGCTCTCCTCGTAGGGGTACAGGGACACTAACACATTTGTGATTTAAAAAAAAAATACACTTCATAAGTCTGAAATTGCCAAAAGCAGAGAGCAAAGACTGGTTAGAAATCTGAGCCATTCAAAACAGTTATTATCTTATCTTTTCATAATGCTATGAAATTCTCTCTGCATTCAACATACTATAATTTTTTAAAAATAACACCTACAGTTTTTCTTTGTAAAATAATGTAATCATTTGTCTGGTAAAATATGTGCCTGACTGGTAGATTTTTTTTCATCTAACAGCTAACTTTGCTGGTGAGTCAAAAATGAAATGTTGACCACTGGGTTTGTGACTTTAAACTTGAAGCATCAAACCACACAACAAAACCTGCTTGAAGATCGTAGCTGCCAAAGTGGGAGAACGACACATTTATTTCAACAGCTGGAACAGGCACTCTGTCAAGAGCGAGAAGTGTTCCTCTTTAGGAGATACTTAAGCTAGTGGTAGCTCATAAAACATCTGCTGCATTGATCTACAAACATGTTTACAGCTTGAATTTAGTTGAACTTTGTGTTTGAACAGATTTCCAAAGGAGATGTTAAAATAAAATAGTTTTTGTAAAATATATTCTGTCATTTGTTTTTTTTAGAGAAAGTAAAAGGAGGGAGAAAAAAAATCAATTAAAACTGAATTTTGTTTTGCGAAGAAATCGTGATCACATTTTTTTGGCCATATTGCCCAGCTCTAGGTTTAACAACCCTTGAACATGAATGGATCAGCCAAAGAGGTGCTTTCAGTTTAGAAATAGGATGTTTTTATACATTATGTTATGCTTGCATAAAATATTTTATTCCAATATTGGAGAATTGGTTGTGCAGTGAACACAAATAGATTTTTTTCTGTCTGTTTTGTTCAACTCATCCCTATGGGCTTTTATGATGCAATGCTAAATAATGTTCTGCACTATGTTGTCAAAGGTATTCTCCCAATGGAGTATATGAACTGAACTAAGATCTCATTTGTAACAACTCTTTATGTTTAAAATTACCTCTGCCCATCCTTTGCATTGATAACAATTTCAGTTCTTCTGGGAGTTCTTTCCACAGGTTTGGAAGAATGTTAATGGGAATGTTTGACTGCATGTTTGGGCAGCCTTCACTTTAATTGCCCCCTAACGTGTTCTGTCAGGCTCAGATGAGGACTCTAATGGACCAGTCAAGTTATTCCACACTGATTTCTCTTATCCGTGTCTTTACGGAACATCTTTGTGCACTCTTGTGTTATGTTGTCGGAGCAGGAAGCGGTCATCCCCAGTCTGTTCCTGCAAAGTTAGGAGTGAGAAGTTGCTTAGAAACTCTTGGTGTGCTAAAACATTCTGAGTTCCTTTGGCTAGGAAACAACCTCATTCCTTAAACCTACCTTCACTAACTTGGCACTCTACACACTTACCTTTCTTTTGGGAGGCCAGTCTAGTGTTCACCATTACTCAAGAGTCCAGAGGTGGTGTGCTTTACACCTTTGCACTGATGCTTTGTGATGTACCCTGGGAATGTGAGTTTTAGAAGCATCCGTTTGGCCATAGAAGCCCTCTACAATGTGCCTTCTAATCTGAAGGCCAAATGAAATGTGGAAGTCTGGTGAAAGTTATCAACTTCTGCTGACCTCCTGTCATTTAAAGTGTTCAACAGCTTTCACCCCGCTAGAATGCCACTGAAGGTTGTCTGTAATATTTTGTAGCTCCTTTTTAAATGTTTGTTGAAACAGTCTACACCAGAATTCAGTTGCTTGGAAGGATCAGTTCATAATTTTGGAAATGATGGTTCTGGCAATCCTTATTTTGCCCTTTGCGTCATTGTAATTTTAAGCCTGAGTCACATGTACCTTTATGGGGGGTTGACACATACAGTTGCTGGGTTTTTTGGGTTGTCCCGGCCATGGAGGGTCATAGAGAGAAGTGGATGCATCTTGTGCAGGTGTGACTTGAAGTTCTCTTGAACAGCCATCTCAAGGGACCTCGTTCAAAATGCAACATGCGATAGTTGTGGATGCATAAAGTGTATTGTGAAGTATTTGTCAAGCAAATTTAAGTTGCACAAACCTATGATGCACAGGTGATAGTGTTGTATGGTGCTCTTATGTCACACTCTTGTCACCAGTGAGGTGTGAATACAGGTCCTTTATTGACTAATGTAAAAAAAATAAAATAAATAAAAATGATCACACGCCTGCGTCTCACCCTTACTTACCCAAGCATGTTGTATAAGTGTTTGCTACAACCTGTCACTCCCAGCATGCCTTTGGATAAAACGACATAAATATTTTTGCCTTGCGGGCTCAACATTACTGTTTTGTGGGCCGCCTGTCTTTCCTGTACAGGTTTGCCCATTTTTTGCCTGCACACATCCTGTATCTAGCCTGGGCCTACGGTGAAATCATGACAATCTGGGTATCCTATCCTCTCATATGTACAGTCTTTACATGTTATTCTTTTGTCCCTGTCACTTTCTTTTGTTGAAAATACATAAGTGACTCATTTTTTAAATCATAATTTCCATAATCCTTCTAAACAGAAATACTCTTACTCTGGAGCTACATAATTGGTCGCTACCTCCATTATTTTTATGCCCCTTTTTCCACAAGTGATGGATCATTATTGGGAATAAGTTGACTGATGTGATGCATGCAAATCTAAAGGGCAGATTCTGTTTTCAAGAATCTGCATATTTGTTTTTGACAATCTGACAAAATGGTTTCTCTGCAATTTCCTGCGTTCTCATATTTACATTTGGACATTGGTCAAAATGTGCCGACCAATCTTCTTAATCTTTTCTTTTTTTCCCAGTTTTTCCACTTCTCTGCAAAAGTGTTTCCTCCAACGCAAGGTCAGTTTCTGGGTCGTATCAACTGGCAGGGATCCCCATCACGTGGGGACGCCTCCATCTCGCTGAGCAATGCCACACTAAAGGACAACGGGACATACACCTGCTCAGTCAGAAACCCTCCTGATGTCCATGGATTTCCAACCTCGAACACTGAACTCACCGTCACACCCAAGAGTAAGATTCCATTTGCATACAAACAGACTGAGCAGCTATCCATGCTACATTTTTCATACTGTGGTATTTATATTTAGCCTTTTCACTAAACCCTTTCTTCTCAGTAGATGTTTTAAGTTGCCGTTGTCAGTTATGTCAGTCAATGTTTTTGATTTAGTCCTATATTTGTCCTGAATTTTTTTTGTGCATGTTGAGACTCAACTCCACAGGTAGCCATTAATGTTGGATGAGCCAAACAGTAGCTGGTGACTTTTCAGAGTGAACTGAGAACGGTGATGAAGTCTATTGTTGAAAACGCTGATTTGGACAACCCTGCTGCATGAATAGAGATGTTATGGTGTTAATAGCTACATGTAGGGCTGGGAGATAAGATGAAAGCTATCGATATGACAATAGTACTTTTTCTCGATAGTAAAATGAGCCTATCGTAATAGACTTATTTTAAAGGGTTTGAAATTAACGCTCACAAGCGTGAGCATTTTCTCCTCTATGGCCAGTAAACGTTAGAGGATTAATCATCACATGGTAAGTAAATGTTTGTGTAAACCTAGTCATGTTTTTTAGCTCTTCTTCTGGTGTATTTCTTTGTCTTCTTTTTCTCTATTGTCTGTACGCGAGGCAAGACACAAAACCCCACCCCAGCGGTCACCTCACCTGTGCAGCGTTTAGTTTGACTGATGAAACAGCAGAATATGTGACGATTTATAACAGGATCCAGTCAGAACTGGAGGATTAAGCTGCTTCACTTACATCAGCAACAGACAGATGAATAAAATGTGTTGATTTGGAGACAGCGCTGTTGTTAGCCGCTAATGCTATGATGCTAGCTTGTTAGCCGCTAATGCTATGATGCTAGCTTGTTAGCCGCTAATGCTATGATGCTAGCTTGTTAGTCACAGGATGTTAACAAAAATATTTGTCAATTAGTTGTTTGTTTTGTAAACTTTGAAAACATTAGAATATATTTGTAGAATTATTGCTTTGTTTTTTAAATGGAACTGTTAAAGCAGTTAAGTGTTCTGCTTTATTTATGTTCTCTTTTGAAACTTAAAAGCTTTTACTTTAATTTTCAGTTTAGTTTGTAATATTTATGCCTCTTTTTTAGTTTTCTGAGAAAAAACAGTTGCATCACGTTCCTTCAGTGCATCTGTTATGTTTACATATGATAGAAAATAAATATTTAAATCTAAACAACCTGTTGATGATAGCACATATATGATGATATTTGACAGATATAGTTATTTGTTTTATATCGTGATATTTATCATTGTCGCCTGATATGAGAAGCAATGTCTTGATATAAAAAGGTCACTATTGCCCAGCTCTAGCTACATGACATGCTGACAGTTTGACGTCTTGCGTTTAATGCTACCACCCGTTCTGTCAATCCCAATGATCTTAAATTTCCTCCCCCCACAGAGTCCAGCATTCGCTTCTCAGATGTTTCGGTTCTCATCGCCTTCATCCTCATCCCCTCTGGAATCCTCTCCCTGATTCTGATTGGACGAATCTGCTGCTGTGGGAATCAACACAGTCGATCAAAAGCCTACGGATCAACCAGCCAGGTCCCAGAGGGGTGAGTAGATTTATGCCAATAATGACGGGTACAGCTCCCCTGGGGATAATGAGGGTTTGGCAAAGCTTTATGGTTATAGCTTCTGTAAAATATTTTTCTAGTTTTGTAGACATGTCCCTTAGTACTTTCTGGGGTTTTTTCTGCAGTCTATGTTTTTAGGGAACCATTCATCTTTAAAAGTGAATTTTAATGAAAATGTATAATGATTTAAGCTGGCTATTTTATTGCATTTGTTATGCTAATGTTATTGAAGCCCATTCTTTGCTTAGTTTTAATCATATACTTTTAAAAAAATTATCTTATTAGTCAGTTTTATACAAAATGACCAAAATATGATTGTTAGTGGCTTATGTGAACAAAAGTACTAGCTGGAAACAGTCTCCAGGAGTTGTGGACTTTAGACTGTTGCTGTTTCAGCTGCAGCTGTAATCTGCTGTTCAAAAGGGCCCTACTTCAAACAACCCAGTAGCAAAGTTAACTAAACTATACCTGATGTTTCAACAGGCTAAATTTAATTTTTATTTTTTAAATGATGAATTCATTTAATCCATTTTATCCCTTTTTGTCCCCAGAAGACACCCCCCCCCCCCCCCCCCCCCATCTGTTTTCAGTCTTATTTATGTAATGCCGTAACATGACTGCAGTCAAAAAAGGCAACAACTTAAAACAATTAAAAAGCAGTGTTGATTCTAAAGCTGCTTCAAAAGCTGACTGGAAAAAATAAGGTTGAAGGCATTTTTCAAAAACTGGACAGTAAGGATGCCTGCAGCTTTAACACATCAAATGTCTAAAATATCTTTTGGGGATTAAATAGTGATTGAAAAGTATGTTGACTGTCAATGTATCAAATTTAGAATAAATCCTTAATTTCAGTGGGAATTTAGGTCGTACATCTATCATGATTTTCTTGATATGATCAGTGCCTTTATTAACTGTTGTTTGCTGTTCGTGCTTCAGCGAGGAGTATGTGGCAGAAAAGAGGCCAACGTGCTACGAGCGATGTCTAATGGTAAATACCTTCATTTTCACTTTCTGCTTCCACCACATAAGTAATTTAACAACACATGTCCGCAAGATATATTTCACTGGATTAATTTTACATCCCTTACATGCTGGAGGCGGGACCTGGGGGAGGGGTGTAATGAAATATTTATATTAGTTTTCTTTCTTGTATAGTTTTCTGTGTTTGTCTATCTTCACACAGCTGTGATGACATCTTCATCAGTCATGTTTCTTTCCATGTTTGCTGCAGGATTCAGAAGATGAGGATTACTATTACCATCAAAAACAGCGGCAACTCCAGGATGAAGACTTTGCTGACTCCCAAGTTTAACAAGCCTTCAGAAGATGCTGTTGCATCCCAGTAGTGCCTGCTCGTAAAATGTAAATATTACAAACCAACGCCAGATTTCTGCCTTTTTAAGGGACAGATCACTCACCCATACTGACAATAGAGTTTACTTTTTGAGGAGATTGTCTTAAAAAAATCTCCAGCTTTCTATTTTTACACCACAAGATAAAACTGTCCTTGCGCTGTTTTTGTCCTGCTGAGCTGGAGAAAAATAAGGGAATTCTGAATTCCTGAAGAGTGAAGTGAAAAGATACTTTCTGTTTATTTTGTCGACACTATTTAATCAGGTGCGGACTGACCTTGAGCATGGAAACACAGGGTGCTCGGATATTTTCATATCTTTTTGTGATTTAACCCACTGCATGCAACCTTATTTTTGTTTTTTATAAAGTACTTGATGTTGCTTTGTCTAATTTATTGCCTGCGTCAGAGCTGCTAGATGGGTTGTTGTTGTTGGACTGTAGAGAAACATTTATGTTCCACGTCCTTGAGAGTAAAAGAGAAAGCATTAATGCTGAACTCTGAACATTAGCTGAGGCCACTTCTGTGTGTAGATAACACTGTCTGTACAGTACATTTCTGAGTTTTGTAGCCTTTTACTGTTTTTCAGCAGTAACGCCTGTACAGGACGTACTTTATTTTTGTAGACACTTCGATATACTCCTATCATGGAGGCAGATGTATCACATGAAAAAGGAAAGAATATGTTTGGATGAACAGCTTGCTTTTGTTGTCACTTTGCTGAAATAAATATCTTGATGAAATAAATGTAGTTTTTGTTTTTTTGCAAAATGGAATCTTACTTACCTCAATGCCTCAAGAACATGTTAATGACCCCAAAAGTGATTTAAGGAGTTTGTTGATCCAGCTGATGGCGCCTCTTCTGCACGCTGTCTGGCGTCAGCACTATGCAAACATGGCTCCTACCGCTACTCTCTTAACACCTGGCTTCACCCACAGCTTCTATTGCCAAGTCTGGCCTTCAAAACTCCTAAAAATACCTTCTAAACACAAACAGAAATAAAAGTCCTCATTTCGTCTGAATCTCTTGGTTTGTCAGTCAGCCCTCGTATGCCCTCTAGTTTTTAATAATTTACTCTCTGCCACGGTGAAACAATTATCATTCCTGCATCATCTGAACTACCATGGCAACAGCTTACCAGGGTCAAGGAAAACAGATTTTTACTGGAGAAAGAGGAGTTTGTCAGTGCATATCTGCGTGAGGATTCATTTTCTTCACTCCCCGTTCAGGGCATGCCATCTGCCAAATATTCATGCATTTAAAAGAGAATGTTGGGATTATTTAGAAGGTGATGAACGTCTCCCTCTGTGACCGATTGGGTTGCACAAATCTTCATCTTCTTTCCGCTCTTGGCAGCGCTTGCTGGCTGGAAATCATTGGGAACGTTTGAACCAATACTTGCAAAGAAATACAACCTCCTTATGAACAGCATCCAGACCAAAGCAGGCCGTGTACTGTTGGCCGACCCTCAACCCAGTTGCACTGCTGCCAAAGCAAAATCCCACTTTGCAAGTGTGCAGACTTCCTGCATGTGCAGAAAGGTAAAGTCACTCTAATAGAAGAGTATTTGTGCAATGTTCTGAAATGTTTGATCATTTCAAAGCATCCTCTCCAGAAATGTATTATGGTAATTTGCCACTTTCAGATGGGGTTGCTTCACTCCTGCTGCAAGATAATATGATGGAGACCTTAAATATTCCTGCATTTATCTTCCAAACTAATCCGATTTGTCCGTCTTCTAAGATTAATTTATTTAACAAACACGAGTTTCAACCCCCTCACGTTCACATTTTATAATAACCCCTGATAGAATGAGTGGAAATTTTCAAATTAAACTTGCATGTTTACATTTGTAACGCTAGAGTTTTGACATTTCCGTTAACATCTTACTGGAAATTAATTGACTGCAATAAATGTGGCCGATTAAACGCAATTGCCTTTTTCCCCTTAATCGTCCGACAGCCCTCGCAGTGTCTAATCATGTGAGAATCTCATCACTTAATAGATACGCTGACCTTTTATTCTGAAAGCGAGGAACTTTATCAAAGCCTGTTGGAAAGGACAGCCTGCAGTGGCGATTCACTGAGAATGTATTTAAAGAAAGAATTTTTTGGGGGGTAATTACCCTTCAGAGGTCTTGTTTTATGTACATGCTGCCCTTACGGGTTGGATACGGGCCGTCTGAGGGCAACAAATGAGCAAACCTGAACGCAGCATGGAGTTAGCCTGCAGGAAATATCAAAGTTTTAGGCCGCACAACGAGCCTGTAAGGCAAATATGTTCATGCATATTTTTATGGGCATTCTGCGGGCGACAAGTTGTAAGGAACACTTAACACACAAAGGTAAGTGAGGGTGACGTCGGTGTAGCGGAGGCGGGTAGGTTGATATTTCAGTCAAGTCAAGCTTTTTGTGGAACAAGCACCAAATTTGGCATGGATGTATCTTAGCTTTCAGAAAAGCACGTCAGCCATGAGAAAAATCCAAAATGGAGGCCATTTGTAAAGTTGGCATTCATAGACCCAACTGGGAAAACAAAAATCAATGTCTATCTGTCCCAGTTTTAACAATGTGTGCTGCTCATGCACAACATGTGGACTTTAGAATTGAGGTGTAACTACAGAATACTAAATCTTGTATTTTCTTGTGGCCAATGTGCTTTTCTGAAAGTAGGGATCCTGGGGTAGATCCATGCTTTGGTGCTTGTACCACAAAATGCATTATTTTTTATCCAGCTCCATTAGTGTTGTAGTTTTTCAACTTTTTCAATCCCATGGAACACATTGAGCATACAACCCCAAAAACCTTCAGCACCCACTCGGGTCAGCCGCACGTACAGATGCACGTGGTGAAGACAACAAATTTCCGGTTTTACAATCGCAACCATGTAGCTACAAAATGGCCGACAGCAGGTCAGGAGATGCTGAGGAGCTTAGTGCACAGATGTCACTAACTTTAATGCATGTAATCCTCAGATCAGTTGAAGAACCAGGTGGAGAGCTTCATAGAATGAGCTTCCATGACCAAACAAGTGCGTCCATACCATACATCGTCTGGTACAATCCAAAGTGTTTGATGCTGTGTAAAGCACACCATGTCTGGACAGTAGAGTGGTAAAAATGCATTTCTTGCATTAGCCTTATGTAACAATTACCATCCTGCAGGGCCATTCAGTCAATTACATGATTTTCTAGAATATTCTAAAGCAAAAGGCAGAACCAGAGAGTTTGGTGGTGGTCAGAAGGACAGACGTGGAACCTTTCAGCATACCATGAGATTTCAGTCAATTCTATGCTCCCAGTTTTGTGAAAACAAATTAGGGATGTCCTCATTCATTCCATCATTACTCCACAATATTGCACAAAGAAAGTCCACACAGAGAGGAAAGAGTTAGTCAAGCTCGAATAATCTTAACTGTCCTTGATGGAACCTGGAATCCTGATGGAACAGCATCAACGGCCCTTAACCTGGCAGGAGGGATTTTGAGCGCAATACCTGGTTAGAAAGAGTCCAGAAACTCGTCTAAACTTTTTAAAGCTATCTCAGAACATTTGAAGCTGGTGTATGTACAAAAGATGGAGGGAGGTCATCTTAAACCCTATGGATTATGAATTTCACCTATGAATGCCACTGTAACAGTATAGCAACTTAAAGGCGACCATGAACCCATGCTTCATATTGCATTGAACTAAAAGATTCATTATTGAATCATTCAGCAGGATGATGGATCAGGGTTCACCAGCTCGGTCCGCTCCAGAGCTCAGTGTGCTTTCACACACACCTGCCGTAAGTGAAACGCTTGGGAAAAAGGCAGTCATGTACAAACCAGGTAGACCAGTGTAGACATGTGCCAACCTCCAAAAAGCATCAGCTCTTACTTTGCAAAGAAACAAAACTTTATTAAGTAAAAAGCTGTCCAGGATTTTAATGGTTTGAGAATCACTCTGAATCTTAGGGTGTATTAAGACTGGTGAAATCATTTGGTTTGGACCGAGACCACTTAATTTGGTCTGGATCGAGTGCCCACATGATGTCTGAGTTTATCTCATTTACACTGCATGGAAGAAACAGATCCATGTTCAGAAATCTTTTGTTTTTTCCAAAGAGCTCTACAAAACATGGGTGATCACATCTCCATGTAGATTGTAGGCCATCAAAAATAAATAAATCAATATATAAACCTTCCACTCACACACACACAAAAAAGGAAAATTCAGTCACCAAAGACCAAACACTCTTCAGAGTAACCGCTCTCATGGCCACAGCGATTTGTCTTTGTGCTTGTAATCCAACGATTCTGGAAGTAACTGGGTTCTATCACTGCTATTTTGGTTTTTCTATGTTTTAGATACATACAGCATAAAGAAAACATGATGTTTTTTTATTTCTATTTCATCTTTTTCAAAACAACAAATATTAAACCAAGGGTTTGATAGACTACATTTATTTCTGATACCTATATATTACTAAAAAACTCATGGCTATAAAGAAAAACATTCTAATGGTGTTAAAAATATGAAGAATTATCCTGATGTTTTTGATCAATATTTATAATAATGAAAGTTGAGTAATTTAGCGAAAAAAAAAGATTCAATGAATTACCGATGATAGATACAGGATTTGAACCTGTGGTCTTTTGATTACAAAAACATACAGGACTAACTACAGTCACCATGAGAGCTGCTGACTGATAGAAGATCTCTCAACGAAGACAGCTACTCAAAATGCTGAGTGAAGGGCTCGCTCACGTTGTCACAAAAGGATTTGTTCATCCATGGATTTCAAACAGGAATCGTGTGTTTCTGTTGTAACAGCATGTTGGTTGTATTTGAGCATTAAAAATGAAAACTTCACTTTATTTTATGTGTTTTAAGTAGCTCACATGCCAAAAGATCACCGATTTAGAGGTTCTCTGGGTATAGTGAGCTTCAGTCCCGCTGTGTCTGGATGACGGCTGCTTCAGCTGTGTTTCCGTTTCTCTCTGACCGTGTTTGAAGCTGATAACTCATCATGTCCCTCTGGCTTAGAGTTATTATTTTTGATGAAATCTTTAAATTTTGTTTAGCATGTTTCTGGCCCCACAAAGGACACACTCTAGACCTTGTTTTTTCTTGAGTTCTTGATATTAAGGATATTGTGTAAAGGACAGTCATGTGAGTGATCACTGCTGGATCTCTTTTAATGTATCATTTCCTGCTTTATCTCAACTCACTACTCTTGTGACTCAGCGACGTGTTTTAAGTCCTAATGTGTCAGACAGAGTCATGGATCTGTTTGATTCTGTTTCTTTTCCTCATTTTGATGATGCTGATTCTCTTATGGACTCTTTTAACTCTAGTCACTGTGTCTCTATTTTAAATATATTTGCTGCCATTAGAGAGAGGGTAGTCTCTTCAAAGAAGGCCTTTCCTTGCGTAAATGAGGATATCCGCAGCCCCAGAAGGCTCTGTCGTAAAGTTGAGCGTTTATGGAAATCTGCCAAACTTGAAGTGCACAGACTCCACCTGAAAGAACTGATTTTTGCTTTAAATGAGAGGATTAAACAGGCTAGATCAGCTTCCGTTCGTAATCTTATCTCAACAAATAAAATGGAATCCAAAACTTATTTTCAATACATTGAACACACTTGGTTCTGTCACGCAATTTTCCAAACAGCCTGAAGCTGATGGTAGCACATTTTTCAGGGTTTTCTGCTAAACATCCCTCCTTTAGTCAGGGTTCCAGCCAAAAAGCATTACAGTTTGGAAAACAAAATGTGTTCCCAAAAACAAAAACGTAACTTAGAAAAGAAAAAAAAACAACTACACTATTTCAAAATGAAAAACCGAAAAAGGAAGGTATTTTGGGTAATCACTGATTGGGTCATGACTTTTGTTTCTCTTTTTAATCAGAAGGTATTTGTCGCGACATTGTCTTTTGACAGAATATATTTATTCAGTCTTCTAGCTACAGCACTGCAACAATTCACTGGTTTCTCAGTTAACTCTTTACCACAAAAAACCTCCCTCTGTTCCTCAAACGTCATCATCCAATCACTGATCCCTCATAGTACCTTCTTTGTCCAGTTTCTTATTTTGTCTCATTTTTTAACATCTCGTTTTGATTTACTTTTGTTTTCTAAAATAGTATATGTTTGGTTTCTGGAAATGTGTTTTTATTTCTAAATGCACTGTTTTTGTTTTTTTTATTGTTGTGATCTTTTTTATGTTTTGTGGTGTGTTTTGCACTTCAGGACCACCGTAAGGAAGAGATCATGAGCGATGTTGTTCCAGAGCATTCCTCCTGGAACGTTTCCCCAGCACTGGCAGGGAAGGCGTCACAATATTGATTCCCGTTGTTGGTACAGCCGCACATAGAGCTGCTTGACAGAACAATCGAAAAACTGGACACGCATTAGCATACCAAGTGGCTCTGAGACGGCCCAGCTACTGCTGGTCGCGCTTGTTTCCACTCCGGTGCTGCTCAGTCTGTTACAGTGGCAGATGGATGGTTTTCAGAGACCATCCCACACACTCTCACTCTGTTTCTGTAGCCACCTTTGCCCCAGCTTCTGCCTAATTTAACTCCTAGGATTGAAACTTTTCTACCTCAGATCTTAGTCAAAAGTGCCCTTACGGGTGAATACGGACAAAACTTGGCAAACCTGTTTGGGGCACACAGGTGTACAATTTTTTAAAAACGCTAAAGAGAGAGAGAGAAAAAAAGATCGTAAATGTTCATGCACTTTTTGGCACTTTCTTGAATCTTTGCTGCAGGTGACAGGTCGTAGTTAACACCTGTACAACAGGTACGGGTGAAGTTGGTGAGATGTGTAGGTTGTGAGGGCATCCTGCGGTCTCTTACATTCCACGTTCATACAAGACAAACTTGCTCTCAGTTTTAGCCACATCTGGGCACGACCCTCTACAGGCTCGGACAATCCAAGAACCGAGTCAACTTCCGTACTGGATCCAAGCAACTGAGGCTGAGTGCAAACCTATGGCTTCTCTCTATCTCTACATTTAGCCCTCCAAGCGGAGCGACCTGGAAAAGTAGGGTCTTCAAATTACTACCGCTCCATTAGGCCATCTACGTTAGCGTAGCTGCCAGAGCTCAGAAATACATAACAGCGTTGGTTTCACATGAATTTAAAAAGTCAGTACTTCTATTTAAATGTAAACTTCTGTGCTTTAGAGTTAGAGCACACGCTCGTGAAGAAATAGCAGATAACCAGCCCTAAGTCTTCACTACTCCGCCTTAAAAAAACAACAAAAACGTTGGGACACCGCTACAGCTTCAGATGCTCCTACAACTGGAGCAATAGGGCCAGTAGCCGGAAGGATTGGGAAGCAATTTGGATTTGGCCTAAAGCTTTGATCCTTCCTAAAGACTTTGTTCTCTCTTATTTTCAATTAATAAAAGTAGATTACTGTTTAGTTTTATACCACAAAATCATACAAAACATCATAAAGTCCCTTATAGTCAGCAAAGAGAACATTTTTTAAGCAGCATGAACTATAAAAAGAACATTGGATAATGCACGGGCACATGGGAAACCAGGGTTTGTTCCCAGGGGTCGTGATGAGCTGAATCCAGTGTGGATTCTTAGGCAAAACACTAAGCGTTCAGATTTGTCAAGCACTTGAGTAAATTGACTTTGTTACTTTACTTTTGTTTTTTGGCTACTTTGTTCTGTTGAGTATCAAAAATATAAGCAACGTTCACTCTCTCTTCGACTACATGTTTTGATTGAACATTTATCTTTATTCCACTACATTTGAATGGAAACTCACATTTACTCAAGTGAATTACTCAAGTAAACGTAATGAGTAAATGTGAGTCTCCATTCAAATGTAGTTGAGCAGACAGTAAAAGTTGCTGATATTTTTGATAGTACAAGAACAAAGTAACCAAAAACACATCCTGAAGTAAAGTAACAAAGTCCATTACCTCAAGTACTTTACAACTCTGTAAGCAATACTGCCTAAATATGGCGCCATGAGAGGGCCCGAGACTGGGTCTCCCTGTGCCGGTCCCCAGTCTGGATGAAAGACAGGGATGTGTCGGGAATCCGGTGTAAAACTCTCTGACAAACCATCTGTGTGAATCAGTCAAAGTTTGTTTGCTGTGCAGAGATATGCTGAAAGGTGAACAAGCTTTCACTCTTGTTTTTTTTTACAAAAGTCCCAGTGGTTTGGCTGCTGTTCTCAGATTTGGAAGCGTCTGACAACAAATCGGCGAAGCAAAAAGGACAGAAAATGTTTTTCCTTTTCACTAAGCACTACTCCTCTGGTTCTAGTCTTAGTTTTTGATGCTTCTGCATTCTCTAAATTTGGATGTTATTCTCAACGTTTTTTTTGATGTTTATGTACTAAGTTCTAGAGTAACTATGTGTTCTTAGTTGTTCCTTTTGCTCTGTTGTTGAATGGATGCATGTAACAGGTCTTTTCGTCTGCATCAAAAGTCTTGTTTTGTCTTGCGTAAAAAACGTTTTCTTGTGGAAATGAAATAAAAGAGAGAGAAACAGCAGTGGAACAGCTCAGTCGGAGCCGCTGAACTGGCAGCTGTTCAGGATGAATGTGCACAACAGTGCAAAAGTAAAGCAGGCCAGTTCTGGGGGAGAGATTATGCTCACTCAGCAGAACCCTGCGTTATCTCCGAGTCTGTGCCACTCGGGCCGCCGTTGCCCATGCTTGCACACAGTGATGATGTAGTGCTGCCCAGTAATGCTGGGGGCTCTTTGCTCGGGTGGCAGGAGTGACCACCTGGAGGGCTGTGGCCACTGGATGTGGCTTCACACCGTCCATGCCTCCCTGCTTCCTCTTCATGAGTCTGGCATCTGCTGGAAGCTTAGCCGGTGTCGGAGCGGGGGTGGGGACACCACCGTGCATGTGTCTGTGTGTGCATTGTGAAAGACAAATACAGTGTGTGGGTGTTTGCATGAGCATGCGCCTGCAAGCCCGACTGTTTTGTCATGGCTGTAATGGGAAAAGTGCACGTCTGGTGTTCATCAAATGTGTCCAATCGCAAAAAAATAAAGGGCAGCCAGCCACACCCGACCTCCTCGCATCCTCCTCCTACCTTTATTCCTCTCTTTTTCTGCTTCTTTCTCACACTCCTCCTCCTCCTCCACTCGCTCCTCTACTCTGGTGTTTCCATGAGAACAGAGAGAGCTGGGTACTGAAGGGAGGGTAGGTGGGTGGTTTGGTGGTGTTCGTGACGTGTCCTAAAAGCAGAAAGTGTGCATGTGTGTCTAACATGCTCACATCAGCGTGCATGGCCGCCCTCCTGGCTGTGCCAGAAAACATTGCTTTTGGCACCACCAAGGTAATTTGGACCCAGAAGCTCCTAATCTGAGATCCAGAGTTTGAGAAAAATCCTCATTAAAATAATAATCTGTGTGAAGGAAGGATGCTGGAGATGAGGGATGACTCAAAGTGAGTGGAGGTATCCTGTCCCTTATGAAGAGATGTTCTTTTCTGGGTGGGGTCGCGGGAGCTGACAGGGAGGAGGGCGAGAAGATGAAGAGAGGAGTGCTAATCTGAAAGAGATGGGGATCATCGCCGTGAGAGAACAGGAGGAGGAGAGGATGAGGAGGAGAAGAAAGGCGGAGAGAGGGATGGAGGCAGAAGGGAGGGGTTTTAAAGGGTGGGCTCACAGTCATTGTCAGGCAGCAAGTAAGAGCGAGGCAGAGAGTTCCACCCCAGCCAGACCGAATCAAGAACGTGTGAGCGCAAACTGGGATGAGTACATGTACTGGACGACTTAGCTGTTGATACAGCCAGCTACAGAGAGCGTGTGCACCAGACTGAGAGCGTGCACGAGAGAGAGAAAAAAAGGGAAAAAGAAGCAGAGAAGAAAACAGGAGGATCCTCCAACTCCAACTATGCTGTGCTGCATAAGAAGAACCAAACCGGTAAACTGCTCTGCTCTCTTTCTCTCTGATAAAAACCATTCCTTTCAGCTCGGAACTTTGTGGTGCTGGTTTATAGTCAGATTAGGGCGCCCGTGGGAGAGATTAGAGGAGACGTGAGCGTGATTTGACTCTGGGCCCCGGCTTGTCTTCATAGAAATCTATCTACAAAGCCCAGACACGCCTAGTTAATGTGATTAGCCCTCATGAATGGATGTTGCCACAATGCCTCTCAGACCTCACAGTGCACTTGCAGAGACGTTGAAACCAGATCTCAGGTTGACGTTAATTAAACACTTGGAAAAGTGAAACGTTATTGAGAGGCACTGTTTTCATGCTGTAGCTTTAATCCAGGAGTTTACCTGAGCTCAAAACATATTCCCCATTTTCTCCACCTCTCTGGCAGCACAGGAAGGAAAATTTCTAGTGTGGAAGAGGAAAAAAAGGGCGGGGCACAGATTGAGTGAGCAGCACCATCATGTCAGTGGCCTCGTGGGAATACAATGGGAATAAATGAGGATAAATGGATTATCATAGCCCTCCAGCTTTACAAGTGGATGTTGTCGGTGGAGGGCTGGATGAAGTGTGTGCTCATATAAAGGGTGATGTTCACTGCTTAATAATAGCCACAGTCCAGTCTCACAAGGAGGGAAGAATAATAAAATAAGGAAGGTGTTTCACTGAAGAGGAGGGAGCATTCTGGAGCTACCGCGGTGGCTCCAGTTTTGCTGGGTTCCTGCTGCCGTCTCAAAACGATTTATTTGACTCATAACCTGCCGGTTCCTGATGGCACTTGATTGCTTCTTAAATGTCAGCCTGGATGAGTCACTTTAGTTCTGTTCAGGATGGGAGATTGAGGAGAAGAAGCAGGGCTTCATGCAGGAGGAGGAGGAGGCGAGAGGCAGCCAGGGTGGAGCTGGACCGGGGGTTACCGCTGCACCAGGGTTGAGGTGAAGATGCACAGGTTTAGAAAAAAGGGAGTGGGGGCTTTGCTGCAAATGTGAGGCAGAGAAAAGTTGGACGAAGCACGAGGGGCCTGGGAAGCCTGCATGCTGCACGCCATGTGGGGGGATGAAGCTCCACGCCTTCTCCTGCTTTTGAGCTGCTCTGGTCTTCAAGGGTGCTTAAGCATTATTTTACAGCTCCCAGCATGCATTGCAGCTGCAGCGTCTGTCTTTATGGAGTTCTAAGAGCTTTTGCAACATCTACCCTACATGGGAGTGGCTTCCAGCTAAGGTGTCCTCAGTAACCCCAGCTTGGAGCTTTGACTGGATCGCTTCAGCCGTTTCTAGCCTACAGTGTGGATTTGAGTCAACGTCTTTGTGAAATCTCCAGTTTCTCCATCAGCATTTTAAATTCTGTCCCCTCCATTGCCTGGGAAATGTTTTTTTTTTTTTTGTCTTTAGTTTAAGCCCACATCTTCTGCCCCCTTCCTCATATACCTTCACCTCCCCTCCCTCATCCTCGTCCTCATCCCCAGCCCATGTGAGATCAGTGATGGCATAGCCTTTGTTCAGGCTGAGAGAGGACTAATTGAATTAAAGAGGCTAGCATTCGGCTGTTATCAGCCTGCGTGGAGCATCTCCTCTCGGGCTACAACAGAGAGAAGCTGCGTGGCTTTCAGCATCGCTCATCAGTCCCTGTAAGGAAAAAAAAAGCAGAGAAAGCCCCGGCGAGTGTGGGCTGTGGCAGCCTCCACCTGAGCCCCCCTCCTCTCATCTGCAGGAGATAGCCGGCTGAAAAGGGTGTGGTGCTCCACTGTGCCTGAGCGTGCGGGAGAAAGAAAAAGACAGAGAGAATGAGTGGGTGGCAGTTTGATCGCTGAGATGCTGAGTGAAAGACGGCAGAAACAGAACGAGGAGACGTTCAGCACTACCAGTCTGAATCCTTTGCTCTTTGCAGTCTGGAGGGATTGCAGGAGAAGAGGAGAAAAACGGCCATTCTGGGGTGGATTTTTAAGCTGCTAATGTGACAAACCAGTTCAATTTTCTGACACAACTCATTTTTTTGATCATTTTTCCCTCCAAAAGTACATTAAAAAGTGTAAAATGACTTTGTCAGCTGCACCTTGTTCACCAGCACCACCCAAATACATGCATATCTGTCTGCTGACCCGGGTGGAGGAGCAAGATGAATAAAACCTCCTTTAATCTGGAGGAAATCATGGATACATGCGTGCCTAAGCTGTCCTTTTGTGCTAATGAAGTCACCATCAGCCTCACCCCATCACTCTCATCCCTTGCACACCCCCCCCCCCCCCCTTTTTTTTTTTTTTTGTTCACTTCCTGAAGCAAGTGCCTAACAGCACTGACAGCCCCTGATTGTGACGGTGTGTCACCTTTGGGGGATGGTGGTCTGCATGTGCGGGTGGTTCTGGCGGCTCTTGGGGCGTGGTTCTCATGGCACCCAGTGTCCATCCAAAGCCGGAGCACTTGCTGCCAGAATGAGAGATGTGGTCGGAATAAATCACACACAACTCACTATAAAAGAACCATTAAAAACTGTGAAATTGTACAGTTTTCAAGGGGTTTCTTACAACGTTTGTGTCTGTGTTCACCAGAATGACCGGAAAAACAAAGAGCTAATCACAGCGGAGTAATTTAATTAACCTGGAAATGCAAATATGTTCACTGTAAATGAATGAAGAGAGCCCCGACTCCATGTGGGAAACTTAAAAGTGCTGCACCTTGCAGTGTGCTGCGCCTTTGAAACGTGCTGCTGTATTTCTGAATGAAAATGTGTGACGCACAGACATGGGGAGGGACGGCGCCCGCAGGAGAGGCGGGGACCGAGGCCCCACAAAAGAGGAAAAAATCATGCCTCTCTATCTGACATTTTAATATATTTTTGCCAACAAAAATCTTTTCCTCAGGTGGAGGTCCCAGCTTTCAGCAGGATGTTGCACACAAAAGCATGATGGTGCTGTCTTCCCTCACTGATATGAGATCACTCAGCACTTTGATGGTATTTTATGTCCTCACCAGCACACATCCCCATTTCTACAGTAATTGACATCTTTTCCGATCCAGATATGATGTCACCCCCCTCTGGTTCCCAAACACCCTCATCAATTGCTTTTCTCTGAGCGTCTGACTCACTAAATGCAGCCAGTAAGTAATTCTGTTTAGAGTTAAGTGCTTAGGTCGAACTTTTTGGCGAAAGTAAGCACCTGTGAGATCAGACTAATAAAAGCCCAACAAGCCACCAGAGACTGGGGTATTACTCGGACGGGAGGGTGGGGCGCTGGTGCTTTGTCTGTCTCTGTCTCCAGTTGTTTTTGTTTAAGGATGGATTTAAAGTGTAAATCACAATGAGCGAGGAGCTGTTGAAAATCGCTTCCCACAGCACATCGCCTCTCTACAAATATTAGCGTTACATTACTCAAAAATCGCTTCAGGAGGAGGAAGATCATGAGGAACAAAAGGGCAGAGGAAATAGAGGTGGAGAGAAAATGAGGATGTTCCTGACCCTGCACTGACACACTGACCCTGAAGGCATGTTAGTTTAGAGGCTTTAAATCACACCCCTGCTGATGTGATTTGTCACACAATCTGAGCCTTATTTTAGATCCAGCAACAGGAACGGAAGCTATCATGGAACAAACAGACTTAAACTCTCTAAACAATGCATGGCTGTCTGTTGACCCAGACTGCCAGCACGGATGCTCCAACCCCCACATTGAACCCCTGCTTAGTTATGCTGATTGCTCAGCTTGATTTACAGGTTCCCACTGGCCCATTCCCTTTGAGGAGCCGGGTGCCGTACCAATCAGAGTGACACATAGTCTTTCATGGAGGAAAACAGCAGACGCAGTCGTGATGAGTTAGCACTCTGGTTGTCAAGGTAACCTTTGATGGCTGGGAGGCGTATGGCAGTGAATGCTGAGGAGGTTCACTGGCGAGTCAGAGTCTGAGCTGCAACTCGAGGATGGAGATCTCGCACTTGCAGGTTTCAAGCGCTCATTAGCAGAAAATGCAGTGGACACTAATGGATGTGGAGGGAGAAGCTTGGCATCTAAGCCCAGTTATTACTTTCATCTAGCTCCATTATCAAGAAAAAAAATCCATTTTGTATTTTGTATGTATTTGTATCTTTGTTTTTTTGTGAATGCCAGCGTACAAATACACGTTTGTTTGTGGTGTACAGCAACATGCCTTCTTCTCTTTTTGTCTCATGACGGTCCTGATCTGTACGGTGGCCCTGAAGTGCAAATCACACCAACAAACAACTCAACGCAAAAAATATTAAAGACCTCAACAATGAAAGAAGCTAAACAAATAATAAAACAACAATTAATTCCAGAAATCATAAGAAATGTTCAAAAACCAAATCACAATTTTAAAAAATGAAAGAAAATAAAAATGAAAGGTTTTGGAAAATGAAAAGGATTTCTAAAGAAATTAAACACCAAAAGCACTTGGAACAGGTGGGAACCTCGCTGATTGCAAGATGACGTTTGTCCATCATTTTAAAAAATGACATAAACTTATATAGCGCTCTACAGTTTGTGGGCTTCAGTGTCTTGCCTAAGGACACTTTAACACACGGACAGGAATTAAACCTGCGATCTTCAGATCAGAGGTCAACCGCTCTACCTTATGGTCACGTGAAAGTAACATAGTAATTAAGTAAGTACTGTTCTGTGGTTACCATAAAGCTTTTATTAATATGCAGAAATTTAAAACGCCTTTGAAAAACTGTCAAAACTTCAATGTCAGTCAATGTCTTCAAATCAGTGATGCTCCGTAGTTCCTACCATTTCCGGTGTTTGATTGTGTTTGTTTTCTGGAAATTACTTTTGTTATCTCAAATGTTTCTTTTTTGGGGGGAATTTTGGTTCGATCTCTACAATGCAATATCATTTGTTCTTTTTATTTGTTTGGCTTTTTGAATTGTTGATTTCTTGGAGGGATTTACACTTCAGGGCCACTGTAGATCTGTGCTTCTGCTTGCCTCAATCCCTGAAAAAACATCTTCCTTTCTCCTGTTGCACATTTTATCATTTGAAATATTAGGTAGAGTACATTTTGCATCATAAGTCTTCATTTTTTTGATCAGTTAAGCCTTGTGGATATCTCACCTTGATTTGTTTGCATGTTCACTTTTGAATAGACTGACTCATTTTGTTTGCTGCTCTCAGTGCTCATTGTTCATGATTTGATTTGATTTCTTTTCATTAGATGTATATGACTCATAACACTGCCCACTATTCGATGAGCAGCTATGGATGCGAGCACTGAAGGTAATATCACAGAATCTTTTCCAGTGTGTCATCCTTCTAACCCAGTCCTCCTTTGGTTCGCTTTGTTCTGACATGTCTTCACACTCTAACCCACTTTCCTCTCAAACCTTTCCTGTAGTAGTTTGTATATGACCTGTGTTTTTCGAGTCGTCGACCTTTCGGTTCATTACATTTGTTCAGGATGTAATGAGCTTCTGGGATGAAAAAGCAGGAGGTTTTTGGAAGAACATCTCAGTACAAGACTCCCTACAGTAGGATCCTTTATTTCTGCATGACTGCTGCTAGCTGCTGAAGTGCTTTACTGTGTGTTGTTCATCAGGTGGAGAAAAATGAGGAGGCAGACCAGAAGATTGAGCAGGATGGCACTGCCAACAAACCCGAGGACAAGGCCCACAAGGCAGCTACCAAAATACAAGCTAGCTTCCGTGGACACATAACTCGGAAAAAGATGAAAGACGGAGAAGAGGACAAGGAAGAAGACAGTCCTGTTGCAGATGAGGCAAAGGAGGGAGAAGAGGAGACAAAGAAAGCGGAGGGGGAGGAGACACCTGCTAAGCAGGATGTAGCTGCAGGAGAGGAGGCGAAGAAGGAGTCAAACCAAGCCAAAAGCCCCGCGGCAGACAAACCAGCTAACTCTCCGGCAGCTGCTGCCACTCCTGCAGCCGCAGCCACTTCTCCTGTTGCAGCGGATCCATCTGCTCCTACAACTGCCACAGCGCCCTCTGAACCTGAGAAAGAAGAGCCGAAGACGGAGGAGAAGCCCAAAGAGGTGGAGGCTCCAGCGGCAGCAGCCAAGAGTCCAACCACAACCACGACTGAGGAGAAGAAGGAGGAGGACAAGAAGTGCGAGGAGAAGAAAGAGGAGGACAAGAAGTGTGAGGAGAAGAAGGAGGAGGCCAGACAAGCCAACGTGCCTGCTGCTGTCAGCCCGACAGCTGAGGAAGAACCTGACCAAACTAAAGATCAAAAAGGTACGTCGATAGTCACAGCCTCCCCCGTACGTGTTTTTGGGTTGTACCAGCCCGTGGAGGGTCATATGGAAGAGCCGCCGCATCTTATGAAAAGTACAGGTGTGTCTTCCAGTATCCTTGAGGTGGTTTCTACAGCCAAGCTTTAAGGCAAATGCAACATACTATTGTTGTGAGCGAGGTTTGGTGTATCTTTAGATATTTGTACGGATAATGTACCATATTTTCCGCTCTATAGGGCGCTCTGGATTAAAAGACGCAGCATCAATGAATGGTCTATTTTCAAATGTATTTCATAAACACATTGAAATATGAGGTGCATTAAGTCAAAAGAGTCAGAGGAAAGCCCGTCAGTCAGTCAGACTTTATTAACTTTGTTCACGGTAATTTTAGAACTTGTTTGTAACAAGTTATACGTTAGCAAGAATAGTGCATTCACAATAGCCTACCTGTCATTCTACATTTACCAGCCTTAGCAATCTTTCGATAAAAGATATATGTAAACGTACGTCTACGTGCCGTTTGGGCTTCCGGGTCAGAAAAGTCTCGCGTCCACGCATCGCTTTGCAAGTCTTTAAGTCTGCTTTTGGACTTTACGTCCAAAATGTGCATGCACGCGCACTGAAAGTTAAACCAGTTTAACTTCGATCAATCAGGGGTTCCGATTTGGTAGTGATGTATGGATGGGGACCCCTTTAATTCATGGAAGTACCAACAGTTTGAAAGGTAACCTTTACGGAGAAATTAGCAATTGTGACCCATACAGGTTGTCACCCTTAGAAGGCCCGTGTCCGCCCAAAAGGCTAGCTGTGACGAAGGCATGAGCTTCTAGTGCCTTCTCGGCATCTCTGAGTCCATTGAGTTCAGAGAAAAAAACACATCCAGGAACTCCAAGACTTGATTACCTATTAGTAAGGCTTTCATGTAGTCTGCTTGGCAGGATCCACAAGGACATTACTGCTTGCTGGGTGTCTGGGGTTCAGAGATCTTTGGCAGTGGTCCACCATTCACCGGGTAACACACAGACTCAGCTTCGTCTTCAGTTAGACCTCTTGTATCTCCAACTGTATGTGACCGAAGTTACACAGAGATGAAGAAAAGCTCAGAACACAAACGCACAGCAGCAAAAGGATTTGTGCTGTGTGGCAATTTGTAGCATTGCTGTTAGGAGCATGGCTGTTCACACAAAAGCAGCATGTTCTGTAATTCCTCACATTTGGTGAACATCACAGATGGCTCATGCGCCTTTAATGACAGCAGCACTCCAGATACTCATGGAACATTTATTTAAACTAAACCATAAAGACTTGTGGAAATGAGGCTGCTCCCCAATGACAGCGTCGCATCTCGCCAGACAAAACCGTTCCGGATCAAAAGACTGACGAGTCAGACAGGTGGCCGACTGAGCATGCTCAGTCTTGAAGCTGGTTGCGGGTGAGAGGTGTTCACAGATGAGGACGGGAGAACTACACGGAAAATAGGTCACCTATGCAGCACTGTATCCCAGTTGTCATAGTTACCACCTTGATAGGATAACCAGCCTGCATGGAGCAGAGAAGCATAACAGGTGCGTTGATTTAAATGAATGATTAATGATCCTTACTGGTCACAATCCACAGTGGGGAAGTCTGTTAAAATGCTATCTGAGAGTGAGCTGCAAATGAAGAAAACAACACCAGCACTGAATAGTGAGATCTGGAGAGCCTGACTATAACTTGTCCCACTCCAATCATCTTTTGATCTTCTTTAAAAGTGTTCCCAGTGGTCTTTCCCTTACAAGTATGCCGTTTTTAGGCAAAACCCCAAAAATCTGTGTCGTCATCTAGGATATAGTTTCAGCAGAGCAGCAGTAGATCATTAGAAATTCACCTGTGAGTTGTGGGCGGGACCATTGCTGTGGAGCAACCCTGCCCCCATTCCCCTTCCCCGTTGGTGAGAGCTTTCTGTTTACAAGCTTTCCCTCTAGCTTAAAGCCCCTCACAACCCCAGCCTGACAACAGCGGTGCAACAAAAAAGGTGAGCAACACTGGGGCTGTCCAGCAGTACAGTTTAGAGCCGGATGTCAAAGACGTACATGGATCTGTCCATATGGGCTCTTTTTCAAACTGTATCTGTCCGTCTGGCCCTGATTCACAACAATTCGAATACATACTCAGAAATGGAATTTTGAGATGAAGTTTCTTTATAAATACGCTCAAGAACACTTTAAAAACACAGGTTTCAACAACATTGTTGTAAACACAGCAAACATGGATTACAGTTATACATCCAACTGAAGTTTAGTTTTGACAAAGCGGTGAGAAGAAGACATCTTGTAGTGCTTTTGTCCTCCACTTTAATAGTACACAAAGCCAGTCCAAACAGTGGAGTCAGAACTTCCTAAAAAGATTGAAAAACAAGCAAACAGAACAAAAACAAACAGAAAAGTTAAAGCACATTTACATTTCATCTGCAACCTTAGGCAGCGCGTCAGTCAGCATCAAGCCGGCTGTGAGAGCAGCAGAGATGATGCACTGTGGCTCAGTAAATTGGATGAAATCGTGTTTACTTCACACGGTCAAGCAGACGGTCTGCAGAGAAGGACACGCTCAAATCGGTCACCCCGGCCACCACACCTGTTAGCTCTTACCTGGAAGATCAGCTGTGACTAATGCTGTGTTGTGTCACACTTGCACACTCACAAACTAACCTGAAGGCTCCACTTCCTCCACACAAACACTTGATGCACGCCATCACCCCAGAATGTAAAGAGATGATGTCACTGTGTAATGCCTCCTCTTTCTATTAAAAGGGGATGAGCTCATCTGGGTGTGATATCACTGCTCTGAAAGCACTCCAATGATTGGTTTCCTCAAAGACTACCGATTCCTGAATGTTTATTTCAATTTAATAAAAAAGTAGAGAAAAAGCAAAAGATGAGTGCAAAGCCAGTGATGGATCATGAGCTTCATTCAGCAAGCCTCACTTGGATGTTAGCCACTGCTGGATGTTGTTACAGTGCAGCACACTGTGGTCGTCATGCAGAATCACATGTGACAGACCAAGATGCTGCTGTTAGCATTGTCCAAAGGCTTCACAGCTCCCTTAGGAGCACTCTTTTCCTTTATTATTTACACTCACTGTGAGATTTCAGATGTTTAGCTGTTAATGGAGAGGAACAGTTCCTTCTGAGTGTTCTTCCCAGAACCCTTTTGCATTGTTTTAAGCTCATCTATAATCAACACTCATGCCATGACCCACCAGGCACTGACAACTCTAAAAGGCTGAAAATATACACACTTCACAGCTGCATTTAGCTTCATGAAATGTAGACAGAATCTAGTATGTTAGCACAACATATGAACAATTCTTTAGACAGCATAGCATTCAGAACATGCTACCAAGTCAACTACACTCTTTATATCACATTAAATCAATAACTCAATGCATGGAAGACACAGGTGGTGTTTAGAGATTTTATTTAACCAGGGGTCCCATTGAGATTCTAAACCACTTTTCCAACGGAGCTCTGGACAGACTCAACAAAGATACAACAAATGTTAAAGAACAAAAACAGCGTTACCATGATGATCAAAATACATAGTTAAAAGTTAGTTAACAAATGTACAATTTAGAGAAGCAGTCTCAAGTGCTCGTAATCTAGATTTAGAAGCATTCATAGAGAGAACTTCTCTCAGTTTCAAGTCCTTTTGCAGCGTGTTCCATGAGGGCAGAGCGGAGCAGGAAAAAGCCCTTTTCCCAAGTGGACAAAAGGAACAGAAAGCAGCAAATGATTGTTAGAATGCAAAGCATGGGCTTTATCATCCCTCCATGAGATTAGATTACAAATGTAAGCAGGCAGAAGTCCAAGTGTGGCTTTGTAAAGAAAATTGTACCAGTCAGTTTACCGCCTGGTGGACAGAGAAGGCCATCCCGCATTTAAATATGGATGACCGTGATGGTCAAAGACCTACTGTTGGTGATGAACCTCAGAACATGAATCAATCTTACAGAGACAACCGGCAGAGGCGTTCATATACAGCAGTTCTTTGTAATAAAAAATGGGTAAAAAAGTACCGGCAACAAGGTGCTTTTCAGCTTTAAAAGAAAAACAACGTTCGTGTCGGTATAAAAAAACCTGGTTTATGATTAGGTTTCTTCACTAAGAGGTTAGGTTTTTATTTTTTTTTGAAGAGTTCTACAAAAACATGGGTGATCACATAAACTACATGTAGTTGATCAAAATTAGTGTATATGAGGCACTTGATTATAAAGCACAATAAGTGTAACAAAAAATTTGGATTTTAGATCATCAGTCGGTCTTTAATAACTGTGTTCACAGTAACTCTAGGACTTGTTTGTAACATGCTACACTTTATGTTAGACGCGTTAGCAGGAGTAGCGTCTTAATAACTGTGACTCACCAACCTTGTTTGTGACACGTAAAAAAACGACTGATACCGCTAGAAGAAACGTAACTGTGACTACATGAACTCCCAACCTTTTTAGTATCACACAGAAAAAGCTGAAAACGCTAAACGTTTGCATGTCCACAATAACACCCCATCCTTAACTTGCAGCAGAAATAATGCTCATATATGGCGCACTGTCATTTTTGGAAAAAAGTAAGACTTTTAGGTGCACCTTATAGTGCGGAAAAAATGGTACATGTCACAGTGTCAGAGGCACACACGTTTTCATTAGTCAATCACACAAAGAAACCACAAGGGTCTCATAGCCACAGTGCATTGTATCATTACACATTTCTACTCCTTTGTATGGAACTATATGTTTCTTGACGATTTTTGCAGATTTTACAATGTATTTGGATTTTACAATGTAGAATTTTCTGACAAACTGTCGCTTCAAATCACAAGATAAGCTACTTTTCCCCCCTTTTTTTCATCCTTTCTTCTTCTTTATTTCCTTCCTTTCGTTCTCTATCTTCTCTCCTTCTACTCAGATGCTGCAGAGGAGTCAACAGCAGAGGAGGCTGCTCCTGCTGCGGAGCCCCCTGAGTCCAAGGATGAATAAGACAAAGTCGATCCCTGTGAAGCAAAATGAAGAGTATGAAGAATACCACAGAAACACAGTTCTACTAATGTGGCCCATTGCCTTCTTGATGTGAAGGCCACCAGTTTCTATTTGTTTGTCATCTTTTTGTGTGGCAATGATTTTACCATGTTGGGGGGGGGGGTTTCCAGCATGAAGTTTTTTTGGCTCAAGCTAAAACCACCAGGCAGAAATGATTTGGATCGTTAAAGAAAATAATAAAGATCTTCAGTTTGACGCTGCCAAGGTGGAAGACTTCATTTGGTACACTTTTTTATCCGAAATGAAACCTTCGTGGAAGAACTGCACCCGACTGGAAAAACCACGTTTAAACCACGTTGCCAATTACAACGCCCTTTTGTGAAATCCGTGCTGCAAATGCAACTTGTTTCTTTTTTTTTTTCTTTTGTTTGTTCGTTGCAAAAACACTCACCACAACTTTCTGGTCTGAAGATTCAGCTGTAGTGTTCATCAGACGTGTGAGAACACATAGTCATGGTAATGTATTGACTTGTCTGAAAGATAATAGAATGTATATTTAAATGTGTGAATTTTCCAGTTGGGCAGTTCCTTAATCTAAACATGGTTTCTTGAAATCTATCACATATTCTATTCTACTTGACTCATTCAAGCTTGGTTTCCACCCCTTTTACAAACTCTGTACCTGGATTTCTAGTAAAGGACCTGTTTTCAATGACATACCAAACCATAGAAATCGACTACAGTATTGATATAAGTGGCTCATATGTTTAGCCAATCAAACATGGCAACAGCAGCATGAACCATTTAAACCAAATGCATGATGGGAACTCTCCCTTTGAGAGGAACTTCTTGGCCGTCACAAAAACTCAAGAGGATGTGGCGGCTTCTTTTTGATGTCTTTGGTGTTATTTATGGAAGTTTATATGAATTGGGGAAGAAAAAAATAAACTTGCAGCGACGTTCCGGAAAAATAAAAGAAAAAAATTAGAAGCAAAGAAACGAGTAAAACAAACACACAAAAAAGAGAAAGAATCATTTTCTTATGTTTCCAGTGAGTGCAATGTCCAGTTTCAACTTTATCAAGAAGTTCAAAAACGTGTGAGAAAAAAAGTTCAAATGGTTTCAATGTCTGTTTTCAAAAATAAAGCAAATGTGCCAATTACCATCACAAACTGTGGAATTTGTTCAAAACTGAGTCCATTTGTATCCAGATTTAAGGGGGAGGAAACATTGAGGTGTACAATACACATTCTTTCCATTTCACAAACTCACATGATTTTATCTGAAACCCTCAACGCTTCAGAAAGTCCTTCAGGTGTGTGAAGCTCTGTGAAACATGACATGTGTGCTCATCTGCACCACACACACTGAATGTAGCTGCTTAAACATAAAGGACGGCCGGTGGTAGAGCAGATGACATTACCGTTGTGACACGATGTTATTCAGGCCTAAAAGTTACAACTTTCGGGTTAATCGTTTTGGTGTCTTGATTCTTACTTTTGTTTGTGTTGTGGGACAGAGCCTTAATTGTGTCTTAATGATAGAGAAAACATTTTACTCCTTAAAGTTCCACTCCATCCATCTTTTGATCGACTGCCAAAGCCTTCCCAGTGGCCTTTATATGAACATTATGCAGTTTTTAGCCAAAATACCATTAAAAAAACCCTGTTAAGTTATCTAGGACATAGTTTCTGCAGAGCAGCAGGAGTTCATTAGAGATTTGCCTCTGAGTTGTTGGCGGGACTTCCTTCCCCTCCCCATAGCTGAAAGCTTGGGGGCTTGTGGCCCACCTACTGTATGTTCTACGTCACAAGAACAATATTTTTAGTCTACTTCCCAAATATTGAGATTAAGAACTCATCAGAACGATGTCACATTACTTTTTACATTCAGGATAGACACAAAGCAACGCCCTTCAGTGCTCTTGGATGATTTCAGTCCAATGTTATGGAAGTTTTTAAGGTTCTGTTTCACTTTATGATCTTTGATCATCATACATGTTTGGATATGCAGCTCTAATGTACACATGGGCACAATTTGATGTCCCATCATGCTCTTGTGGCTGCGCAAACACTTTTTCACAAAGCACCACCTATCATTGTGAAAATATTTGCTTTATGCTAATGAGGTTGCTTTCTTCAACAAGCATCCCAACGAAAAACGTTCCTGATGGCCTCATGCACACTGACCTGATCTTTTGTCTTCACCTTCTTCACCATTCTCCTTCTCCGTAGGTTTTACTCCCAACTGATGCAACAATAGCTCAAAATAGATATGGTTTATTCAAAAAAAGTTGATCGGTGATACTGCATCCCCCAACCTGCAGCAGGGTGATACCTATTTGTCTGATATGACAATGAGGGTGTGAATATAGCGCCCTCTCCTGGAGGCGAGCGAGATCTCACCAGCTTGGAAAAAAAAAAATTCTTGGAGAAAGAATGTAACAATATTTTTTTTATTTGCATGTTACATGGTGATCAACACAACAGTACCATTGAAATCCTGCGTGTTTCTTCAAAAGGATTCTTGCCCCAACATGTCAATTCACATTCAGTTACGGAACAATAAGTTCAAACAACTTTTTTTTGTTATCTCATACACCTTTAACACAACTTCTTTATTTCTTTATATATTCTTTACAAAACTGACTGTAATTGCTGTATGCTTTAATAAAGTAAAGCAAAACAGAAAAATTGGACATTTTTTTATCCTAATCCAAAACTGAATCTTAATTTCCCATGGCAAAAAAGGTGTGAAGATTCTAAACGCTGATTTGTACAAACATGATCTTCGTATTTTTTGCCTTCAGCAATAAAAAACTGTTGAGACTTTATTCTACATAGAAACGTATAGGAGGAAAAGAAAAAAAAACCAACAACAACAAACCCAATTTCCATATTAATGTCAAGAAGGCAGATGAGTTAACTGATGGTCCAGCTTCTTAGTAACTTCGGTTCGGGTCAGTCATTAAAGTTGAATGCACACGTTACATATATGAAACCAGTATTGCACAGTGAAGTCAAGGCGTTGCTCAGCAGTAAACTCTACATGGATGTAGCATCAGATTCCAGCAGATCTAGGTCCAGGTCTGTCTGCAGGACCCGTGCAGTGTTCAAAGGTAAGCCCCGTTCGTCAGTGAACGACCGAGGATGCTTGAACTCTTTCTGCTGTATGGATGAGGGTGAAACTCCATGGCTTTTACATCCGGGCTCATAGTGTTCAAGTCAGCTGGATTTGACCTGCATGAATGCCCTTCAACATCTACATTTGTGGGCACATCCCTATGCAGTCACACGAATGGAGGGAAAAAAGCAATTTCGTCTGCAGAAGAGCAGCTTTGACCTGCCATGACACTCAATTTTGAATTAACTTTATTTGTGAAGCGTCTATGTTCAATTTCGTTTTTTAAGACGCTTGAAACCTAACAGTCATTTTTATTATTCTAAACGGATTATTTCCAACTTGTTTGAACTGTCTCTGAGTATTTATACAATATCTATAGATGTACACAGATAGATAGTTTTAGTGGACACACAAACTGCTTTCTTGAAGATCATTGGGATCAAGATCTTCCAGAATAGGATCAGCTGAAGGTGAAATTGCTTAAGTTTTATCAAGACATTCTAAAAGAAGACGAGAAAGTCCAAATCCATATAAAGAAAAACAAAGTAAAACAAATCCGTGACGTGATTACTTTAGAGACTTGAAATCTGATTGTAAGAAGGTTTGTGCACTTTTGACTTGAACTTGTTGAAAAAAACCACAACTTGACATAAATCATCATGAGTTTCAGTGCTGCTAACGTTTGCAGCTACTGCTGTTTCACACTGACATAGCTTCACGAGCATTTACTATCAAAACAGTGGAAACACCAGATTTTGAATGTGATGGCAGGAGTGACGTTAAATACACGTTCATTTTGCAGCACGTGGCCCTTCTGTGGGTGAACGGCTCAGACGAAACACGCCTTCAGTCAGGGAGCGGAGCGAAGTACAGAAGCCTGCAATCAGTCACCTTACAGCAGGGCAAAGAAAATGGCATTAAAAAAGCAGCTAATACAGCAGAGTCTCATCAACAGCCGTCAAGCTGCTTCCTGTGAGAACTGAACTCGGCGACACATTGGGACTGTTACACGTGCTGTTTCATTTACACACTTCATTCACAGAAACTCATTTAATGGATAACAAACCTCTGGTAAACGTTCTGAATGGCTAGATTTGTTGTGGGCATTTCAGGTTTTCTTTTGTTCCAAGGATGGATTAAAAACAGAATCCTTTCTGACCACTAGAAGGGTTCTGAGCCATTATTTACAGTGACTGTATAAGAGAACTGGACTGAGTGACCCCCTCTCCCTGGTGTTCCAAATAGAAAGTCTCTGCTGGGCCATAAAAGCTGAAATGACCGACTGCTATTGAGAAAAAAAACAGGTATTATCAAATCATTCTAGCTCTGATACTCTTTTCTAACATCTTGTTAATACATATTTTTTTCATGATTTGTTTTGGTAGTAAAAGTTAATAAATGAATAAAATGGCCAATCAGATGGCTCAATAAAAGTATGTGGCCTTACTTCCAACGTTCCAAACGTCTGACTGACAGATTCTCCTGAGCCCGCTTTCAAGTGGAAGGGGTGTGGGCTTCCAACAAGCTCACTCCTGACTGGCAAGAGTTGTTGCCATAGAAATGATGACTCAGACCAACTCTGACCCATCACTGCTTACTGACGATTTTTGGTTCCAACATGGCAGCATCCACATTGCAAAAAAACTTTTACTGAAATGACTTCATTTGGTTGGAGCCAGAAGTAAACCATTTTTTATGAGTATTCACTCGGTCCAGTTCTTTTATACAGACAATGATTTTATCCTTTTTAGTTTTTCTTTTCAACTGAATGTGGAAAGATACTGATAATTACTTTCAAAACTTACTATACATTACACACAGTGAAGCATTTTGTCACCGCTATGACCTATACAACACTACAGAGCCCTGAACACAATATTCAGAAAAACTCCAATTATTTATCTGTGGCCACAAAGGAGCATTTTAAGCGCAAAATATATCATGTTGTGCACAAAAAAGCATTTGGTAAGCACAACAGGTTAGTTTGCTTGCACAAATTAGAATTACGAGTGCACAAATGACTACGCTTTCTTACATTTTGTGCACTCAAATTAGCATTTTGCTGCCACAAATATGTAGCAATTTAGTAGCATTTTGATGGTAAAAATTGGCATTTATTGCACACAAATTGGTATGTTGTGGTCACTACTTATGTGTAGCAATTGATGTAACTAAAATAGTGATTTGTGGCCACGAATTAGCAGTTGAAAATTAATGAAACTAAAATACTCATTTGTGTGCACAAAATGCTCATTCCTTTCAGCAAAATGTTAATAAAATGCTTTATATTTGTGGCTACAAAATACTAATTTTGTGTACCAAATACACAATTGTAGCCATAAAATGCCAGTTTGAGGCCAGATATGAATAATTTAAGGGAACTAATTTCTTGTTTTTGAATGTCCAGGGTTCCATACAAGATTGACTGATCAGGACAAATCTTTTAGTTCTAGATCTGTGTTGAAAACATCGCTGTCTATTTGATAGAGCAGGCCCATGAAGGCCATCCCTCAGAAGATGAACACACCAAAATTGTCTTTCCATATATGTATATGAGGACATTTGATTCAAGTATACATTCTATATACAGAGAAGAAAAAATGAGGTAAAGTCAGAAAAAAATTAGAATCATATTATGAATGTCTCCAGAACATTCCATGTTATACGCTTAGAGAAAGAGATAAATCAAAAGCTAAGTCATTCATTGGTGTCATACACTTTAATCCAAATTCCAGCTGCAACTCAAAGCATACACTGCAACAGTTTTCTCTGGTTCCCGGTGTTACAGCGCCAGGACAGGCTGCTCTGTCAGAGAAGTAGAAAACACGGCTATATACAGGATGCATCGCTATAACCAACAAAGTTTTCTTTTTTCCATTTGCAAAAGAAAGTTTGATTTTTTTACATTTTCTCGATAAAGGCAAGTGGTTGCAGAAGGAGGATGCAAATAATTGTAATCAACCCCTTATCTCAAGTTTAGATTTAATCAAGTTTAGCTTAGTAGCTATTTATTTTAGGTTGCCTCTTCAATTTCTGGTCAACCAAGGTATCCCAAACTGAAAAGCCGTTTGGTAAATGTCTGTTGCAAAGACTTTAATCTCATCGCAATGTCAGCGGCTGAAGCTTCTATCTAATGTTTTTTAGTCAACTTTTCAAAAAGATTCTTCATTTATTTGGCAGATACTTGATGCTCCTTAATGCACAGGTTGAAAACATTGTTAGAACATATTTTAAAGTTAAAATAATGCATCTATGGGAGTAAAAATGAACTGAATTACACCCTTTTTTTTTTTTACTGTTTCAAAAACAGCTGATTGTTGGCGTCTCCCTGACTCGAGTGCTTCTGTTTTTCATTTCAGTGAAAGAAAAAGCTATAAAACAAGAAAAAAAAACACACATCAACTCTCCAATCCAAGCCTAAAGATAACACACAGAAAGAAGAGTGAACAAATGAAAAACAAACAACGCAAAGCCTTAAACTGTTTGCTTCCCTTCCTTAGATTGACTGTCCTAAAACATTTGATGATTTCGTAAGCGGTGCTCCAGGGCACGTAAGGTTTTGTCACATGATGCAAACAGTCTGGGGAGAGGAGGAGGCGGAAAGGCTGGTAGTAAGGTAGCAATAGCAATGCGAAAGAGTTGGAGAGAAGACATGAGGGGTGAGTGTGTTGTCGAAGGAGGGCGAGTGGTATTAACACTTGAAGAAAACAAAGGCAAAGCAGACCAGGATGAGCCACAGTGATTGGGATACACAGGCAGACCCGCTGATGTCCCGACCTGTCCCGGGTCCTGTAAGACACACAGACGGGATTTCTTTGAGCTAGATCATTCAGACTGAGCACAAACGAGTGTGCTTCGTTAATCTTTCCAGAAGTCAGAGTTTCCAACTCCTCTTTAGACTTTATGAGAGGCAGCACTCCTCTAATGAAGACATATAAGGCTTCAGTGACATCTAGTGGTCAAGTCAGATTTCCCTTGAATAGATGAGAGATCATGCACTAACATTAGCCGTGGATGTACCTTAGACACCCCTCTTTCAGAAAACCACACTAGCTATAAGAAAAATCCAAAATGGCAGCCATTTGTAAAGATGGCGGACATTCACTAAATTGCTACAAAAATATTCAATGTCTATTTGCCCCAGTCTCATGAATATGGGCTGTTCATGTCCAAAATGTGTTTTTTAAACAAGAGGGGTGCCTACAGAATACTGTTACATGTATTAAATCTGGGAATTTCTTGTGGCCATACTATTTATATAAGAAATATATGAAATATACATATATATATATTATATATGAATAGGTGCTTTTCAGAAAGAAGGGATCCTAAGGTGCATCCATGCCAATTTTGGTGCTTGTATCACAAAATGCATGATTATTTTAATAGCTGCCTCCTCTAATTACAAAATGAAAGTGAGTAATGGAAATGTTTTTTTGTAGTTAAAGTAAATGCAAATGCTTTTTAAATACAATACAAATACAAATATGTAGAGGTCAGCTTATTTGTTTTAATAGTGCATGATGATATTGTGCATGATTTTCAAGGAAACAAATAGTTAGGTAAGTTTTCAAATTCTTTTCTTAATTTTTTTGGGATTTCTGTAAATGTGTTTTTTTCCCCTTACCAGCAGTCATTGGCCTGCTTTTGCTGTTTGTCAAAGTTTTTTTCACACTTTCAACAGTTCCTGTGCTTAAAAATGAAGCTGGATGATGCTAACAGGTCATGACGCTCTTCTAAAATACTGCTTGGAACATTTATGTCTTTTACTGATTGGGTTATTGGGTAACAAACTTAAAGTCGCATCTTTACTTATAGGAAAATCTAATCAATCGAAGTGATTTGGGAACAAAGTTAAACTTATAAACTTACAAGTTGTATTAAGTTCACAGAAAACTTTTCAGTAGTAGATTTTTTGCTAAACGGTGTGGTAAAACATGCTGTTAACAATAAATCAAGTGGGTCAGTGTGCTTCTTTTTGCATCTCTGTGGACATTTTAACGTGTAACGTTAAAACTTCAAGCACTATCGGTCCAGACTATGAAAATGCATACATGTGTGAAGAAATGACTACAGAACTGTCAACAACGTCCGTACTCACTATAAAGGAACACATTGGCTCTCTGTTCACCCAGGCGGTTGGAAGCCACACAGGTGTAGTTCCCATAATCTTCCTCAGTGACGTTGGCAATCATCAGAATAGATGTTTTGTCCAGAATTTGGATATTGGTAGCTTGGTATTGAACAGCCTGCAAAGAAGAGAAAGTCAGAGGTAAAACTATTAAAATCGTGAAATGTTCTTAAGTTCAGTGTCAAATGATTATAACAAAAGTCTGCTAGAAAGGCCTTAGTTATTGAGGTTGACCGTATGGGTTCTACTAGTTTTTGGGTCATAGAAGGTCATAAATAGGAGTGGCACAACTCAAATATTTGGTAAAAATCAATTTGTTACCATCAAAATTGCACAATTTTCATCATGTATTATTATTTATATTTAGAACTCAAATGTATATTCTACAATCCAGATGCTCAATGTGCTTAAATGTTCTGAAGGCTTTTTGTTTAGTAAATATTTCAGTTTTACAAGTGTTTCAGGAAACTTCTGCCCCATGAGGGATTTAAAGAAACTAAAGTGTAGTTACTGCTTTTTCAGACTATTAGCTAACAAAAAAGTAGATTCATGTTATTTTGCCATATTGTTCAAGCACACAGTAGTTTAACGTCAGTGATTACATTCAAAATGCATTTTCATATACTTTACCAGTTTTTCAAAGTTTTGCAATAATCAATGTCCAACAGTTGTCATGCATCTAGTTGTGTAACATTTGTTCTCCGCGTTTGAGCTGCAGACACAGCCGTGCTTGTGGTTTAATTCCCTAATCCAATCCCTCAATGCTGAGTGTCAAGCAGGGAGGCGTTGGGTCCAAGTTTTGGAGTATTTGATATGACTCAGCTGAGAATTTGAACTCACGACCTTCCAGTCTCAGGGTGGACACAAGGCCATTCAACTGGTCCATCAACATCTCTACTGAGTATTTTACAACATCCATATGACTTGTTATCTCTTAAATCGGTTAAATAAGTCATCCTTCACAGAAAACAGCAAAAATACAACAACTCTGTAGTTTAATGAACATCTGCATATGTAGTTTGACTACAGTTGTTAATAAATGCAAACAAGAAAAGCCAAACTCTGGCTGTGAAAAGGAGCTTTCAGAGAGCTGGTTTAATGATCAAAGCAGGTTATCGGATGGTACAGGCAGCCAGCAGCAGAGGTCAGTGTAATGTCAGTGACCTTTAGTCAGCACAGCTGCTGTGAATTGTTATAGTAAACTTTCTCCTAACGAAATGCAAAAACATTCCCACTCGTCTAAAATGACAAACCAACTGAATGCATAAAACATTGCTCCTAATCTTTATAGTGGATACTTTAATCTAAACTAATCAAAGTTTATGTATCCTTCTGCCCCCTAATTTCCACTAATCTTTGTCCTTTTTTTCTTCCACACTGGATCTTTTATGGCTGATTTAATTACAGTTGGATGATACACTGAAAGCTCCTCCTATGGTTGAACAAAGTTTTAAATGTGGCCAAAATCCAACTCCAAATCCAAATCCTACTCTTACAAGAGCGAAAAAAAAAAAATCCCATCAATGTTCCAAAAATTGAACCAACTGTAGGCTACGATTACTATTCCTTTGTGCTGATTCACAACACATTCCTGGTACACAGCCCCTCACGCCACAACACAATAGAACTGTCATGATAACTCCCAACAGGTACAGTTAGGTGTTATCCGGGAGCCAGAGTTGGTGACATAGAAGCAAACCTTAGAATGTTAGCTCAGAGTAAACCCAGGTTCCGTCGAGTTGTGATTCACGCAGGCGGTAATGACGCCCGACGGAGACAATCAGAAGTTCTTAAATTAAACGTTGAATCTGTGTGTAAACTTGCTAAGTCGATGTCGGACACTGTTATTTTCTCTGGTCTGCTCCCAAACCTAGTCAGTGATGAAATGTTCAGCCGCTTTTCATCATTTAACCGCTGGTTAGCTAGATGGTCCCCACAAAACAGCGTTAGCTTTGTCGATAACTGGAGCGCGTTTTGGGGAAAGCCTGGTCTCATGCGTAGAGACGGCATCCATCCCACTTTTGACGGCGCCGCTCTTCTTTCTGAGAACATCTCTTTTAGCATTAACCGTACAACCTGACAACCCAGGGACAGGTTCTGGGCACAGAGCAGCAGTTTAAAACTCTCCTCTGAGTTCCCTTTAGCGTCACTGCAAACCCCAGCACAGCACATAGTTAGCCCAGCAGCTGCTAGCTTTAGCTTATGTACTGAAAGGCGATTAAAACACAGAAACCTAAAAGTAAAAGCTACTAGTACTCTCAATAACAACAAGCAAAATCATGATGTCATTAAATGTGGGTTACTAAACATTAGATCCATTTCCTCTAAGTCCCTTTTAGTCAGTGAGTTAATCAATGATAACAAACTTAGCCTGCTAGCCCTAACAGAAACCTGGCTCCAACAGGATGACTATGTTAGGTTGAATGAAGCAACTCCCACTAATTATAATAACTATCAGAAATTCAGGATTTCTGGGAAAGGTGGTGGGTTAGCAGTAATATCACAGTCTATCTTACTTCCTAACACTAAAGCCAAACACATTTAAAATTCCTTTGAAAACATAATATTGTCCATAAATCACTCAAACAGGAAAACTCCAAAATCTGTTTCATTCATAATTATATATCGTCCTCCTGGCCCGTATTCTAAATTTTTAACAGAGTTTGCAGACTTTCTATCATCTATTGTTGTAGATTCTGATAAAATAATATTAGTAGGGGATTTTAATATTCATGTTGATGACTCTAGTGACTGTCTAGGAAAAGCTTTCTCAGCTTTATTAGATAATGTTGGTTTCACACAAAATGTGAAGGAACTCACTCACTGTCACAAGCACACCCTGGACCTTGTTTTAACTCATGGTATTGAGATCAACCAGCTGAGTGTGCTCCCTCATAACCCCATACTCTCAGATCACTTTCTGATCACCTTTCAGTTTGTTCTAGAGAATTCCACCGCTCCAATAAATAAAGAACAGCTCAGAAGAACATTGACTGACTGTTCTGTATCTGAATTTAAACTTTCAGTGCCACCAGTATTTAGTAACATGCTGAGCAAACACTCTGAGAGCAGCTCCCATAGTTTCAGTCCCAGAATAAATTATCTATTTGTTGATGACTCCATGGAGGCCCTCGGGAGAACACTTGATGTTGTTGCTCCTTTGAAACCAAAACTATTTAGACAAAACCGAGTATCACCGTGGTACAACGCTGAAACACGTTCTCTTAAACAAGTAACTCGTAAGTTAGAAAGAGAATGGCGCCGATCCGGCTCAGAGCAATCTCTGAATAGCTGGAAATATAGCCTTTTAAATTATAAAAAATCTCTGCGTAAAGCCAGAACTCAATACTATTCAACTTTAATATCACAGAATGGAAATAATCTGAGATTTCTTTTTAGTACGATAGCCAGACTGACCAACAGTCACAGCTCAGTGGAACCACATATTCCTGCTACTCTCAGCTCTGAGGAATTTCTCTCATTCTTCAATTGTAAAATCCTAAATAATAGACAAAAGCTGAACAATGTTATACCTACTATCAGCCCAGAACAGGCTAAAACAGTAGAAACAAATGCATCTATAGAAACCTCTGTAACATTAGACTGCTTCACTGCTGTAGATCTAGCAGAATTAACATCACTTATTACATCCTCCAAAAGCTCAACTTGTCTTTTAGACGCAATCCCCACTAAACTTTTTAAAGAAACCTTCCCCTTAATTAATGAATCCATTTTAACTATTATAAATACTTCCATAGAAACAGGTTATGTGCCACAGTCTTTTAAATATGCAGTTGTTAAACCTCTTCTGAAAAAGCCAGTTTAGATCCTGGCATTCTGGCCAACTATAGACCAATATCAAATCTCCCCTATATCTCAAAGATATTAGAAAGAGTTGTAGTTAAACAGCTATACTGCCACATACAGGACATGACTCTTTGAAGATTTTCAGTCAGGGTTCAGACCTCACCATAGCACTGAAACTGCACTAGTTAGAGTCACTAATGACTTGTTACTGGCCACAGAAAAAGGACTAATCTCTGTTCTGGTCCTGTTAGATCTTAGTGCAGCCTTTGACACTATAGACCACAGCATCTTACTCCAGAGACTACAACATGACATAGGGATCAGAGGATCTGCCCTTCAATGGTTTAAATCCTATTTATCTGATAGGTACCAGTTTGTTCATGTAAATGGACATTCCTACCATTATAGTCGAGTTAGCCATGGAGTCCCACAGGGCTCAGTTCTAGGACCCATCCTGTTTATGCTTTACATGCTGCCTCTAGGGAACATAATCAGGAAACACTGGATTAATTTTCACTGTTATGCAGATGATACACTTGTATCTATCCATTAAGCCTGACCAGAATGACCGCTTAGAGAAACTTAGTGCCTGCATTAGTGACATCAAGATTTGGATGGCAGTTAATTACCTCCTCCTAAACCCAGAAAAAACTGAGGTCATTATACTAGGTCCAAAATATCTCAGAGATACCCTACCTGTTCAGATAGTCTCCCTGGATGGTGTCAATATAGCCTCCAATCCCACAGTTAGAAACCTGGGGGTTTTATTTGACCAGAATTTATCATTTAAGGCTCACATTTCACAGGCTTGTAAAACTGCATTTTTTCATCTACGCAATATCTCTAGGATCAGAAACATATTATCTAGAAGCGATGCTGAAAAACTCATCCATGCATTTGTTACGTCTAGGCTGGATTACTGTAACTCTTTGCTAGCAGCGTGTCCTAAAAGTTCTTTAAAAAGTCTTCAGCTTGCTCAAATGCAGCCGCTAGATTGTTAGCAGGAACCAACAGAAGAGAACACATTACTCCTGTATTAGCTTCACTTCATTGGCTCCTAGTTGAATCGAGAATCAAGTTCAAAATCCTTCTGCTAACATATAAGGCCTTCGATGGGATGGCCCCATCCTATATTAAAGATCTCATAGTGCCTTACCAACCAAACAGAACACTTCGTTCACAAAATGCAGGACTGCTTGTGGTTCCTAGAATTTCTAAAAGCACAGTTGGAGGTAGAGCCTTTAGCCACCAAGCTCCTGTTTTATGGAATAAACTCCCAGCTCATGTAAAAGAGGCTGACACAGTTTCTACATTCAAAGTTAGGCTTAAAACATTCCTCTTTGGACAGGATTATTGCCAGGCTAGCTAGCAATCAGAGAATATTTAACTTAATGCTCCTCTGCCTCACCTGCTGTGATGGGGTTTACCACACTGTCTCTACTCGCTCCCACTCACTCTTCATCTGTCTCCTACACCCTCCCCCCTTCCTCTCTCCCCTGGGTCTGTATTCTTCTCCCACCCCCACTCCAACAACCTGCAATCTTCATTACATCACTTGTCATCTGCCATTGCTTTATTTTATTTTGTTTATCATGCCTCTGTTTGGTGCAGTGCGATTCACATGTTGTCCCTCTTTCTAACTCCCCTACGGGGGAGCGGGAGAGATTTCTGATTCCATGTGGATCAGCTGGAACCACAGCTCCTACTGGATGAAGCCCATCGGCTAGACTATTTCAAACATGTCGTTGTTTATTTAAATATTTAGCTGTTATATTAACTTGTAGCTGTTTATCTTGACGTGTTTGTTTATTAGACATATACTTGTTATTCAACCATATAGTTATAGAATGAATTAAGCTCACTTTTCTTTAATAGTTCTAGCGCATCACTTGTCCGTCCGGGGTTGAGGATCTCTCTTTCATGTGGGCAACCCTGAGGTTTCTTAGTTTCCCGCCCCCAAAAAAAGATAGGGTTTTTCCTCACCGCGAAGGAGGGTGTAAGGACAGAGATGTTAGTTCAGCTTAGTCTGTTTAACAACCAGCTATTGTTTACTTTTACATGATTGATTTTTTGGTTGTTTCTTACAATATTCTGAAATCAGTCCAATGAGACGGCTGTGGCTGTGATATTGGTCTAAATAAATTGAATTGAATTGAATTGAATTGAATTGAACACTGAAAGTACATAATGTATCCTGCTTACTGGTACCTGATTAAGGCCTTTCACTTTACAAATGAAGTAAAGTTCATTTAAGGCCCTCAACTTAATCCTGCTTAATTCAAAGTCATTAATTGGAATTAAAGCAAAGGAGCAAGAGGTTTGTGCTGACACATGCTTGGCTGATAGAAAGCATGTATAGCATATAAAATGGAAAGGATCAAGCTCACATCATAACTTGGAATAATTTGGCTCAGAAGGGAGTAAGAACTTGATAAAGTGCTGAGAGCTTTGCTCATCACGGAGACCTGGCTTGATAGCTGAATCAAGCTATCAAGCCAGCAGACGGCACAGCGCAGCGCCGTGACTGAACAGCTGATTCTGGCAAGAGCATTGGAGGTGGGCTCTGTTTTTATGTTAACAACAGCTGGTGTACCGACACAGTGACTATCGACAGTCAATCTTCACCTGATATTGAAGATCTGACTGTTACGTGCAGACCCTTCTAACTCCCAAAAGGGCTTACTGTAGTCATGGTTACAGCTGTGTACATCCCACCTGATGCTAACTCGGATATCAAACTTCTACATGCTAGCATTAGCAACCAGCAGACCAAATATCCTCCCACCACACAGATCGTTGAATCGCTGGAGATTTTAACCATGCAGACTTGTAGACGCCACTGCTTAAATTCTACCAGCGTGTTAAATGTGCCACAAGAGGAAACTTTATCCTGGACAAGGTCTATTCCAACGTTAAAATGGGCTACAGGGCCAGACCTCTACGTCACCTGGGACAGTCTGACCATCTGTCCTTGCTTTTAACTCCTGCATACATCCCGCTCAGGAAAACAGCTTAAACCATCTGAAATACTGTTTCCAGATGGCTGGATGATGCCTCCTAGTGTCTTCTAAATTGGGAGGTTTTTGAACATCAGGACCTGGAGTTGTTCACAGATAGTGTTGCTGTGTTACATTAAGAACTGCATAGACATGGTCATGGTGGACAAACTCATCTGAGTCTACCCCCAACAGAAGCCCTGGATGACTCAAGAGGTCAAACAGCTTTTGAGGAGGAGAAACCTCGCCTACAAGTCTGGAAGCAAAGACCTATACATAGCAGCCTGATCCAACCTGAAGAGGAGCATCAGAAAAGCCAAAGCAGAGTACAGGAGAAAGATTGAACAGTTAACCTTGACAGTAATGAAAGCTGACAGGTGTGGTAGGGAGTCCAACATTTCACCAACTACAGGACCAACCTCAGAGCTGCAGAAGGTGACATCGCTGTGGCAGAGGACTAAAACCTTTTCTTTGCCCACTTGGATGTCACAATACCACAGGCACCTCACCTGAGATACACAGCCCACAGGACTGTGCATCTCTGTGCACTGTGCACTGTGAGGTGCACTGTGCACACTCTTCTGAGAGGTGCACTGTGCACAAGGACTGTGCATTCTCACTAGCTCCCATGAGGATGCACAGTGGTTTCCGGTGCCATCATGACAAGCACCAGAGACCTTGCGACCACAGCTCCGAACAGAAGCTCCGAACGGCAGCAGACAGAATGAAGGTGTCAGTGACACTAGCCTCTCTCTTTAACTGTTTGAGGCTCTTCCGGATGGGACTTAAAGAATTCCCAGCAGACCCTCACAGTTTGTTAACTAAATCCAATCTGTCCTTCAGGGCTTCCTCGGCTTCTGTAGACCACTGCCTAAAATGCCGAACTGTTGAAGTTTGCCTTCTTACCGCAGGTTGCGGCCATCTTGCAAGGGGGTAGCGGCTGACTGAATATGCTTCCTAACATTAG